>JACYFF010019584.1:73315300-73327757 GCA_017589665.1 Selenicereus undatus | reverse complement strand
GTGTGTGTGTGTGTGTGTGCGTGTACAATAATTCGTCTAGATTTTATTCTTAGTTTTCTTGTTTGTGATTAACTTCTAGATTTATTCCTATTTATCTATAATCTATATGATGTTCCTCATTCATATCTATATATTCGTATATTATCTTTATTTTTAACTTCTAAATTTTAAATATAATGTTTTTTTAAAAAAAATTCACAAAAACATGCTGTCAAAGTGAGAGGCTGTCAAAGGGGGTTTATGTGGTTTCACCAAAAAAAAAAATGGGTTCATTTAAATCAATCATCAGTTTTAAGGCTATGACTTGATTCAATTTAATTGAGAAAGGAATGAAAACCCTAATAATCAATTGCTTCAATGTTGGCGAACAAAATGATGAGACACCACCAAACCCCAAAGGAGCAAGGAGGATTCAATATTTATTTATGTTACATAACAATAAAATCAAATCATGTAATTTTTGATTAGATTGGCCTAATTTGACATATATACTTTAAAAAAAGATGACCAATCTCATTGAAAAAGCAAATATTTAGGCATGATTTAAATAAGCAAAACTCTGATTATTTTCATTTTAAAAAGCCCTAAAACATGTCTAATTACGAGCGATACTTCAAAATTAATAGAGGAAAGCTATCGAGTTGAAGAATTATAACTATTTCTCATTTATGCTAGCTGCAGTTTTTTGTTTCGTAATAGTGAATACTATAATAAAAATAAATGAAAACTCAATTACGTCTTTAAATTTTTTAGGAGCTTAATTATCTAAATCTTTTTGTTTTACTAATGTCGATGTTTATGTTGAAATCCCACTAATTTAAACATATTGCTAGCCTTTAAATTAATGAACTACTAAACAACTTCTAAGAAAATATTTAGGCTCCAAAAGAGACAGATCAATCAAAACATTCTTAGATGCTGCCTACTGTGCCCATTGTCAATGAGGAGTCTTAAAATGAACAGTCTACTAATGTAGTTGATGGTGCTGAAGCTATAGAGCAACCAAAGCAGGTAGATGCTATAACCTTATGAGACTATGCTAGCCTTTAGATTAGCAACAAGGAACAAATCAACTAGGAGGACTATATCATTTTCAGGGGAGACAAAAAATGCTCTTTAAAAACCAGAAATCAAAAACAACTCACCATATTGGCAATATAGTAATAACTGCAAAATTAGTAAACACAAATGCTTCACCCCAAACATAGAAAGCAGCAAAATATAATAAAGAAACCACTTTAAATGTGTAGTAGAATTAACAAATCCATGCTCCTGGAACTGCTGGATCTTTCTAGGCTGCAACCATTACAATAGAGACATGATTGTCACTTAACAACTATCGATAGACTACAATGGAGCATCAACTTATTCACCAGTAGCTTTCGTTTTTGCAAAAAAGAAGCCAGTTTTTGTAGCTACTTCTTGAAAAATTTTGCAAAAACCCTAACTTCAAATTCTAATTCACGATTTGTAAGAGCAAAAAACTTCGATAATCACACGAAGAACTATTGAACGCGATTAGGTATATTCTAAAACTGTTGGTTGTTCATTCTGATTTGATTTACAAATATGAGGCCAAAAAAATTAAAATAAAAAGGGGAAAGAGGAGGGGGGGGGGGGAAGCTCTCAAATAATCATATCCCCAAATTTGAGGCCAAAAAAATTAACAAAAAACAACTAAATAAGGTCTAAAGATGATTACCAGCAGTGGCGGTGAAGACACTCACCAGCGAGCAAGCGCAAGAGAGGGTAAGAGAGTCAGCAAGCAAGGTCGATGGTTTGGCAGACAACGGGCGTTTGGTGCACAGATTAGCCCAGATGGCCTAGTGGATGGTCTCATCGCTGGTGTTCGACGGCCTGGTGGATGGGCTGGTGGCCAACCTGCGATGGGCTGGTAGCTGGTGTGAAAGAGGGAGAGATCGAGAGGCTGTGAGGCGTGCGAAGGGTTGGTTGTGAGGCGTGAGAGAGTATGTGAGGCGTGAGAGGTATACGAAGGATTGGTTGTGAGGGACCAAAACTTGTGACCAAAAGTCCATAAAATTTTCTAAAATTGCTTTACTTTTTTGTGACCAAAAATCAGTTTCTGCATGGTCAAAAAGTCAATTTCGATTTTTTTAAAAGCAAAAATTAGTCTCAGCTTTAAAAATAAAGGAGAAACTAATTTCGAGTTTTTGTATTTTGAAAATTGTGACCAATTTTATAGTGGTGTGAAAATTAGTCACAAAATGTGACGGAATTTCACAACGCTGTACCTTTGGTTAGAAATTTCTCAATGCGCTTTATCTGTCATAAAATTGGTCACAAGTTGTGACTACTTCTCGTAGGTCACAAAAAAAGCGATCACAAATTCCAGTCTTTCTTTTAGTGTTTTCTAAGACTGCTTTATGAACTTTAGTCCATCTAGTGAATGTTGCAAGGGGGCAAGTAATATAGCCAATCTTTGGCCTTATTCTGGAGTGAAAAAGGAAAGACTCTCAACTTAATTCAATCTTGGGTAACCCCCTCAAGTTGTATGGTGGAAGATGTAATAATAGATTCATTAATATGACGATATATGTCCTCACCAAATAGACCATCAAACTTAGGCAGCAAGTTTAAAAATTCAAAGTTTAGTTTAAGTCGCTGGTGTAATGTAGTATAAGTAATAGACAAAGGTTGTGTTTCAAAACTAGATACAACAAGTTAACGTAAAGTAGCCATCTCAATTTTAATATTTTTAGAACTCACCAGTTCCGAGGGAGCTTACAGATTCAGAATCACTTCCTTTGCTTTCAAACTCCTCAGACATATGCTCCTTTTTGCTTTGACCATGCGATCAGTCCTTAATCTCATAAACTAAAACAACCTGAAAAATTAAGCACCAGAGTTAAAACAAAACAATAAAAGTAGTAAAATTAAATAGACAAAAACTAACGATTTTTTTTTCTTTCCTCGGCAATAATGACAAAATTAAATAGATAATAACCACTACTAACACTTATAAATAAGAATATAGCACAGGGATGTAGGGATTGATCCCACAAAGAAAGGTATAATAATAAGCTAGTTTAAATCTAATCAAATCGAATTAAGCAAATATAAATTTGAAAAATTACTTACCAATAATCCAAAATATTATACGCTAAATTCTAGAAATAAAACAGTAAATAATCAACCAAATTATTCTAGAAAAATAAAAACAGAAATAATCACTAAAAAGCAATAAGAAAATTAAAACAAAAAATAACAAACAGAAAATTAATATAACAAAACCACAGAAAATAACCTAAACTAATAAATAGTGAATATTTAAATTTATACTTGCAGAAACATGTCAAATTATTTTTATAAAAATAAAAAATAAAATAATTGCAAAAAATATAGACAAAACATAAAATACGAAATTCAATAACTAATTAACTATACTCAAACAAGTATAAAAATATATAATAAAATTAACTATATTGTAAAATCTAATTTTGCAAAATTAATAAAACCTTAAAAATGTAAAATGAAAAATAAAACTTAATTTTCAATTTTATTAAAATAAAACCGTACACGAATTCATGAAATAATTGTTAAATATTATCAAATAAATTTCAAAAATTTTGAAATTTAACAATGTCAGATTAGGGCTCTATATAAATACTAAAGAGTCATAAAACATGGAAACACACATAATAAATTATTTTTAACCTAATTTTTAACAAACTAGTAAATAATAGCAAAAACAGAACAGAAAAATGATATGAAAATTAAACCACACTAAAAATCAAAATATAGTTAATCTAAAATTACTAAGACACACTAAAAAAACTAGTTTTTTGGTGGATAATCAAAATCTAATATTAAAGCCTATAAATTCAAGAATTATAATCAACAAACTAAATAAATCAACTAAAAAGTAAACAACTAATTATCAAAGACACCAAATTTAGCAAAACAATTAGCATAACCTATATCCACCATGAAAATTAATATTTATTATCAATACACAAACTGGCTTGCCGATGAGTTAGGTTGTGCAAGATACTCACCACTAGTTAGTAGATCTTTCCCATTTTTCCTTAGATTAAAATTTATTTCGGTCCAACCCTAATATAAACCCTGCTAGTTTTGAAAACACTAACACTAATGCAAGAATTTAATCAGATTAGACCATTAAGTATTAGGAAAATATCATCTAACACTTTGTAATTAATTTACCAATAAATTGATTTAACAAAGATCTATAATGATTTTCTACTTAAAAGACATGGGTTTGAGTCATCCATAATCAATGAGAGTGATACTTGTCATTAAAAGACTAAAGCTTATGTGTACTAAAACCTTTCAAACTATCATATGAATTTATATTAAATGAATTAGCATACATTCTAATTAATCTAACATAAATATCATGAACAATAAACACAACCCATTATAGGATCATGGAATAAAAATTAATTAGACAATAAAGTACAAAACTTGTTTCGAAATAATTAATTTCTCATGGTTTCAAATAGTCAATGCTAAATATAAAAACTACTCAAACATATTAATAATGGAATGCGTAAAAATTCTAAACAATTCATATTCAATAACAATCTAAACTTAACAAAATAAAAATACTTTGAACAATATTATAAGGTGATGTGGATGATGTTAGCGTTGACTAGGATGGATGATTGATGCTGAGAAAATGATGATCGTGGTGAGGGTGGCATTGATGATCTTCATTGTGATGATTGGTGCTAATTGGCGATGATGGTGATGATGAGGAGATGATAGGCATGTGATGTGAAGTTTGAGGAATGATAGGCAGCTCTAGGTGTGATGAGGATGATGGAGATTAGGAGACAGAGGAGGTGGTGCTGGACATGAAGGAGGTTTAGGGGACAGTGAATATAGTAGGAATCATTCAACTAGTGTATTACATAGTTTCTTCTTTTCCAAGGTTTTCAACTCCTTATCAAATTAGGAGTAGTATTCTTGTAATCCTAGTCTTCAAATAGTTCATTACAAAAATACATATTTTTTATAAATCATTATCGTAGGACAAACTTGATAAAGTCCTTTAATAAACAAAACCTGCAATTTTGACATCTTCTCTTCTTCACTTTTTGAATGCTTAAAAACTGGATTAAATAAAGTAAATTACACAAAATAAAATGTATAATATAAGCTAATAGTTATTAAAAATATGCATGAAGTAGGACCTAAAAGGACTCCATCACCAACAAAGTAGAGCAAGGACATATTCAGTTGACCTTCTTTTGACGTACTTATTCTAGAGAAGTTTACCAAGGTCATAGCAATAAGCCCGTGAAATTTGGTCTTGTCATTGTTTTGTGATAATGACTTTAATTGAGAGGTTTCACATATATATAACCATACTTAAGACACGATGTGAGGATGTCATTCGCACGTCTTATGTGATTATTGGAGTACCAAATTATGTTTTAACTTTTCAGACAGGGGAAATGCATTATGTTGCAATACTTTTGTGTTGAGTTAATGTGAAATAGACATTGCAATAGTACATATGTCTAAGGATCCATTGCACTGCCATAAGTGAGTTGCAATAATAATTTATTGTAGTGAATCATGTGAGGAGTCCAATAGCTTATGGTATGTTGCTTGGTATTAAATGGATTATGTATGCTAAAATAAGGTTGTCACGCAAAGGAAGTGTTGTCATTAATTAGTTTCCTGATTATTTGAACTTATGTAGGTTACCATATGTTAGGTGTATACAAGTCATTGTACCTTAGAGCATGCTTTACAATTGTGGAGGTAATGAAAAGGTGGAGGATGTTTAGATTTAGGTTGTTGGTTGGCATTGTGGCTTTGGCTAGTGACCAGATTATATAAATAAATATGCTTCAATGTATGTGATAGTACCCAGTAGGTATTGAAAACTTTGAAAGGTGTAGAGAGCTTTCAAGCTTTGGGATTGTAGAATGTGGTTGAGGTTGTAATGTCTGCACTTACTATGAGGCTAAAACAAACCCTAAAGGTGCATGGAAATCACTAAAGGTGGACCTTAGAGCCAAGATATTCATAAGAGCTTCTAAGAAAATGCTGTAAATGATTCCCTATCCGATTTTGGTTGATCAGGTGATGGTGATGTTAGGTCAAGCTATACGCATTAGATATACAAAATAAATTCAGTGGAGACAAATTTATTATGTAGGGCGACAGATGATTCAATCAGTAGATTCTCGAGGGTTAACAAAGATTGGATAAAAGGAAAGGTTAGAAAAAATAAAGAAAAAAGAAAAAGGCAGAGATGTTGGATTTATCAATGGAACATGAGTGGCGGTTAATAACTTGAAGCATATTTATTTTGTGGAAAATGATTATTCACACAAGTTGAACCACAGGAAAAAAGGCTTAAGAATGTGCTATATATGTGTATAGATTCTTTACTTTTGTGTACTAGAAATTCTAGAGGTCATAATTTGTATTCCACCTAATGAGTGGACAAGGTTCATGGATTAGACAATTTGGTAACTAAGTAATCTATGAAGAAGCACAACAAAGTACAATGATTACATGGGTTGAACTTAGGACACTTGAATTTGAGGCATCACAACTCATGCCACTGAGAAATTGGGAGTGGTGATCCAAGTAGATATTGCATAGACTCCATAAGATTATTAATAGAGATTTCATAAGCTTGAGATATCAGATTCAACAAGGGTATTGTCAAGACAGAAACCTAGGTACAACTCTAGAGGACTATGAGACAACAAGTAATTAAAAGTGGCTTCATAAAGGTTAAAAACCTTTGCGTCCTTCCTTTGAACGTGTGAAACCCATGCAACTTTGGCTGCATGCGTCCTTGTACTGATATAAAAGAGTCTATAATGACCCTTGGCCAACTAACAATAGAATCTCCTTGTAAGGTATCCTTGCATAATTGTGCACGCTTTGTTGCGGACCCTTGATTTCTTTGATTGCAACCTAGAGCTAGCCAAAACCCTACCATGCAATAGGACGATTTAACTTGTAATTCCTTTTTGAACCATATTAATCACCTTTGCTTTGCAAGAGTTGTTTTAATGCCTTAACAATACTGTGTTGTGTATCTTTTTCATCATTGAATTATTTCATGACATCAATCTTTATCTCAAATCCCCATCACCAAGGTAAGATATGTCCCTCCTGCTTTCACGAATTATCTCTACTCAACAACTACTTGCAATCATTGTTTTTGTAATAACATGACCTTTCTTCCTCATAACAAACTTCAATTTTTGTTATTTTGTTTTTGTCACTATTCTTGAATCTATTAAATTTAAAAGAATGTCCCCCTACCATATAAGTGAATTGAAATTAAGTATGCTTATCAGCAAAGTCTAACCCAAATTGTAATGCTTTAAACTCTTTTCTTAGCCTCTTTTGTACGGTTATCAACCATATGTCTTTGTAAGTGCGACATGATCTTTTATGGAAATGCCTTGGATACAAGGCCACCTTGTTCCTTATGTCATTTGGCACCTTCCCATTTGTGATATTGCAAGTTCTCCTTTCAACTTTATAACATTGACCTTTATTTGCTCTCCTAGTCCTCGAGAATGAATTGGGAACCCTCTGACAAATTTACAGATGAATTTGTAGGTAACATATGAAAGGTACCTTTGCAATGGTCCTATTTCACGTATTTACACCCTTTTCCTACTTTTGATTTTCACCTCTAGTGGAAAAAAATAAAGTTGGTATCATCACCACTTCAGGCCATATTATCTGATAGCCATTTAAAGGTTACGATGTTAGGGGTTTCTAAAAAAATTTTAAACAAGAAGAATAAATGTTGCGATGTAGAATCAGGTGAGAACTCAGGATTATGACAAACCAGAACTTAAGCATTCAGTTACAATCAGAACTGGAAGAGGGGGAGTTGGATAAAGAGAAAATAGTGTAAATTGAACAAAGCTTGGATAAGACTCACCACCAAACTAGATTCAGGGCCCTTAGCTACTGGAATGGATAAGACACACCACCATTCAGTCACCAAGACTCAGTAGATCACCACCTATAATGGCCAAATTACAGGATAGGTTAGAGAGAATTTTCAGTGAAGGAGTAATGCCGAACTTTCATTAAATCATCGATTCAGTATTACAATATGACAATTACACTTTTAAACCAAGCCTTACTCCCTTTGTCAAAGGCTAAACTAGAGTACATCAGATTCTAAAAATAGCAGGCAAAAGTTTAAAAAATTAACCCTTAAACAATAGGTGTATGCTTGATCTTTGACACCTATTAAGCTTGCTAATCTCTATCATTGAGGTGTTAAGCTTGGAAAGATCTAAAGTATGACAAGGATGGTCATTTATAGCACATTGTAGCCTCCAACCTTGAGAACTCCCTGGGCAAATGCAAGTGGGTAGCAGCCTGAAATCCACTGGACCAAAGAGATTTTTTAGTGATTTTAAGCTGTATAAAAGCTGATGCTAATTCATTTCATTCTACAATCGTAGGGCCTCTTGGGAGAATATTTTTGACACCTTTTCACATCCTTAAACGAGCCAAAAGCTTACTATAAAACAGAGTCAAAGTTGACTCTCCAAAATATTGCCAGGCTGGGCTAGAAAATAGGCAATGTGCTCACTTGGCTAAAATTGAGCTACTGGATTGTCACAAAATGTGGGGCAACTTGTTTCATTTGTTAGCCAATATGTGAGCTAGAAAATGAGCTAAGTTACTCCCCAAAATAACTCTAATGCCTACTAGATCAAGTGACAAAACAGAGGCTTTATTGGGAAACCTGTATGATCAACTGAACTAGGGCTGTGACTCATGACTTTCTAAATGAGCGCTTGAATGTTTTGAGTTGCGGTGTTTGGCTGAGCTTGGATAAAAGTGGGGTGATCCCCATTAGATGCAGATGGATAATTTTGGATTTGAGCTTTTGTTAATATCTTGTACATACTATTCTTTGCAAATCATGATATTCAATATGCCTCGAAAAATTTAATTTGGTCACCACTTAAATCACCTATTTTAACTGTTAGCTTGATCTCTAAATTAACATCAAATGTTCTTGTTTCCTTGTAACTAATGTTCGGAAGTATTTGACAATTACTACTCTCCATTGTTGAAATATTTTTGCCTGTAGTTATTTTCATTCTATCTACCTCATAATATTATTTTCTTTACCCATCACTTTGCAACCTGATACCTATCCATTTCATTAAAATCTAGCAATAGCAATATTCTCATTATTTTCTATCATTAATTTACTTCTACCTTAGTCATCATGATTGGTTTATTGGCATCATCTCTTTGCTATTGCATATGTTCTTGATCTCAAACATTTGCTTAAACAATCCTAATTGACATCCAAACCTCGCCGATTAGAGTTTGTTTTTACAATTATGCTATTTCTTCTAGCATTTCTCATATTTGTTTGATTTGCTTTATCTTTAGGATTTGCTTCCTTCCAACTTTATTTAATTTCCCCTTTTAGTTTCAGACTTTTGAAGTTTCGTAGATCCTCAAGAGTGCTTGTATCTTCTTCCTAGCATGATTCATCATGTCTTTGAAGCTAGTTGCTAAATATGGAATAAGTTTCTAAATGGACTTATAAATGGTTGTCCACATTTCGATACCTTTTATTTTCATCATCTTCAACTTCATCCTACTAAAAGCATTTTTGCACAAATATCCTATACCCTATTTATTCATAATAATAAGCCTGTTTAGCTTGTTTTGAATTAAAAGCACAATTTTAGCTCCGACTAGTGTGGGTAAGTATTGACTATTGTAATCCACCATTCTTCTTGCTTTTAAATTCCACTCCTCATAAAATTAATCAGTCCCTTCTCTATTCAATCTTGATATTTTACTTGGACTTGCTTTATAGGAGCAAGCGCATATTCCTGTGAATTCATTTCATAATAGATCCAAGATGCTCTACACTCTGCTTGTCTAAATCTATCTATCGCACTTATCATATTGGTTATGGCTAGAAAGTCACCGTGTTGACACTTAGTTGCTATTAATTTGTGTGTAATCCAGTTGCTAAACCCAAGTGCAACTAAACCACCTCTTTATTTTAAAATCGTTCAATCTATTTCCTTCAAACCTCTGGTCATTATCTATTTTCTTGTCTTAGGGAATCATTATTATTTCATTCCTTTCAATATCTATGATTATGACATTTAACCACACCTTGGTGCAAGGGTTATACGAACAACTCACCTCCTATTCCTTGTAAGGCTCAATAACCCCAAGTTCCTATCCATTCTGGATGCCTTAATCCTTTTTGATTTTATAAACAACACAATTTTACATAATTGAACCTTCCAACTACCAATCCAATTGAGATGAATACTCATCTTGTCATTGATATCGCTCAAGAGGTGTCAACTATCTGTTGGTTTCTCTTCTAATCCATACTTGCAACCCATGACGCTTGTGCCCTTTTATGTTTAAATTTTGGATAAACTCATACCTACCTTTATTCTAGCCATCCTATAGCTCAACTGGTTACCATTTTCATCATTCTTATCCTCCGACGTATTCGTCATTAACGTCAAATTTAGACCTAAAACAAACCTTTGACTAATCTAATGGGGAAGATTTTATAAATAAGTAAACTACAGCTGCAAGGAAGAATGCAAAATATCCCTTCAATGCCAGCCCAAAAAGTACTATAGACTTAAGTCATAGGAAGACATCAAATCTTAGCACATAGCTGATAACTTATTCCTCAGTGGCCATATAATACAATCAAAAACATAAATTGAGGACCTTTTGGATGAAAGCAAAATCTCAAACAATATCTAGTCATGTTAGAGTGAGTTGGGTGAAACATTGATTACACTAGGACACATTAAAGCTACTCGCGTCGACAAAAGAGTTACGCTATTATAAGGAGGAGACCAGTATAGTTTCAAGTAGTATTCTTAAAGATTTCTCTAGTCAACAGTGTTAGGTGGTTTAATATCTAAGGGAAACCAAGCCTAGGTGTATCGAGCCTTATGAGATCATTGAAACTTTAAACCTAGTGGCATATAGATCGGATTACTAGCAAAACATGACCATGTACACAATGTTTTTCGTATTTCACATATCAGAGAGTATGTTTTACACCTAAACCATGTCACTGTGAATGAGCTTATAGAGATTACTCACAACTTGGGTTGTGAAGAGTGTTCCGTGCAAATACGAGACTATAGAGTTAAATAGTTTTGTAATAAGAGCAATCCTCTAGTCAATGTTCCATTGACTAACCATACCTCATTTGAATCCACATGGAAGGCGGAAGAGGATATGAAAAGCAAGTACCTATACTTGTTTGAGGCAAACTTAAGATTTCGTTCACACATGCAAGTTTCGAGGACGAAGGGTAGAATGCTGTTATAACCCAAACCTTAACCATGCTAATTACCTTGGTTAATCTGCATATAAATTAATTATGTTGAGCACCTCATTTCAATTCAACACGCGATACGTTTCTGAAATTGCAGGTTGAGGCAACGAAGTGATCTTAAAATGAAATTTAATCATGCTCTATATGAAATCATTCAAAAATTATAAAAATAAATAAATAAATAAACCCATTTATTAAGGTGGGTAAAATTTATAATTTTTCACAGTAACTATGACGATAATGTGAATAAATGAAACATTAATAAATACAAGAGTATATGCTAATCAAAATAGGATAGATTATCATCTTCTTCAAGTAAGCCATGGTAAGAGTAGCCCAAATATTATCCAACATATTTATTAGTTGAAAAGAGGAATTGTTTTACTACCGGGAAAAAAAATAATAGCAATACACACACACACACACACACACACACACACACACACACACACACACATACACACAAAAATAATAAGGGGAAATATCCGGAATCAATCAAATTAAGTAAATCCCCCCTTCCCTTTTGATTTCTAAAGTAAACCCCCTCCCCTTTTATTTCAAAGCCATGACAACCTATTGCTTGTTCAATCACAGACCCCCTCTCTTGTCCCTTGTTTTCGGTCAGCCACCATAGGCAATCCGACCACCAGACCCATCCTTTGCCACTAGCTAAGCCCCCTACAATAGCCCAGTACCGCTACCCTCTTCTTGCACTCCCCTCTAGCCTTGTTGATGTTATTTTTGGAGGTGAACCCTAACTCCATCTCACTTATTTCTACTCTTTTTAGTCCCTAGTCTAACTAGCTAATGTGTTATTTTAGTTCAAATAAATGTTAATTTTGTGTTAATTTAGAGTTATCTTGATGGTTTTGAGGATTTGAATGAGTATATGTGAGGTGGGTGTTGGGGTGGAATTGGGGTTTGGAGGTTGGAAGTAAAATTGTGTGTTTTCCATTTGATTTTGTAAAATTTTGAGAAATTTTAATGGTAATTGAATAAAAATGAGTTGGGTATGTGTGTGAGTTGTACATGTTGTTGCTATGAAAAGAGCTTTGATAACTTGAGGTTGAAGATGGGAGAAACAGGGAAATGGGTCAATGTTGGGGGTTT
>JACYFF010019584.1:73288969-73310300 GCA_017589665.1 Selenicereus undatus | reverse complement strand
TATCACACATTAATTATATTTTCATTATTTTAACCCATTTCAACCCACCACATAAAAAATATACCCAATTCAACCTATTTCAACCAACATCAACCCACTTCAACCCACTTCAACCTACTTCAACCTACTTCAACCCACCTAAAAAAAAAATACCAACTTCAACTCATCTCAACCCACCTCAACCAACTTCAACCCACTTCACCCTTTTGACCCACCCAATTTACCCACGAAAAGAACAGGCCCTTAGTGTGGAATTTGACTGATGATAGTGAGTAAGAGGTTATGTAGCTTGAGGTTGAAGAAGAGGATGAAGGAGGTTGTGACTTTTGAAATGAATTCGAGTTAAATATTCCTAATATGTATTTTAGAATTTATTTGAGGAATTGGGATGAATTAAGTAGTTGTGGAGCTTGACTCCCATGACTTAATTGAAGTAGCGAGATTAATGGATTGGAATTAGTGTAAAAGATTATTTAAATGTTTGTGTAACTCAAAGATATGAATAAAGATTGATTCATGCTTGAAGAATTGAGAATGATATATTTTTCTAATGACTCAAAACAAATAAATAGTATCAAAGTTCATTTGAGGCCTAAAAAGTGAAACTCTTTTTGATTTGGATGCGGGAGCATCATTTTACGGCAAGAATCAATTTAGAATCACAAGTCAAGCTTAGTAACCCAAATCTCTTTTTATGGGATAAATCTTTAAATTATAGAAGATGGACATAGTTGTTTTGAGACAAAAGTGGCAATGATATTGGCGGCAAAAATACTAAAGCTAATAATAATAATAATAATAATAATAATAATAATAATAATAATAATAATAATAATAATAATAATAATAATAATAATAATAATAACAATAATAATAATAACAACAATAATATTACCAGCAATAATCAAAATAACAATGGAAACGATATTTATAATGATAATAAGGATGACAAACAATAACATCAATAACAATGACTATACTAATTGCAATGATAATAGCATCAATACCTCTGAGGATAATAATAGTAACGTCGATAATTACAAGAAGTCATTACATTAGTGCGAAACAAAAATGAATTTGTGTTCAAATAAACAATTGTGAGCGCATTGATAACTAAGAGACGTGTCAAGGACAACTTTAAATTACTTACTAAGGTTGTCATTAATAAAAATCATTCAAAACTCTTCTAACCCTAAAATATATATCTGAACTAGAAACAAGCCCGTTTTCGTCATTATCAAACCATAAACAAGCATCATATAAGAGGGAAAGAGATTTTCAAAATTCCAGCTACATTTATTACTTGTACTCTTCAAAAATTTACATGTTCCTAAAATTATACAATTAAGGCCTGTTCTTTTTGTTAGTAAATTTGAATTTATCAAGTTCAACCAACTTCAACCCACATTAACAAATTTCAACAAAACAATTACAATTTCAACAAAACTTCAACCTACTTCAACAAAAAAAATACCAACTTCAACCCATCATATAAAAACAAAAAAATACCAACTTCTTCCAAGTTCAACCAACTCCAACCAATCTCAACCCACTTCACCCATTTCTCAAGCCATATTTTCCAACAAAAAGAATATGCCCTTATATGCAATGTTCATTCAATGAATCAGTTGAACAATGTTTTGTCACCTAACTAATCAGATCTCGTTAGTTTTCAAGCATCAGGACTTATGCCCCTCAACTCACGTACACGGCCTCAACTCAGGCTTAACGATCGACCTAGCAAGTGTACACCTATTTAAATGATCGCATCAAACAACAATAGGGGTTTCATTTCCAGATAATAACTGGCAAAGCAATCGTACTTATATTCTCTCCTTCTCCTTTTTTTCAAACTAAAATGAATTAAAATGCAGACACCAACTAAATTGGGATGTCTACGGCCTAACCTAGGAACCCGGGGGGTTCCTGCTCCCATGAGCTAGGCCGGATCCTCTGGATGCAAACCCATCTAGGCTGACTTGTCATAATCCTAGCTGAATTACTGTACCTGCTTAGATTAATCTTAATAGGATTAGGACTAGGTCTCCTATTTCTAAACTGATTCAGACTATCCCTCTATCACTATAAAAAGAGAACTACCCTTAGGCATTAGGGGCATAGATTAGGCATCAGCTAGGGGCGTCAAATTAGTTAGGGACATCAAAATACATCAACAAATTAGAGGGGACGGCTATAGAATTTAGGAAAGAAACACTCTACACATTAGAGGTATTGAGATAAAGAGAATTGGGTCACTCGAAAAAAAGGCGTCACTTTGCCGGGTTCCCAGGTAAATTAGGTGGGTTATACAGAAGGCAAAAAATCTATCTTTCTCTACTTTTCTACTCTATTCCTCTTTTATGATTTTTGATGCTAAAGTACATAGATGTAATATTTAGGTAGTTCCCTGTCCACTGTAATTTATTTAGTTTACTTTTGTTTCCTTTGGAATAACGTTTGTATCTTTTGCATGATTATAATATGAGTTATTCTATTCGGTTGCATGGATGTATGTTAGTATGATTAAATTTTAATTTCTCGTATTGATTAGTAGAGACCTCAGTGATGACTGGCGGTGATGGGATGCACTCCATCCTCTCATCATACCTTTGGCCGTGAATCTAGAACCTCGGTTAATCTAGACCAAGGAGTTAGGATGGGTCCCCACACTAGGAATGTTCAGGTATTTCCAAAACCCTTTCGAAGCAGCTTCAATTTATACCTTCGATGGCCTTGTCGGTATGATGTGCTTCGAAAGGTGTCATGGTTTGTAAGTTTTCCTAAAACTCATGGTCAACCCCATTTCGCTAAAGGCTAATTCTTTACTGTTTTAATTTAGCATATGTTCATGCATGCACTATTGGCTAAAGGAAAACATATTGGGATCTAGGTAGTAGAATCTCTCTAAACTAGAATCAGGGTACCTGATAAGATCTAACTCACGAACCCACCTAGGATCCAGGATCATGCCTATACCTAGATTGTAGGCCAAGTTGAGGAGATCGCTAGGTTCCAGCCCCAGAGAGATGGACCTGGTCCTGTCCAGGAAACCTGGCTAGGTTCTCTAGTCGGGCCTAAGCACATTCTACGTGAACCTATAGCTGAGCATTGCCGAACATGCAATAAAAATAAAAGACAAACAAGTAAATAAATCTGTAATTTCTACAAAAGCACATAAAAGTACCTAGCACATAAGCATGACCATTCGTGACAGATCGCAGCTCGGGAAAGTGGATCCTTGTAATAATTTGTATAAGTATTAGTTATTTTTTGTGGTAATAATGTCTTCTATTTAGCAAATTCTTGTTGTGATATTCTTAGCATTAAATTACAAATAATTATTACAATTGAAACACTTATGGCATCTCCAATGCATTGTATGAGCACTATTTTTCTTATGAAAAATAGTGTTACAAATATTCTCCTATCTCAAAAGTAGTAGCATTTTTCTTTTCAAGTGCTGAAGTAAAAAAAAAAAAGGACATTTACCCATTACCCCTAGAGTGTTTCTTTCTCTTCCTTTAAGACGGCCTCGAAAGGCCCTAAAATATTCTCTGCTGCCCTTCATCCCTCTTCCCTCTCTTCCAGCATAAACGCATAAATTCCTAAACCTAACTGTTTTCTCTTCTCTCCTATCCTCCTTGAATCCAAGTAATACAAATTTTCCCCCCATCTTGAACCCCTCCCCTCTCGCTCTCCATGGCAGAATTACATCATAGGAGAGGCAATCAGTCGTGTCTTCAAGCTGCTACGTGGTTGGAAAGGGGAAGGAAGAGAGTGGATGAAATAGGAAAATTAACTTCCCTCTTTCAAGAGAGGAAAATGTTTTCCTTCATGTAAGGGAAAATCATTTTCCCACAAAAATCAGTTGGCTCACTCATCTAATCTAACAAAAGAAAATTGAAAAATAATTTTTCAAGAAATTTTGTCCTTTCCAACTAAACACACCACAAGTCTTGAAATTAAGTTTTGATAGTAGAATATACTAAGCTCTTTGAGACTGACAAAAAGGCATATTCAATTAAAGAGTGATTCCACCTATGGATGCATTACTTTGAAGAAACATTATGGTAGATAAATTAACTTCTACATGTGCCTTTGTTGAAGAGGCACAAACCATTCTTGTACAAAAGAATGGTAAAAGGAAGGCATGCTAGAAAGCCACCAATTAAACCAAGCCAGACTATTATCCCAAAATCTCACCAACAGCATGGTTCCAGGGCTTAATAAGAGCTATAACAACCTTAGCCTTATATATACAATTAAAAATACAATAGGTTATTTTATTTGCCTTCAAATCTTAAGTCTTGATGACGACTTATTATTCCGCAAGTAAAACACAAACTCTTTTGTAAAATACTTTTCTTTACTAAAATTTGTTCGTTTCTCACCGTAAGATGAAAATTTCTCGTTTGACATATAAAAATGATATGAAACAAAATATAAGTGTTTTTACTTTTTATTTTATCAAAGAGGAGGCCGTCACCTACTTTCGATATAAGATCAAACAAAATTCTTTCTTTTTTATCTTCAATTTCCAAGGATACCAGCATTGTCCCTCCTAAGCTTGCCTCCACTTTCCATAGTACATTTAAATATAGAATTGCACTAGTCCACTATATATATAGTTTATTGAAACACAATTTTTCAACTATGATGAGAGTGTTTAAATACGTCCTCGAAATTTTTGTCAGTTGCAATCAATGTTTCCTCTATGACATTCCTAGATGTCGGACAATTGATAAGCAAAACAAGAAAAATAATTAGAACGTGGTTGTTACCAAGAAGTACCTTACGAAAAAGACGTTGATTGTTGAGTATCGTCGCCAACATACATAAGCTATGAAGGCGCCAATAAAGGGTGTCAGAAAACATGTGCCTTGCCAAGTGCTAACACTCGTTGCAGCAAAGACATTTGTTTTATGCAGTTTGTTAACAACATAGCTCACAAGATCCGCTGATATCCCATAATAGGCAAGGTGCTCAGTGCATTCAGTACCTGCATTTTGAAGGGGAGCACTATGTAAGAAAGAGATTGCTATGTAGAAATTCAAAAATTTTATATAAAAATCTACTATGCAAAGTGTTAGTAAAACAAGGACTAAACTTGGTGCGAAAATAAGACTGAATGGATCTTTGTTCTGCTCGATATCTGCCCACGTACAAAGCTCGAAAGTGGCTACTAGAGTTACTGGATTTGCCACGCCACCAAACCAGAACCCACTAAGATGGTACGACAAAGCGAGGAATAAAACAGACAGTTTTTGTAAGAGCTAATAGCTTTTTAGATTTATTGCTTGGGATGATTCTACCCATGAATCACCCACCTTTTTATAGTGGCACATAACCACATATTGTAATCTTGAATAATGAAGGCTGATTAATGCATAATCATTCCTCTATTGTAACAGCTAAATCAATATCTGATTATGGAAAATAAATTGTGACCGTTACCGGTCAAGAGCTCCCCCTTAGTCACAAAGACCAAGAATCCACATATCTCTCTGCCAACTGACTTCCTCACGCTTCATACTGGGAATGGAGCATGCAACCAAAAATAAAACATTAGTGCTACATCAAGTCACCATCTAACTAACATAGCAATTACATGAAACACCAAATACCCCGAATCATTCAAATACATTACCAATGGCATACACTGTCCCTTTATGCCTGATATATCAGTTGATTATAGACTAAATATAATTGCACGGGCTTGATATGGTGATGAAGAAATGATTCTTCCTTAGACAATTAAAATAATCCGTCTTAGCATGATTGCTTTTCTAATGTGCTCCGCTAGACCGTATACATCTTGGCCCGTGGATAACACATTAAGGTAGCAACATCAAGCTTTGACTTCATATTATAACTCTTAGTCAAGGAGTATCGCTTATGAGGGTCACACAGTGATAAGGAAAGGGAATTCACTTATCACTCATCAGATAGGTCGACTTTCAGCACACAAAGTATGATAGTGTGCCATGGCATAGCTCCCCCTAAACTGGGTCTATCACTCTTCTATACCATGTGAATCACAGGCTTGGTTTTTACCTAAAAAAACCAACCTGAGCTACTAGACCAACATACACAATGTTAATCTTAGTACTCAAGATTTAGCTATAAGGCTTCGATATGAAAACTTATTTCATATTCAACTCCCCCTGAGTCTCATCTTAGACTTACTAAGGTGACTATATTTTCCGTTTCATACACTCCTAGTATGAATAATCAATATTGCATACCTAGTGCAAATCAGAAGCCTAGTGACATAACAATGTTCCGTATAACATACTTGTATATTTATGAACATTTGAAAAGAAACATAACTCTTTATTTCATAAATATTTAATACAAGTAATAACATGTCCATCATACATTTAGATACATCCAAAAACTAAGTCCTGTGTAGACCTAAGCTCATCACATGAGCTTTAAAAGCGTCTCTAGGAATAGGCTTGGTTAACGGATCTGCTATCATCCTACTTGTAGATACATACTTAAAGGAAACTTCTTTCTCTTTTATGGCACTTCAAACAAAATGATAACGCCTCTTAATATGCTTAGTCTTCCTATGGAACTTTGGATCTCTCGCGAATTGGATAGCAACAGTATTGTCACATAACATTTCTACAGGATCATTAAGCCCGGGAGTGAGATCAAGATCTTGTAGAAAACTCCTTAGCCATATTGCCTCTTGAGTAGCAAGACAACAAGCAACATACTCTGCTTCCATAGTTGAAAGTGCTATGCAGTCTTGCTTCTTACTGCACCAAGATATTGCTCCCCTGCCCAAGGTGAACACATATCCTGAGGTAGACCTAGATTCGTCCAGATCACTACCCCAATCAGCATCTGTATATCCTCTCAACTTAAGATCTCCACCTTGGTAGTAAAGGACCAGGTCACTTGTGCCACACAAGTAACAAAAGATCCTTTTGACGGCTTGCCAGTGTATAGGCGCTGGGTTACTTTGGTAACGACTTACCGAACCAACCGCAAAGCAAATGTCTGACCGTGTACACAACATGGCATACATTAGACTTCCTATTGCACTAGCATAAGGAACATTGTTCATCCTCTCCTTCCCTTTGTCTGTCTTAGGACACTGGTCGAGACTTAAGGTTAAACCCTTTTGAACTGGAGTGTCGACGGGTTTAAAGTAATGCATTCGATAACGTTTTGAAATTTTGTTAATGTATGCTTCTTGGCTCAAACCAAGAAGCTTCTTAGAATGGTTCCGAGTTATCTCTACGCCTAGGACATACCTGGCCTCACCCATGTCATTCATCTCGAAGACGGAGGACAACCACTCCTTAGTGGTTTGGATCATCTCTAAGTTGTTTCCAGCCAATAATATGTCATCAACATACAAAGTAAGAAACATAATCCCCTTTGTAGTTTTCTTAACATACGCGCAATGATCTTTAGAAACCATGTTTAAGCCAAAAGAAATAATGGCTTCATGAAATCTGAAGTACGACGCTCTGGAAGACTGTTTAAGACCATAAATGGATCTTTTAAGATGACAAACTTTGTCATCTTGACCTTTCGATACGAAACCAATAGGCTGATCCATGTAAATCTCTTCCTCAAGGTTTCCATTAAGAAAAGCAGTCTTTACATCCATTTGGAACAATTTTAAATCCAAATGGGTAACCAAGGCTAGAAGAAGGTGAATAGAGGCAATTCTCACCACAGGAGAAAAAGTCTCTTCATAGTCTACCCCTTCTATTTAGGTAAACCCCTTCGCCACTAAACGGGCCTTAAACTTATCGATCCTTCCATCAGCCCGACGTTTTATCTTGAAAACCCACTTGTTTCCAATCGACTTACGCCGGGGAGGAAGATCAAGAAGTTCCCAAACCTTGTTTCTTGCCATAGAGTCCATTTCATCCCTCATAACTTCCATCCACTCTTTGTGGTTTGGTGAATCAATCGCCTCTTGGAAAGGGGTAGGCTCCTCTATCTCTAAAGGAATGCATAAGAATATCTCCTCTTCGATTTGAAAATATCATCGAGGGATTCTTCCACGTTCACTCATTCGGAGTTGAGGACCAGTGCTGGTTTGTCCCACTAAGGAACTCCTCCCCCTACCTCTAAGAGGTATGGAATCCTCCACGGTTAGAGAATCACTTCTGTCATCCTGAACAAGCGGACTAACCACAGGTTCATGAATAGGAGAGCGAGGATGAACCTCTGTTTCAGTTATATTGTGAGGACAAACCTCAGTAATGGGCGGATTCTCTTGGTTAACCAACAACTGTTCATCTCTTATACTATTTTTGGTGATACGGTGAGTGTTCAAATCCTCCCCCTCACCGAGAGATAGGTGATCATTTAGCGGTAACTTATACAACGTTATGGCCTGTTTGATTTCACCAATGCTAGGGAACTCATCCTCAAGGAACTCAACATTACGTGAATCTACTTCTATTATACGACCATTAGGGTGTTCACTATACATAACATATCCCTTAGAATGTTCGGGATATCGAATGAACACCATTTTAGTGGCCCTTGGACTAAGTTTCCCATGTTTGTTAGTTGGGTTATGTACATAACCAGTCGAACCCCATGGGTGTAAATGTTCCAAGGTGGGCTTTCTACCATGCCATAACTCATATGGGGTAGCGGATATACTCTTACTAGGCACATGGTTAAGGATGTAAGCCGCCGTAAGCAGCGCATCCCCCCAAAAACTAATTGGGAGGTTAGCGTGTGCCATCATTGACCTAACTATGTCAAGCAATGTGTGATTCCTACGCTCTGCCACACCGTTTTGTTGTGGAGTGCCAGGAATCGTGAGTTGTCTTCGTATACCCTTGTCCTCACAAAATGCTTTGAACATATGAGAAAGGTATTCACGACCACGATCAGTTCGAACAGTCTTAACTCTACGATCTAATTGGATCTCTACCTCAACTACAAAACGTTTGAACACATCAAGTGCTTCATAGCGATGTGATAATAGGTACACGTACCCATATCTTGAATAATCATCTATGAAAGTGAGGAAATAGAAAGCCCCATGACGTGCTTTCACATTCATGGGTCCACAAATGTCAGAGTGAATAAGCTTTAAAGGGCTTGACGCCCTTGAAGCCTTACCAAAAGGCTTCGCAGTCGCCTTGCCAGCTAGACATGACTCACATCTAGGTAACTTAACCTTAGTGAGTGGGTCTAGAAGGCATTCTTTAGCTATTCTACTCATCCTAACTTGGCCAATATGACCAAGCCTAGCATGCCATTTAATAGATTCAGAATCAAAATCAAAACTAGAGACAAAAACAGAAGGAGAATTATTATAACAATCATCCAAATCTAATACAAGGAAATTGTTCTTTAAAGTTGCGTGGCCAAACACATTGCCACCATACGTAATATTTAAACCATCTGAACAAGAACTAAAACCAAAACCTGATTTCATTAAAGCAACTAAAGACAAAAGACAAACTCGTACCCTAGGTGCGTAAAGGGCATCAAAAAGGAGCAACTTATTTCCTCCTTGCAAGATGAGCTGGTACGTTTCAACACCTAGAACGTCTTCTTTACTGCTGTTACCTAGCACGACAGTTTGTGAACCCACCGGGTACCGGTGAAAATACACAAACCCAGCTCTATCCCGAACTATGTGCTTGCTTCCTCTCGCATCTACAATCCAATTAGGAAATGAATTAGCAACTAATGCATGAGACCAAACATATAATTCAGGAGAATTAGTGAAAGAGGGTACTTTCTTTGGCTCAGGACAATCCCAAGCATAGCGACCTTTCTTTCCACAACTAGAGCACTTCACACGTGCTATATTGACCCCTCTATTGCCTTTAGCCTTCTGTTTCTTGGCAATCCCTGCCTTCAGCCTACCATTCTGAGGGGGGGGGGATAACCCTTCTTGGCCTATCGACCCCAGTTATTCTTGTTGCCTTTAGGCCTATTTCCCTTGGCAACAAAAGCCACATTAGAAGTGCCTAACATCTTCAGGCGTTCTTCTTCCATTTCAATGTGGCTTTGGACCTTAGCAAAGGTCTTGATATGTTCAGAATGTGTCAAGACAGTCTTGACATGATCCCAATGCTGAGATTCCACAGGGAGAGCCTGAATCACATTCAAGACTTGCTCCCCCTCAGAAATTTCCTTACCAGCAGCCTTGAGATCACGAATTATGCCACTCATAATTCGTAAATGCTCAGTCATGGTACGACTGGAATCGATTTGGTACTGAATCCACTTGAGTTGCAAGGTACGAAGCCTTGTCTCAGAGGTTTGACCAAAGCGGATTTTGAGTTGGTCCCACATGTCCTTAGCCGTGGGACACATCCCAAATTCTCTAATAAGATCATCGTGCATGAAATACAACATAGTAAATCATGCCCTACGGTCCTTATTGGTCTAGTCTTGATAGGCCTGCAAGCTTTCTTAATACTGCACAGAAGAAGTATCAATGGGCTTGCCATCTTTATCCGTGTTAGATGGCGGAAACTTGGCTATCGTCAAGTGTTCCAGCAGGTCCCTTTCATTTAGAAGATACTGAATCTTTCGTTTTCACATGTCATAGTTAGACCCGTCTAACTTCTGACTAGTGGAAAGCTCATTAATCATTGTGCTGTTTGCTGCCATATCTACAAGTTCAATTAAAAGATGGACATAAGGCACATGTTTTCTCAAGTAATTAAATTATTAAAGTTTCATTGTTCATGTCATATGATCGAAAATTTCGCCAAGCTCATAATCATCTCATATAATCATGAACTAGAAAATTTAAATAACTTAATTACATGCAATATTTCCATAGAAATTTATAAATGGATTACATTAACATTTGTTTAAATATCACATAGATATTTAATGGCATTATATGTAAAACTAATTTACATAACGATTATTTTTATAACTTTTATGTATGTAGTCATATAATGTAATTCACTTAACATATTAACATATAAAACAAATTTATATGTTGTGAACATGTTATTACTAACATCTAAACGTTAATTACATAAATGCATTCAAAATCAAAACTAATTTAATTTAGGAATGCATCATATCGCACATATTTATTCAGCATAATAACATATAAAATTAATTTATATGCTATTAATATGTGATAATAGACATTTGTACATTAAACATATTAATGTTATAAATACAAGTTCAACTATCAAAACTAATTTGAAATAAAAATTTTACTTAAGAAACAATATTATGCATAATTAATTTGAACTTGTACGGGTCACAACTTAAGCCCAAAAACAAGATTGCATAAGTACATCTTTTTTTTATTTATTAAAATGTACTTTTAAAACCTAGCCTACCCGAGACCCCCCTGCTTCATGCTCTCATTTCCAGTCTTCTTCCTGGGCCTTCTTTGTTTTTCTCTCTCACACCCGAAAGCCCCATGCTCTCTCTGACTTTCTGTCTCTCATCGAGACCTTGTTCATGGGTTTCCCTGTGCTAGAGCCGAGTCTATCCCCCCTTTTTTACTGCCATTTTTCGGTGCTTTGACAGCCATGGCTACTTTTGACCATAGCTAAACAACCCATATGATGAATCCGCCATTTTTTGCCGTACTTAGATGCCCCACGGGCTCGATCTACCATCCTCCAAGCGAAAAAATCACCACCACTGTGTAGATTGGCAGACGACGAGTCTCCGAATACCGTCCACGTGCTCAACGCGCCTCCTAAGCGGTGGCACGTGCATGACACGCACCGCCCTTCTGGGCGGTTTTGTGTGTTGTTTTCGACGGGAAGGTGTAGATCGACGAGTTTGCAGGCGAACCGGAGGAAGAAAATGAACAAGCTCGCTTTCGTCGGCGAAGCGTGATTCACACGCGCCACCCCTGGGCTCAATGAAGTCATGAGAGAAGAGTCGAGGCCTACCGTCAAAAATAGGAGAGGTAAGGCTAAGGCAGAGGGTCTCAGATTTAGTTGTTCAAGCAATCTTATTTCATAGTAGCACGAATCTTGGTAAGATTTTTCATTTTAATTTATACCCTATTTCAGACAGAAATGCTTGATTCGTGTTTCGAAAAGAAATATCAAATATGTGAGATTATCATGCATTGCATTTTAGCAGATTCCAAGTGAGCAGTATTTCATTTCGTTATTCTGATTGGCACTCTTTTTATTTATGTGGCATTCCAATGAAACACATAAATATTGACAAAAGAGCATACAGTATGAATTAACCAAAATGGGATAGAATAACAGTCATTTGTCTCATATTCAAAATCATATTCATGATGAGAACAATAATGCTTAATTAGAATCATAATTGTCGGGGCTAGAATCAAACAGAGGTGACTCTGATACCACTGTTAGTAAAACAAGGACTAACCTTAGTGCGGAAATGAGATTGAATGGATCTTTGCTCTGCTTGATATCTGCCCACGTACAAAGCTCGAAAGTGGCTACTAGAGTCACTGGATTTTCCACGCCACCAAACCCGAACCCACTAAGATGGTACAGCAAAGCGAGGAATAAAGCAGAGAGTTTTTGTGAGAGCTAATAGCTTTTCTGATGTAGTGCTTGGGATGATTCTACCCATGAATCACCAACCTTTTTATAGTGGCACATAACCACATATTGTAATCTTGCATAACGAAGGTTGATTAATGCATAATCATTCCTCTATTGTAACAGCCAAATCAATATCTGATTATGGCAAATAAATTGTGACCGTTACCGGTCAACACAAAGCATTTCAAAGGGCAGATCTAGTATACTACGGACACAAATATAAAATTATATGTAAAAATCTTAAAAAATTATCTTGTAAGTACATAAAAATTAAATGATATTTTTTCAAATCTTTAAAAACTTATACAGATGGGCCGAGGCCCTTTCTACCTCTTTATTATATTAAAAGTCGGGGTGTAGAAAATGTGGTACACTCAGCTTGAGCAAGAGTTTTGCCCACTTTAGAGAGAGAAATAGCAAGAGAGAGAGAGTCTAAGTGAATTGTTCTTGAACCCCAGCCCAAGAAATGAAGAAACCACCGGACCTGCCACCTCCACCCCCCACTCTACTGTTTACTCAGACCGCTTTGAGCATATTTACTCCTATTCGCCATGCTTCTTGCTTCTCTTCCACCTTTAACCTGCTAAAGCATGAGCCTTTTTCTGTCCTCAATTTGAATTTTTTTTTATTCAACTTATCAAAATTGTGAGAATCACTTCAGAAAATCTAAATTTCCTTTGTTCTTATGCAGATCCACTTGTACGAGAAGTGTTTATGAAGCTCTTACAGCATTTGAGCTCACATTCGCAAAGTCTATGGAGTCTAATTACATAACCTCATTGCACCAGGTAAGTATTTCCCTTACTCTTCAAACAGTGATGGAGGATTCCAGTTTGGCCTCTTGTTCGAAAATTTTAGTCTTTTATTCAGAAATTTTATGATGTTAATTTAAAGTTTGCGATCGATTACAGTTCTCTTCGCATGGTTTTTGGTTCAATTGCTCTGTTCTTGGTTTCAAGTCAATTTAGATCATTTGTTGAGCTTCAATTCTTTGGTCGATTCTCGCTTAATGGTCTGTATATGTGACTTTCTTGACAAACATTATTTAGGTTTCATCAGTATTATGATTCAGTTAATTTCAAGGGAGTTCAATATTATCTTCTTCCTTAGCATCTCGGTTTCCACTAAGACACGTGTGTTAGAAAATTTGCTCTCCTATCCTAGAGATGTGTTGTTAATTATTTCGAGGGCTGAGTTAATTTTTGCTATGGAATCCTGGCATGAGAGAACTATTGGTTGGAAGCTTAAGCATCCTGTGTTTATCTGGTGCTTGTCTCGTCTCCATTTGACTATGAGTCTTTTTGGATTGATCTCATTTTGGTGTTTATGGTACAACAATTTTGATTTTGCACAACATTGGTGGCCTCATGAATTTCTATGGGAAAGCATATTATGCTGCTATTATAGTCGCCCTTCTTGCGATCAAATTTCTTACACCATTCTAATAAGGATGTATAATTTAATCCATTCATCTAGACTTATGTTAGCTCGTTTAATGGAATTTCTACTTTGGTATTTTGTGGTTTGGAATTGGTTTTCAACCTATACTCTCCATTTGGTTGTCTGCCACCCCATTTTTGGGAGGAGGCGCCCACTGAGTTTGCTGAGGTCTTGTTGGTTGCTCTTGTTTCAGGCAATTTGGCCAGTTACGTTTCTTAGGTTGCTACCTCTGCTGCACATTAGTGCTTCCAGGCTGTGTAGTCTTTGGTGGTTTGAGTGTGGTATCCTCTACCACTATTTGATTTTAGCCAAGGATGATAACAGCTTTCATATGCTGCTTACTGAGACTATGACTTGGTGTTTGCACAATTATTGGTCATTACCACAGTAGGATTTTGCTGGGCCTTTCGGTTTGTGTGCCATTAGTTTGCCTTGGCCAACCGTGCTATTATACAAGCACTGCTATCCTTCCTTTTTGGTGCTCAGTTTGTTGTTTGGGTGTGTGGGTTCTTGTATGCATGTTGCAGGCAATCTAAGGCCTATTATGAAGGCAAGCCTTGGGGCTTCTGTGCACTTCACTACATTCCTTCTGGTGCCCCTTGATTTATTTGAATTGCGGGGCCACATTGGCAGTAACCACCGGCAATTTTGGCAGGTTACAGAGGATAATGGCAGCCATGATGATGGGTCTCTTTGCTTACCTTTGTTAAGCAATTCTCCTTATGTCCCTGTGTCATGTAGTATTCGGTGTGAACCATATGATGTTTGTATGACATATAATATCATCTTGTATAATTCGAATATGTTACTTGATTTATATCATTTGGCTAGTGGATTATAGCACCAACTTCTCTTCTTTTTGGTCAAGGAAATTTTTCTCGTTACATGTTGTGCACTTCCGATAATATTGTGGTGGCACCACCTTGTGGAGTTCGTTATAGCACAGTTATGCCTTTATTCTGCTTAATGAAGATTATTAGATGGAATGTTCAGGGGGCTAAAAAAGCCCAGCTCCAACTTGAGGTTGGATTTATCAAGAGAACGATTAATCATAACATTTTATTTTTAACTGAAACCATGGTTAATGTACATAATACTCAACGAATTATTTGTTCTTGTGGGTTTCATAATTTTGATTTTATTTTGCCCCTAAATCATGTGGGTGGAATTTGGATACTATTGAACGATGATAATGTAATGCTTGATATTATCGCGAAGGAGTACAGAGCAATTCACTGTTCGATGACTGAAAAAAGTACTAATAAGCAATCCATTGTTACAGCAGTCTATGCACCAGCCCAAAATCATGAAAAACATGACTCCTGGGCACATCTCAAAGACCTTAATGCTTGTTTCACATTGCCGTGGTGTATCTTGGGTGATTTTAATGAAATGTTGTACCCGTCTAATAAAATTAGAGGTACACCGCTATGTGCTTCTAAGCTGAAACGACTCCACGACTTTCTCTCATTTTGTAAAGGCCATGATGCTAATGTTCACTGACGGATTTTCACATGGAAGAAATTCCTGCACTGTAAGCTCATATATGAGAAATTAGACAGAGTTATTCTACGGGAGGACTGTCTTGAGCTCTTCCCGCATTATTGTGTGACTAATGGACCTTTCACGTGCTCTGATCATTCCTATGTTTATCTCAATACAGATCCTACTCATCCTCCTAGAAAGGGCATGCATTTTCGATACCAACATTCCTGGGCCCAATACTATGACACTCACTACATTGTTAACCATAACTGGAAACTCTCTTTACCAGGCACACCAATGTATTGCATTATGCAGAAAATGAAAAAGGTTAAGTTGGATCACAAAACTTTGAGCAAAAGCACTTTTGGCAACTTCAAGCATAAACTAGAAAGAAATGCTGAAAAATTGGTCAACGTTGAACAAAAACTTGTGACCCAGCCGAATAATGCGCGTCTCAATAACTGGCATTACAGACTTCTTAAGCAATGTGAAAAAATGCATTTATTCAATCAAAAATACTGGGGAAGATTAGCACGAAAAGAATCGCTTGTTAACGGAGATAGACATTCTCGATACTTCCATCAAGTCATAAAAGCTAGAAAGTCACGTTTTGCTATTTTTAAAATTAAAGACTCATTAGGTGTCTGGGTCAACGATGTTGTCGCTGTACGACAATTATTTATTGACAATTTTCAGTTACGTTTTAAATCTTCGCTAAGTCCATCTTCATTGATGGTTAACAATGATGGAGACCATCCTACCCACACTCCTACTCCTCCTGCCCAGCTCAAGGAAGATCCCATCAAGCTCCAAGAGGCCAAGGAATTTGCTATACTATGTAGAAAAGCTGTGACAATGCCGGAAGAACTCACGCCTACTTCGACCACTTCATACCCGGTTTTTGTCACCTGTTTTCAGCCACATGTAATGGACCAAAATTCTTATGGTTCTTACATCCTTCAGGCTTAGGAAATAAGCTTTCTAACAAGACCAACCACACCTATATTGGATTTCATTTGGTTGGTCAAATTAGGCACACAAGCACATAGTATTTTAGCCCATGGCAGTTTGGACAACCTTCACTATTTGGGACATAACTTTTGATCGGTTGGTCCAACTGTAGCAAATTAACATTTCCTGGAAACTAGACAACCAGAGCTTTCCAACAAGCCCAAGATCATTGAATTTGGCTGAGTATTCTGAGAGATATGCCTTCTGGCAGTTGGGCTTGCTACAAGTGTGAACACACTTATTGCCAAACGTGTGAACATGGTTCTTCCTCCCTTATTTCGGCATTGGTGCATTGCTCCTCCTACAAAGCTGAGTTCTTACTTCCCTAGCAAGGCTTGAATGTGTGAATTAAGAGGTGCATGGATCCCTTTTTGCTGCTACATCCTTTTCACACCAGGAGACATCAAGAGACACACCTTTTCACCCTTGGTGCATCCAATGTATTTTTTAGCTTTGTTTCTTTGTTTTTTCCCTCATCCCTTTTCGTGTGTTTTATACCTTTTCATGATGTAAGGCCACTAGTATACATAGGCCATAGGTTAAGGTTGTAAGGGACGAATTCGATTAAAGCATAAGCAATACAAATTCAGCTTTGCGTGTTCCTTCAAAGCGAGTGACAAAGCCTAGTTCTATATCTTGAGATTTGGCAACCTAAAGTGGTGTTCTAGGTTCCTAAACTCTTCTAGGTGGTGATTCAATTCTGTATCCTAGAAAGAGTGAAGGAATTTGCCCTGGAATTGATTTGAGTGGCGCCCTTCGGCTTATCTCAAACACAATCCTTGAACCTATCCACCTCCCCTTTTCAATACAAGACTCACAAAATCCCTAGCTTGGTCATTTGGGTCCTCACTTATACATCATTAACCTACCCACAAAGGTCTCTTCGGAGGATAATATGAATCTTATCAAACCCATGGATAATGATGAGATCAAGGAGGCAATGTTCCAGATGGAGAAATTCAAAGCACCGGGTCCTGATGGTTTTGGAGTAGCTTTTTTTCAGGACCATTGGCATGTTGTACAACAGGATGTCTGCCAGGCAATTCAGTCTTTTTTTCAAGACGGCAAACTGTTAAAGCAAATTAACCACACTCTTATCGCTTTAATTTGGAAAGTTGATAACCCCTTAGTCATAGCACAGTTCAGGCCCATCAGTATGTGCAACACGCTTTATAGGATCATAGCCAAAATTCTAGTTAATAGAATGCGACCACTTCTTGGGAAAATCATTGACCCTATTCAAAGTGCCTTTATTCCACATCGATCTATCCATGATAATATTCTTTTAGCACATGAGGTCATCACCAAATTTAATTCCATGAAAGGGAAGAAATCCTAGGTAGCCCTTAAACTTGACATGGAAAAAGCTTATGATAGAGTAGAATGGAACTTCCTATTTGAAAGTCTCAAAAAGCTAGGGTTTCACCAAAAGTGGATTGTGTGGATTCAACAGTGTGTTCCCACCATATCCTATTCGGTTATCGTGAATGATGAAGTATCTGGGTTTTTTACTCCATCCAGAGGACTACGATAGGGTGATCCTTTATCCCCATATCTTTTTCTTATTTTCATGGAAGTGCTTACGCAAGCACTGCGTGCAGAATTACCTAAAAAGAAAAGTGGAATTGGCTTCAAAATCTCACCCAAAGCAGACAAATTGCCATGCCTTTTGTTTGCCGATGACAGCCTCCTCTTCTGTCGTACCAACCTTGAGTCATGCCAAAAGCTTTTGGGTCTCCTTAATAACTTCTGCCATCACTCAGGACAACTCATCAACTTCCAGAAATCGTCCCTTACTTTCTCGAAAAATGCTAGTTCGCATGATCAACGTGTTGTATCCTCTGTTTTTAATATTAAACACCAAGATAATTTGGGCAAGTACTTGGGATGCCCCGTTTTTAAGGGCCGACCAAACGCTCAAACATTTTCTGAATTGGTGAATAAGACTGCAGCTAAACTCCAAAACTGGAAGACTGGTAGTATTTCTAAAGCAGGCCGAGTAGCGTTGATTCAGACAAATTTGGAAGCCATGTCTGCCCATACTATGCAATGCTTTCAATTGCCAACTGTAACTAGTAGGAAAATCGACAAAATTAGTCGGGATTTTTTTTTTGAAGAAATCTGACACTATCAAAGGCTTGCTAATGGTGTCATAGGATAAAATTTGTAGACCCAAGCAATCAGGAGGCCTTGGCCTCCGAAAGACAGAGGCAGTTAATAGTGCTTTCTTAAGCAAACTGACCTGGAAGCTTTTCAATCAACAAGGGCTTTGGACAGAACAAATGTTGGCTAAGTACCTTGTCAACAAAAATTTCTTCATAGTTAAGCCCAGGTGGTCGGATTCTTGTCTGTGGAAGTGTACCCTATGAAACCGTCAACAATTCTGGAAAGGCATCAGGTGGAAAGTCGGGAATGGAACAAATATCAAGTTCTAGTAAGATAGATGGTGCGACAGTTGGAGTCTGGCTGAACTTGTGCGCATCCTCGACAATTCCATCATCGATCAGTCCCTCACTGTTGCACAGTTTATTCTACCATCTAAAGAATGGGATATTGTTAAATTGTAGAGGCTTGTTAATCAATCCTGCATTCAAGCTATCTTGGCAACCCTAATTCCGTAAAACCCTATTCCTGATTCCATTTGTTGGGGCCTCACTGGGAGTGGAGAATTCACCACTAAATCAGCAACATGGGCTGCCCGTGGGCTAAATCTGTGTAATTTCCAATCTTGGGATTTTAGCTAAATCTAGAAATTAGATATTATGCCTAAGTTAAAGGTCTTCCTCTGGCAATTATGTCTTGCATCCCTCCCTACACGAGGGAATTTGCTCCATACGGGTCTAGATATTGAACCCTCCTGTCCTCATTGCAATGATACGATCGACGATTCTGAGCATCTGTTTCTAGGATGTCAAAATGCGCAACTCATCTGGCAATTGGCAAGCGATCATAATTAGGTAAATATTGTTCCTCCTGCCAACTCCAAACTGAAGATAGCAAACTGGCTCTCCATTATTAAGTGAGCCACACCACCCATACAGATGGATAGAATTGGTGCCCTCCTTTGGAGTATTTGGAAAAATAGAAATAATAAAATATTTCGTAATGAACCATCCAGTCCGGGATTAATCCTTTTACGAGCAAAATGAGCAAGTGCAGAATGGTGTATAAGACACAAACTATCACACCCCTTCCAACCATCCCAACAACATTATCCAAATCGTAGGCGACAGCAGTCAAAGTAGATAACATTGAGGAAACCGCAAGTTCGTCAAAATCAACTTCGATGGATCCAAGAGTTCTCAAGTAGCGGCAGGTGGCTATATCATTCGAGGCTGGGATGGGCGATTCATCTACGCAGCAACATTCAACCTAGGAGCGGCGTCAGTACTAGTGGCAGAAGCTACAGCAATGCGTAACGAAATCAGAGCAGCAGTAGAGGCAGACTTCACCAATATTCAAATTGAGGGCGACAACCGTATTCTCATCCAAGCAGTTAAGAGGCAAATTCAACTACCATGGGAAATCCAAGTGCTGGTCCAAGATATTAATTTCTTTTTAGAGAGACTCAACAATGTTGCTATTCATCATATCTTTAGGCAGGATAATAGTGCAACCGATTGGTTGGCTAAATAAGGGTTTTCTATTCATTCCACTAATGTGTGGAATTTTGTCCCTCATGGGGACCTTAGACGTGTTTTCTTTAAGGATAATTTAGGACGAACCCTTGAAAGAAGAGTATCCTAATATGTATGTCTTACCTTTCTTACCAAAAAAAAAAAAAAAAACACACGTTGCATATGTTTAACTTGTTATTTTTGTTTTCATTACACAGGGAAGCATAATTAATGAAGGTTAGATAGAATAGTGGGGAGTTGTGAAGCATTTAAGTTTTTCGTAGGGGAGCCAGGTACGAGTGGCTGCCAATGAGTTTACGTACATTTTGTTTTGAGTTGCTTGCTTTCTTGTTTTATTCCTTTTTTTCTTTGAAAATGTTCTTTTTGTTATTGTTCAATCCATGCGTACTTTATTGTCCATTTTTATATGAGATTGTAAATCTCCCTGTTCTTTTACATGTACTTTTATTAACACTTATGACCTAATCATTAAAAAGTCATTGTTTATAATCGTTATGTGTATACATAACTAAGTAGGGGCAGATTGTATTAGAGTATAATTTCATTTCAATACCTTCAACCATTAGTTTAAATTTTTGGTTGAATTGGTTATTGAATATGGTATCCGTGTCTGAGTGAGATATCTTAAGTTTGAATCTTAGTAGCCCCCATATTGATTTGTTACGCAAGGTAGGGAGAACATTTGCAGCATCCACGTTGCAAACCCAAAGGTCATTCACATGAGAGGCAATGGCGGAGCCACGTTGGGGCAAGGGGGGTCAATTGTCCCCCCAGCTTTTTGGAAAAAAAAAATTAAATGTGGAATATTTTTGTAGATAAGCAAAATAGATATATATTAATTAGTTCATAAATGCACAACATAGGCGTGCATAGTAGGGTGGTGGCTGTCTCTTCCTCCGTGTAGGAGGTTCCTGATTTGACTCTTCATTCCAACTTTTCTGCATTTTTTTTTTTGAAGTGCCCTTTAATTTTCCAATTTTTGTTTCAAAATTTTCGCAGGTAACTCCCAAAAATTCTCAATTTTTGTTTTTAGTTTTGTTATTTTGTAAATAATTATGTTTATTTTACTGACTTTAGTTATATTCATTTTAAATAATTGATTAACTTAGTGAATTACTCATTATTCATGAATTGAAAAATGAGAACTTTTACCTAATTGTCTTGTTGGTTGAAGATTTAAAGTTGGGCTAATTTTGTTTGCAATTGCTTGCGTGTTTATGTTTAGTTTACTAATTG
>JACYFF010019584.1:73169575-73267536 GCA_017589665.1 Selenicereus undatus | reverse complement strand
GTTATTGAAACTTTGCTATTATGTATTATATAGATATAGATATAGATTATTATTATTATTATTATTATTATTATTATTATTATTATTATTATTATTATTATTATTATTATTATTATTATTATTATAGATATAGATTTGGGAGCTAGAGAGATTAAAGTAAATCAATGGCTATTATTTATTAATCATTTAATCCAACGGTTAAAAAGTTCAAGTTAATGAGAATTAAGGAAATGGTAGTTATTGAAACTTTGCTATTATGTATTATATAGATATAGATATATAGATAGGTGAAAAAGTTAGAGTCGCAATGGTGACGGGTCTCGCAACAAAGGCCCTGAATTCGAGTCAGCAAATGTACTAACCCATGTTCGCCTTTTAAAATTTTCAAATCTTTACCGTTTTTTTCTTTTATTGGCAACATTTTGTTTAGCTTTAATTTGATTTAATGAACACTAGCATAATTTTTCAATCTTAACCTTCTCTATTATTTTCTCCCTCAGCAATTACTTAGTTTCAATATAATGAACATTAAAATAATTTCATTTAGTTTATTTAATGTACAGTAGAATATTTTTTCTTAGATTAGAAAATCAAATTCATATATTAGATTGAAGGATTATTTTTGCTAATGAGTAATTAAGTTTAATGAAGTGGTGGATATTTTGCAACCTTCATTTTTGTATATTTGGATGATGAACTCATAATAAGGTCCATTAAAGTAACAACTACACAACACCAAAATATGAACAAATGAATACCAAATAACTCTTCGTTTAAACTGGAGTGTATTGTTAGCCATTGCAAGTTATTTTAGTTTTCACTCAACTGACAACTAAATAGTAACAAAATAAAATGATTGGATTATTGTGTTATCTCTTGACAATTGTACATGACAATGTTAGATGCATTCCAATCTTCAATATGGAAACCTGCCAAGTAAAGCGGAAGTGCCTTGCTTTGTAGAATGCGTTCTTATATTTTGTTTGAGTTGTCACCTATCAACCTATGGTTCTATGTAAACTTTGAGTATAAATGATGTTAAATAATTATTTTTTTAGATATTTCTAGTGGTTTTCCTTCGTGTGCTTTGATGGGAAAAATTTAAGTTTTAATTTTTATAACCTCAAGTGCAAGGTTTATCATCGAGCACTTCGGGTGTCATTGACTAGGAGTTGGGTTTCAAGTACCGGAGTTAGTTCCAGTGTTTCAATCTAGGCTATGTGAAAAAGGAATTAGAAAAAGGAACTAAACTGCTAAGGCAAATAGAAAGGACCTTGATTATAATCAACCCATGATTGACCAACTAATTGGGTCAAACCCTTGCTTTCCCAAGTGATACTAGCATTCAAAGATGATCGATTGTACCTTAAAAGCTCACCCAAGCCCTCTTTGAAGGGTCAAAGGCTACTTTAATTATTCTAACTACCTATTTTCATGGGGTTAACCAAATTAAACTACAAGAGCAGGAACCCTTACTCTAGTTAGGATTTGGACTGTTTTCATGTCTGAACACTAGCCATCCTCTCTACCTACGCTAGATAATGAACCTCACTTTTCAACGCAAGTCAATTGCCCTAGAACTAGGATATAAACTATCTTAAGCATTTCATCGAACACTTGGCGGGTATGAGAGAAAACCCCAAATCCAAACATAAACAAGGTGGGCTATGGTTTAACAAGATCAACTAGCCGTTTTAAGGGCTAATCACAAACAAAGATCACAAATTTAATCAGACCTAAACATCAAAAGTAAATCAAAGGAAAGAATTAATAAAGTAGCGAACAAAATAAGAAGCATGAAATTAAAGAGAGAGAGAAGAGAAACTTAGTCTCCAATAGTGAAATCCACAATCTTCTACATAATATACACTAATATGCCTAAGTTATTCTCCCACTAATGGGGTTTTGGTGGCTAACCTAAAACCCTAAATTGAGCTCTCTAAGAACCCCTCAAAGGGCTTCCCCCGAAATTGACCAAGAAGCCCCATTTTATATTGGTTAAACTGATAAGGAGGCACAGAAATGGGGTCGGGTGGTGATGGGGCCGTCACCACCCCCGAAAAGTGGCCTTCACTGCATGAGGCCATGACGGCCGTCACAGCTGTTGTCGGGGTGACAGGCACCCATCATGGCCCTTCTTTCTTGGGTCCATCACCTCCTTGCTCCTCCTCGGCCCTTTGATGACACTTGCTCGATTGAACTTATTACCTACAGAAAGTTAAACAAAATAAGTAAAAATCCTAAAGTTATATTATTTTACGAGCAAAAATTAGGCAAGAGAGACGTGAAAAATGTGACAATTTAGTACCAAACAAATAACCCCACATCTATATTTTGCTCATCCTCGAGCAAAACCAAAGAAAAACTAACCTAGGAACCTAACTCACTTTTGTAGGAATCACGGTTGTATTTAGCGTATGCAACAAGCCCTTTATACCCCTTGGTTAACTCAAGTGGACGAGTGAGGTCTCATGAGGGTTTGCAGAAGATATACACACAAAATCTTTTAAAATTTTTTGGACTTTTTCAAAAGCAAAGCATATATACAAGGTAAAGAAGAAAATGTATATGCATCTAAATTGATTCCATCACTTTAATGACTTAGCTACTAAGCCATATACGAGCAAAACATGCATTTAAGAATCACCTATGCTGTAAATGCAGATCAGTTCTCATTTTTCATCCCACACAACACAATGATACGATATGTACACCATGGTGGTCAATGCAAAGTGTATTAACTCTTAATGCTTGGCTAAAATCGGGTAAAAGGTCATCTCCATATGGCTTATGAGTCCCTTTTGTTGGGTCTCATTCATTCATCTTTTTTTTTGGCCTTTCTCCTTATGCTCCTTCGCCTAGGTAGGTAGTTCTTGGCTTATTAGGCCTTGAAGTCTCGGAGGAACAACTTAGTATATATTTGGGATTCTTCCCTAGTTAGGGGTTGTATTTGGATGTACAACACACTTAGTCAAACCCAAATAGGGGTACCAGAGTTAAACTTACTTTCACATCGTGCTTTTGTCACTGTTTTCTAGTGACAAAGCTAGAAGTCAATTGACCAAGTAGAATGCCCCCAAACCCAAGTTTCAACAACTAAAACCAAAAGTCAATGGTCAAGTGTACAGGTTAGGCAAAACACCGCCATGTGAAATGGGGTAATTATGAAAAACTGAAAATTACATTGTACGTAAGTGTTTGATCATGAATATTCGATCTGTATACAAGCTAGCAATCAATCTATCAAAGATTAAAAACCAATCACAAAGGTGCCAGAGTCCCCATAATCAAGGAGAAAAACTACACTCAAATTGAAAAAATTTCACAAAATATGCACAAAAGGGTATATGACTTCCCAACCCCCATAGCCAAATCTCACAATATCCTCATCAGGAATTAGTAAGTCACCACGCCAACAAAACACATATGTAAATAAAACCAATCCACAATAATAAATATACAAAAATAAGAGACAAACAGGAACATGACAAAAGATTTGTACAAAATTAAAATAAAGGAAAGAAAAAGGGAATGAATATACCAGTTTACGTGCTGGATGCACCTAAACTACTACCTCCATAGAACGATGCTATAGAAGGTTGGAGGAGCATCAGCCACTCCTTCTCATCTCAAAATCCAAGCCACCAATTTAGATGCCATGAAAGCTCGCAAGGGCTTATCGAACACCTGACCACACAACTCAGATGAAAGGTAAGAGCACACAAATATGAGTCTAGGAATGATAATAAGTGCTCTCCTAAACTTATCAAATGCATCAGAAAAATTAGTAGAATAATCGAATGTAAAAGTCAACATGATTTTTCTAGGCATGTGCTCCAGGTGTATACTATAAAGATCAAGGAAGGGGTCATACCCTCCAAAGATACTTGGAGACTCAGATTAGTTAACCTTATTGCCCTTAAGCAAAATATAAGAATCAATAGTTGACATATTGCACCTCTTAGGGGAAGGGGAGGGTAATGAACATGAAGGGAAAACATAGAAAATATCAAGGGGATCGGAGGGGTACATGGTCAATAAGATCAGGACTAGGTGAAATTGTAACCACAACATCTATATATGACCTCCCTCCAAGAGTCTCATCGGGATCATGCATTTTAATATAAACACCGCCTAACTTACAACATATATCATCCTTATCAAAACTAGCATCAACACCAAATGTCCCACTTACATCAAACTCCGTCGACTTAGCTAAAGGGAGATGTGACTCAGCAAAGATCATGATAAATGCAGTGTTCTTCATAGGGGTGCTAGGAAAGGATGGAGTAACAAGGGGTAAAGTAGTCAAGGGAGGGTCAAGTACTTCCTTTAGTTCAGACTCCAGAGTAAGAAAAGACGCACCATCATCATGCAAATGAACATCAGGTTCAGAGGAACTAAACCTAAGGTCAGTCTCATATGATAGGTTATACTCTGTATATAATTAGTAAAGTCAATTAGAGTCCCTTGTATCTATCATGCTAGCAAGCCTAGCAAAACCATCAACAAAAATGTGAAAAGGACAAGAATTACCGTCATGACTAAAATAATAACAAATCTCATATGTAAGATGGGCAAATTAAGGATGCAGGGGGACGAGGTGTAAGAATTGGCACAACTAGTCTCAAATTAATAAGTATCCTGAGCCAACCACTAAAGCACTTACCCGGCTTCGTCAACGTTTCGAGCACAGAAATCCTAATGCTCAAAAAGAGCATGAGTCTCACAATTCACACCCTCATAGACTATATTTAAATTTCCAACTTCTCCAAACAATAACTATAATGAGCAACAAGAGCATGTAATATACCATAATATCTCCAAAATAATTCATGCTAATACTAACAAAAGTAGAGAATTAGCATTTTTTTTCAATTGTTTTCCTATTTTTTTTTGAATAAAAAGCCTAGTCTTGAATATTGAAGTAAGCTCTGATATTGAAGAGTGCCAAGTCTCTGGCATTGGCCCCAAAAACTTGATAGGAAGAATTTAAGTTTCAATATTCATAACTTCAACTACAAGGAAATATACAAAGGAAGCACTACTAAGGCAAATACAAAGGACCTTAATTATAGTTAAACCCATGATTAACCAAGTAATCAGGTTAAACCCTCTCCTTTCCAAGATATATTAGCATTCAAAGATGACTGATTGTGCCTTAAAAGCTCACCCAAACCCTATTTCAAGGATTGAAGGTTAGTTTAATTATTCTAACCACCTATTTTCATATGGTTAGTCCAATTAAACTACGAGAGTAACAACCCTTGACCTACTTAAGATTTGGACTATTTTCATGTCCAAATACTAGCTATCCTCTCTACCTATTTTCATGGCATGAGAAAAAACCCAAAATCCAAACATAAACAAGGTAGGCTAACGTTTAAACAAGATCAGCGAGACACCTTAAGGGCTAACCACAATTAAAGATCACAAGTTTAGTCACAATTAAACATTAAAAAAAAATCAAAGCAAAGAATTGATAAAGTAGCAAACAAAACAAGAAGCATGAAATTAAAGAGAGAGAAAGAAAGAGAGAGAGAGCGAGAGAGAGAGAGAGAGAGAGAGAGAGAGAAGAGTAACTTAGTCTCCAATAGTGAAATCCACAATCTCTTATGTAATATACACTAATCTACCTAAGTTATTCTCCCCCTAATGGGGTATTGGTGGCTAACCTAAAACCCTAAATCGAGCTATGTAAGAACCCCTAAAAAGGCTTGCCCCGAGATGAACCAAGAAGCCTGATAAGTGCTTAGAGGTTAATTCATTTTGGGGTCATTTTACAGCATTTTTAGGTAGATTTATGAACGTCATGTTATAATCTACACTCCTGTTCCCATTTTACGCTTAGGTATGGTTTTTTTAGGGTAGTTATTTGAACCTTTTTACCATTGCTTTGACCCCTATGGAGTATGATTTGACTCCCTATGGATGCCCCTAAGTTACCATGTCCGTGGAGAAAAAGAAGAGTATCAGAGAATTTCGAGACAGAGGCAACCACGGACAATCAGTGGTGAGCCTCTCCATCTGCGATCAAGGGTTTTCCATGTCCTTTGACCTAAAAATACCCATTCATCTTCAACCCCTCGGCACACTCTCTATCTAAATTCTCTTTTTCTCTCTCTACAAACTCCATAACCATCCATCTTCACACCTTTAATTTTTCATCATTTACCATCAAATTTCTTCCGTTTCTTCTTGTCTTGTTCACTGTCACTCCAAATCCCATTCAAATTTCTCTTTTCTTGGCTTCCTTCTCTCACATTCTACCCATTTTCATACCTAAACCTTCAATAACCCTACTTCACCTTCCATTCATCCAAGTTTTCTTATTTTCATCCATATTTCTTCCCCATTAACCTTAATTTTCTCAAAATTTTCATTTCCAACATTTTTCTTCCCATTTCTACTTAGTTGGTGTTTAGAGCATGCAATCTCCATATTCATGGCACCCAAGAAAAAGGCAAGAACCACTCTAGAGGTAGGGACGTCAAGTCAAGGACCACAATGCGCATCCCAAACCTCAACCAATGCAAGAAACTGAGGTAATATTCCTAATCCCCTTAGTTTAAAACATCCTGAGCATGTTGCTAGATACAATGTTTTAAGTAGCAAGCTAGTTGCTGCTATTGGTTATTATGATGAGGATTCGTTAACCCGATTGGGTTTGTTGGATGACATTTGTTGGTTATTTGCTTGGGGAGGTATAGCTCACTTTTTAGAGATAAGGGACCACACTTATCGTGACCTCACTCTTGAGTTTTTGAGTACATTGTATGTGGAGGTCACGAGTGGGCCTTGTTGTCAAGAATGATGCATTTCCTTCTATCTCAATAGGGAGTTTCATAAGCTTAATATGAGTGCCTTTAATAGTATATTTAGTTTTTCCTTAAGTGTGGACTTGCCTTATTGACATGACCCCAAAGACTGTAACCCAAATGCTTTTTGGAATGGAAGTTCTGGGGATTATCAGTATGATACAAGCAACTCCAAAGGTACCGTTATTAGAAACCCCTATATTCAAGTGACCTAAAGATTAGTTGCTTGTGGTCTATTTACTAGAGAGGATAGCTTGAATGTGCCTCATTTATCGGAATTATATTTCTTGTATAGTGTGCTTCAAATTGATCGACTAGACCTAGTTTCTTTCTTGTTCAATTAGTTACATGGTGCGGCCAATAGTTCCGCACAAAGGATTGTGATTAGGGGCCTTATTACCCCCATCTCTAGATATGTTGGTATTGAACCGAACCCTGATGATAGAGTTCTCGGTTTCAAGCACTTGAACTTGGCCTCTTTTGATCAAATGAAGTTGTGAGGTTGTTTGTTCGATTTATCCTGGGAATGGTCTCATTCCTCTCCCTAATGTTAACTGAACCACTCTCTTGAATTGGGCCAATCTTTACATTTTACTAGGTGATGAAGAGTTTGTGCAACCCACACCTCCTCCTCCCCCTCATCACCTAAGGCCTTCTAGTTCATCCCAATTGTCCTCTTCATCTGATTTCACTTATTTGCATGCTATCCTTCAGTCAATCCAAGAGGAGCAAGCATCCCTCCAAGCTTATATTCAAATTGAGCATATTGCGCTCTGCGACTTTGTTCAAGAGTGGCATGATGAGCTCCGTGGGATGATTGCTTCCCAACAATAATATTTCGAAGACTTTAGGGCTTATTTGGAGACTTGGCATGATTGACATATTTCTCAACCCCACCCACCTCTTTCTCCCCCTCGTCGTCCTTTTCAATTTCTTCTTTTTCTTTTGCATTGATTCTTATGTCCTTGCATTGAGGACAATGCTTTCTCCAAGTATGGGGGAGTTGTGCATTGATTGTGTGTGTGTGATGTGGATGTGTGAGTACTCTACATTTTAGGTCATGCATTTAGCATTAGTCTGCATTTTTAATCGATCATTTAGTTTTTCTTCCTATTTTAGGTTTCTTTTCTTAGTTTACTTTCATTTTGGTATTTTCAATTTTTAGTTGCATATTAAGGGTTAGCATAATAAAATAAAATAGAAAAATAGAAAAGGAAAAATGATGAAAAGGCAATAAAAATCCTCCAATGATGAGTCATTAGACCAAGTAGTTTTCTTTGGCTTATTATGACCCTTTTTGTTATGTGCATTTGTGAATAAAATGTTTGACTATAAGTTTTTGAAATATGTTTCATGTTTTGTTTGTCATATTGACTGTGATTCGATTACTCATTGATTCTTTGCATGAATATTTGGCACATTGTGATATAATGAGCTAGTTTAGCCTAGGTAGTTGTCCCGTAAGATTTTGAGCTTGATTGGACTAATTCATCATTTTAGTCTCTTATTCTTTTTCATGTGGGGATCTTCCTAGATTTCAAATATTTAGAATTTGCTTTGACTATTGTTCAAAATCACATTTAGTAAGCACATTTAGGCAATATGATTGAGGCATTCTTTGAATTTATGAGCTACGTTGACCAAATAATCACCCTTATTATGTATGATTTATCGCTTGCTACCCCATTTGAGCGTTGAAATATTTTTCTTGATGCAAACCTATAATATGATCCTTGGCCAAATACATTCAAACCGCTCCATTATACAATAAGCCCCTCCTCCTCTCTCAAAGGTGCACACAAGAATTCTCTTCTTTTCATCTTGCTGGAGAGACCACCCTACCTATAGTTGTTATGTCTTTTCTCGCTCTTGTTAGAGAGATTAATCTACAGCTACTTCTTTCATTTATTTTCACGATTAGTATGTAAATTGATCTAATTTCAGAGAACACCACAAAAGTTCATGTCATTATTGCATAATAATTATGAAGACAAATTGTCTTGAAACTTGATACTTGTATGCAATTATTTGGATTTCATTATTCTATAACCCTAAAATAGGATATTGTTAAATAGGCGACGCCAATGGGTAGATTTATGTTCCTAGGAATGGTCATACCTGCACCCTAGAGCCGAACACTAAGGTGTTGCCTTAGAATTAGGTCAATCCCCATTCAGGATCGTGGGGATTGTTTTCCAAATATTATTTGTAAAAACTTTTGCAAACCTCAAAATTTTCTGAAGCAAACTCGAAAGAATCACTGCTTACGCTTGAGAGTAGGATTAGGGCCTCCTAGTTACGACACTTTCAATGGTAACCGCACTGGGGATCTTTAATAGGGTTGTACTTGAAAGGGTTACAATTGAATATTGATTTCTAAAAGTTCCAACATTATCTTGTTAGGCATGTTGCATTACCCTAGGGTTGATCAATGCCATAATAGACTTGGTCTGTCCCATAGTCTGCATAGGATTTCCACTTCTCCTTTAGCCTCGTGAACCCATAGATACATTGTTCATCCCATTTACTTGGGCATTACCTTCAAGGGTCATCCCACTGATAACACCCTTTCTTGAGCAATCCTTTCGATGAACTAGTCATTGTATAATTCGTCCTACACTAAGAAGGTAGGCCATTGCTCAATCGCAAGCCCTATTAACTAAAATGCTAAGCCTATCTTATGGTTTGCCAAATCTAGGACCTACGGTTATGAAACTTTCATTTGTATGCCTTTTGCATTATCGCTTGAGGATAAATCTTCTCTTTATTTGCCTTTGTGTCTATTGACTCACATTCCTCCCCACTAGTTCGAAAAGAGAATCCTTCCAATGGAAGGTCGTTGACCTTTCCATATTATTCTCTTTCCTTTTTCCATTTTATTCTTTTCCTTGCTAGGGGAGCTGGGACTTTATGGTTTTCCTTTATGTGAGTCTTTACTTGTCTTGAGTCTTTCTAAAATTAGCAACTCTATATTTCTTCTAAATTCTTTTCCTTTTTAGTGGAGACAAGATATTCTTCCATAGCCATTTTTTTTCCCCGAAAAATTACTTTGGCCTTAGGAAAGCAACACAGGCTCATCTTAGAGGCGAGATATGTGTTCTTAGCGCAAGTCCTGGAAGAGTCTAATCCAGTCTAGCGCAACATAATATCTGAAGAAAATTATGCTTTTAATGTGAATGAATCATTGGCCTAAATGGGGGCTAACTTTGAAACTAAGCTAAATGAGTAACAAGATGTGACTATTGAACAACAAAAGGTCATTACAGATTTACTTGAAAATAAAGAAGAAATTGACACTCATTTAGCTCATGCTAGTCCAAACCTAATCAAAGAAAGGGTTATAAAACTTGAGGAACTAATCATAAGTTCAAAAATATTAAGAATCATCTAATTGACACTACTCATCTAAGCCACATGCTAAAAGAAAAGTACCACCTAAGTTTACCGTACCTAAAAGTCTTCAGATCATAGGCATATGTAATTTCACTCCCTACTTAGGGAATTTCATTAATTTAGGGAAGTAAGCCACCATAGGCTTAGTGAATGATTCTCAATCCTAAGAAAATAAAACAATTGCACAGAATACTAATAAGTAGCGGACACATAGCCATTGTGCTTATTATTAACATATTAGCCATGCAAAGTCCCAAGAGCAAATGTTCCTTCAATTCATCGTAGTCGCTGACTTTGGTAGACTATTTGACTTCCGGTTACACACTTAGCATGAAGGCATTCCAAATGAAGCTGCTACTTGAGTTCATTTAGTAAGAAATAGAAATAACGCACGGAGAGAAGATGACACCATATACAAGCCAAGTCAATTCATTATATACTACTTTCGGTATAAAGAATTTAGTTTATAAATTGATGAGAATCTCTTTGAAATAGTTAACATACTTTTCCAAATCTTTGCCTTGGCATAAATCAGAATCGGGAAGTTTTGAACTATCAACAGGTAATGACATCACTATTAGGGCCGATGGATTCACATATTGGTGCTCTCATTCGGCGAGTGAAACAACTCACAAGTCTCCCAATGACAATGGGCTCCTATCCTTGTCAACATAGTGACCCCTAGGATTCCCCCTATAATTAGGATTCTAAGGCCAACTCTAGAGATTGAGTCCTTTGTACTAGCGCTATTCTCCTAGCCTAATATATATTAAATGCATTTCACGTCTAAACTAATGCATGGTGAATTTCATTTGATCAAATAAAGGTGAGAAATCAGTGGAGATAAGCCCAACGGATGTTGATGGAGATCGAGAACCCATAAGAAGACCGAAGAGAGAGAAAAACCACAGAATCACAACAATAAATCAACAAGGTCACAACATCAAGCCAAAATCATCCATCAACAAAGAGATTTTTTTTTTTTTTGTGGATTTTGATTGCATGAGCTAGTAACAACAATAATCAAAGGAGATATATCTATGCGAAAGGTTAAACCACCACCTTGATTAAATCAACCCACCCTATAATCCTCTAAAGCCTTAGCCCCAAGGATTAGATTAAAGGGATGAACTAAAATCACCATCCTCCTCAGAGAGATAAAGAATTTGAGATTTTGAGAAAGTACCAAGTTTCAAGCTCTCATATCATTCAAGAAGTTTGAATTTTCATGGAGGGAATTGGGTCTATAAATACCCAGTTAGATAGGGATTAAATATTACATTAGTGAAGGAAGTTGGCTAATAAGGGGCTTAGAAAAAATCTTAGAAAAATAAATCAAGATGCTAAGACAATTACAATTAAGATGAGCTGTATTTTCTAGGATTCATTCTCCACTTTCTAGAGAGCTTTGAGAAGGCTCACTCCACCAATGGAGATTCCTCCACTTGGAGGGTTTTCCCTGATGAGTGTATAATCACCCATCGTAATTAATCTCAAAAATAACAGTTGTACCCTCCTCAATGAAGGCCAAATTCTAGAGTGGTCCAAAACTGAAATTTTGTGTACACTCCACAAAATTTGGTGATTTCTCCTAATATTGAAATATAGTGCCTAGTTTTAGCTTCTGGTGATAAAATAGACATGACAAGGAATCACAAAAACTTAGCATTGCTTCATCTGGGCTTTGTTTTGTAGGATTTGAAGTTAACCCAAATTTAGCATGTTCACTGGGTGAAACTCAGTATTGCTATAACAGAGTGTTCACCACATTAGGGAATTCCAATGCAAATATCTACTGAACCCATTTGCATATCTTCATAGTAGACTCTATCACATTTCAAAATATCCATAGATCGTTAATGTTTGAATCCATTTGATAAGTGAAACATCTTGACAAAATGGGCGTATGTGCTGGAATCTCGTGACAAGCGCCTTTCGGGGTAGATAGGACCATTTTCATGCCTTGGTGCAAGGTCTAGTGGGTTCTATATATATCGACGTCCCCTACATGAGAAAGACTTTCCCTCAAATGCTTGGGATTAGAATTCTATGATGTCAACCTTGCATGCCTTTTACCATTATTGGGTTTGAAAATACCCAAGGTATTAATGACTCCACTCCTCTTGAAAGTGTAGGAGTTACTAAAGATCTTTGGGAGAGCATCAGAGCAACAGGTAGCTCTCCCTGTCCTCATGATCTTTTTGAAGATCTCAACATACTCATCACATGATAACTTAAACTCATCATACTCATGAGAGGTGCCGCTTGTGGCTTGATCACTTGCATAATGGCATTCTCCTAACATCCCTTTGATGGGCAATAGGACCTTGAGGATGGTTTCTTTCGGGATTTCATCCTCAAGCTCTTGGTGAACTGTAAGGGTAAAGGTCCACTCTTTCACTAGTGTTTGCCTTCACCATTACTAAGGTAATTCAAGGCTTGCTCTTACTAATGGTACGGTCTTTCCCTGTTTCACTATCATGTGGTCTTTTCTTACTTTCCTTCCTCGGTTTAGCATGGTGACATTCGGATGGAGGTAAAGGAGCTAACGTAAGGCTTCTACCATTGAGCTTAAGTGAATAAGGGTTAGCATACCCATCATAAATGACGTGATTACCATAAAACCATGGTCTACCAAGCAACGAATGACATGCATCCATGACAAGAACATGACATAGTCTCACCACATTGGTGCTCATTAGTGGGGATTTGGACCTTGTCGATAAGTGCCTTAAAGGCCACATTAGTGCAACTTCCTCCATCTATGATTAAACCACAAACCTTGCGTCGAATGGTGCACATTGAGTTAAAGATTTTCTCCCTTTCAATATCTTCGTAAGGAGCCTTTTTAGCTTAAGGGACCCCTTGATTAACAACGTTTCTTGTATATTAGGAGTAACCAGAGTAGTCTCATCTTTTTCCTCTTCTTCTTCGCAAGATTCTTTCGTAATAGCTCAAATTTCTTCTATCTTCTTGAATGTAAGGGTCCTTCTGTTGGGACAATCAGTTTGAAAATGCCAAAAATCGTGACATTTAAAACATTTCTTTCCTTTCAACCTCTTAGGAAGTTCAATGGTAATTCCCTTACCCTTGTCAAGAGCTTTGACATGTGGGGGTTGGGTCTCAACTCTAATATAATTAGAATAGCTTTTAGTAGGGTGCGTGTGAACGAACTTTCTTCCCTTATGTTCAACTTTGAACGCTAAGTGGCATACATCATCAAAGGACAAGTAAGGTCGTAATTCCACCTTGCTAGCAATGCTAGGAGACAATCCCTTAATGAGCCTAGTAATCTTGAGCTCAGGTTCTTCATCTAGGCTAACCTTCATTTGGAGTTGTTCAAACTGCATAATGTACTCTTTTACCTTTAGATTCTCTTAGTTGAGAGAGGTGACCTTGATGTAGGGTTTCATTTGTAAAAAGGGGGTAGAAATCTCATGCCTATATGCTTTTTGAGTTTGGACCAAGTTTTTATCTTAGACTTGGCTTCTCTAGCCCTACTCTTCCCCAAGTGCTCATGAAATAGTCACATAGCCCTTTAGTTTAAGAATAGCCAACTTGAGGACCTTTTCATCATTATAATCTTTGAATTCAAAGATCTTTTCAATGGGTTGAACCAACTCAAGATAGCTTTCCGGGTTAAGATTTCTGATAAATTCCTTTGCCTCCACCTTGGGATTGTTAGGGTCATCCCTTCGATGTTGTCTTCTTCTAGGCCTTCCTTCCTAATCGTCGAAGTCTTTATGTGAGAAAGACTATTCGATGTCGATGGGGTGAACATCATAACCTCCTCAGTAAGGGTTGCGGATACCTCTTGAGTGAGCTTCATTACTTGTTCTTGAAGACCAATAGGGGCCCTACCTATCTCATGCGCCTCCTTGAGAGGAATGTTCCTAGGGTGAGAAGCATCTTCCACACCGGCCCTGATTGGTTGTAAGGTGAAAAGAGGGGCAAATAATGGAGATAGGGGAAGCATAGGTGTGCTAGAGGTGTCATAGATAAGAAAAATGGAGAAAATAGAGGGGGTGCGCGTGGTCATGCTCTATGGCACAAGGTGGTTGTGCCAAGTTCTTGAGTCAACACTTCAAAGTGCAGGACTTCGACATAAGCGTGCCAAATGGCACAGGGTTGTAGTGCCAAATTTTTGGTTTTGTTTTTGATGGCTTTTTGCTTTTATTGAATGGTTTTGGGGTTGTGTTTGTATTAGGGATTGTGTTGGGCTATTTTAGGCATCTTTGTGGACTAGGAAAGGTTGATGTAGATGGAAAAATCAACCAAAGGTAGGTTCTTTCGGCTCTGATATCAAATGATGCATGGTGAAATTCATTTGACCAATAAGGGTGAGAAATCATTAAAAATAAGCCCAAAGGATGTTGATGAAGATTACCCACCCCCAAAAAGACCCAAGAGGGAGAAAAAGCACAAAGTAACAATGATAATCCGATAAGGTAACAACCTAAAGCCAAGATCATCCATTAAGCAAGAGAATTTTATTTTTTTTTTGGGGTGGATTTTGTTTGAGTAAGGTAGCAACAACATTAATCTAAAGCCTTAGCACAAAATATTAAATTAAAGGGATGAACACAAATCACCACCCTTATTAGAGAGATAAAGAATTTGATATTTTAAGAAAGCACTAGGCTTTAAGCTCTCATATGATCCAGCAAGTTTGAATTTTCATTAAGGCAATTGGGTCTACAAATACCCAATTAGAGAGAGATTAGTTCCTATGTTAGTGGGGCAAAAGTGGGTCAGCAAGGGGCTTACAAAATATCCTAGAAAAATAAATCAAGATACTAAGATAATTACAATTGAGATGAGCTATATTTTCCAAGATTCAGTCTCCATCTTTTAGAGAGCTTTGATAAGGCTCTACTCTATGAATGGAGGTGCTGCCAATGTTTTTCTTGGTGAGTTTAGAATTACCTAATACTAATTAATCTCGAAAACAATAGCTATACCCTCCCCAATAAGGATGAAATTCCATATTGCTCCATAACTAGAATGTTGTGCCCACTCCTCATAATTGCGTCATTTCCCAAAATATTGAAATGCAATGCCTAATTTTAGCTGATGAAGATAAAATAGACATCTTAAGGAAGCACCCAAACTTGAGCTTGCCTCATTTGGTAGGATTTAAACCTGACCCAAATTCAGTAGGGTTGCCCAGTAAAAACTAGTACTATTATAACAAAGTTTTCACCACTTGAGGGAATTCCAACACAAACACCTTCTGAAAATATTTACATATCCTAGTAGTACACTTTATCACCATTCCAACAGGCCATAGATCATTAATTTGGGAGTCTGTTTGGCATTAATTTGGGAGTCCATTTGATAGGTGAAACACCATGACAAAAGTGGACTTATGTGCTAGAATTTGGTGACAAGTGCCTTTTGGGGTAGATATGACTATATTTACACCTAGGTGCAAGGTTTAGCATATCGATATGCGTCATCCTCTTGTACTTGAGAGGAATTTTCCCTTAAATCTTTAGGGCTGAAGTTCTGTGACACCAACCTTGTCTACCTTTTACCACTCTTAGGTTTGACAACCACCAAGGTACTAACGACCCCTTTCCTCTTGAAGGTGTTGGAGTTATTGAAAAGCTTTAGGAGAGCATCATAGCAACAGGTAGTGCTCCATGGCCTCATGAGTTCATTGAACATCTCAACATACTCATAATATGATAGCGCAAACTCATCATACACACAAGGGGTTTTCACTTGTGGCTTGATCACTTGCTCAAGGGCCTCCTCCTCGCATCAGTTTGATGGGAAATGAGACCTTGGGGATGATTCTTTTGAGATTTCATCCCCAAGGACTTGGTGAACTATAAGGGGTAAAGGTTTTACTCCCTCACTAGGTATTGGTTCAATAATAGTAAGGCAATTCGAGGCTTGTTCTTACTAGCGGTGCAATCTTCCTATGTCTCACTGTTATGGAGCCTTTTCTTATTTCCCTTCCTCGGTTTAGCTTTGTGAGGCTCGGGTGGAGGTAAAGGAGCTAAAGTAAGGCTTTTTACACTAAGCTTGAGTGAGTAAGTATTAGCATACCCATTATAAATCACATGACTGTCGTACAACCATGGTATACCAAGCAACAAATGACATGCATCCATAGGCAGAACATCACATTGCACCTCACTACCATATGTACAAATTGATAACGAAACAAGCTATTGTCTCAAAGCGGTTACCTCAATGCTCGATCCTAACCATTGAACACCGTATAGCGCAAGATGCTCCTTAGTGGGGACTTGGAGCTTGTCGATAAGTGTCTTAGAGGTCACATTGGTGCAACTTCTCCTGTCTATGGTTAAAGCACAAACCTTGCCTCCTGTGGTGCACCTTGATTTGAAGATTCGCTCCTTTTCCCTAGCTTCATATAGAACCCTTGTGTCATGTACGAACCTCTTGATCGATAATGTTTCTGCTATATCCGGAGTAATCAGAGTAGTCTCACCTTTTTGCTCTTATTCTTCCTTAATAGGTCAAATCTTTTCCATCTCCTAGAGAGTAAGGGTCCTCTTACCAGGACAATCATTTGAAGATGCTCAAAACCTTAGCACATAAAACATTTCTTTTCTTCCCTTACAACCTATTACGAGGTTCACCGGCAATTTCCTCATCCTTGTCACGTGCTTTAACTTATGGGGGTGGGGCCTCAACTTCAATGTGATTACAAGGGCCTTTACTAATGGGGGTGTTACGTTGGTTCTTAGCTTTGATCACTAGCAATGATAGGAGATACCCTCTTAATGAACTTAGCAATCTTAAGCTCGAGTTCTTCACCTAGGCTAAACCTCTTTTGGAGTTGTTCAAACTCCGTCATGTACTTTTCTACCTTTAGATTCTCTTGGTTGAGAGAGGTGACCTTGAGGTAGGGTTTTCATTTGTTAGAAGTGGGTAGAAATCTCATGTCCATATGCACTTCGAGCTTGGACCATGTTTTGATCTTGAATTTGGCTTTTTTAGCCTTACTCTTGTTCAAGTGCTTGTACCATAGGGAAGCATACACCTTCAGTTTAAGAATAGCCAACTTGAATGCCTTTTCAGCCTCATAACCCTTGAGTTCATAGATCCTTCCAATGGCTTGAACCTAATTAAGATGGCTTTCTGGGTTAAGAGTGCTATGAAATTCCAACGCCTCCACTTGCAGATTCTTAACGTCATCCCTTGGATGTCGTCTTCTTTTTGGCCTTCCTTCCTCACCATGAAAGTCGTCTTAAGAGGAACACTATTCAATATCAATGGGGTGAACATCATGCTCGCTTCGCATGGGTCTCATTTTGCGAATTTCCTTACTTGTCCAACCTCTTGAGTGAGCTTCGTTACTTAGTCATGAAGCACGATAAGGGCCTTACCTATCTCATGGGCTTGCTCAAGGGGAATGTTCTTGGGCTGAGAAGCATGTTCCTCCTGGGCACGGTTGGTAGTAAGGTGAAAGAGGGGAAACGAATGTAGACAGGGGAAGCACAGGCATGCTGGAGGTGGCACAGACACTAAAGATAGTGAAAAGGGGGGGGGGGCATAAGATTGTGCTCTGCAGCGCAGGGTGGTCATGCCAAGTTTATCGATCAAAATTTCAAAGTGCAGGATTTCGCCATAGGCTCACTGTTGATGGTTTTTGAGGGGGAACGGAAAATTAAATTAAAGAAAAAGGAAAATGATACCTCAAATACTCACGATTGTAAGTCGTAGTACTTAAGGGTCAGTACACAGGGAAAAACGTGAAATTATGGTCATTTTAAAACTAAACGATTAAATTTAACTAATTAAACTAAATGGAATTATTCAAGGTAATTTAATAACCTAATTCAACAAAGCATCAAAACAACCTAGTAACCTAACCTTTATATTGATTAACCAAATTAACCAAACTAAACTTGAAATTAATCATGATTCAAAAACTGACAACCTAATTTCTTTTATTATTCTAGAATTAAACTAAGGCAGATGATGACAATTAATTAAGCAATAGGGAAGGGGGGAACGAAATTAAGCAACCTGAAATGAAGAGAACGAAGAATCAGAAATAGGGGAGAAGGGAAAACAGGAACGAACTCATGATAATCAAGCTTAGCATAACTGAATGCAATCAAACCTGCTCTGGTCTGAAATAGGGGAAAGCATAGCAACAGGATGGTAGCAGCTTACAACTCGAATCAAATTCAGCAAATTCAAAGCCAGACATTGCAACTCTTGCTCACAATTCAACCAAACTAAACTAATTCTACTAATCACGGCCAAAACACGCAGAATAAATCCAAGGAAAACAGTGGAATTTCGAACAAGATAAAACCCTACAAATCGAAAACAGAACTTGAAATTAAAACCTGAAATTGATTTTAGAAACAGGAACCAAATCCAACCTCGAACTAAGCCTGAAATGGCTTTTACAGAATCGAATCAAACACTTGAAAATAGAACAAACCCTAATTCTGAAATTCGAAAGCAAGAACACGAAATTAAACTCGAAATTGAAACTGAAATTCGAATACGAAAACGAACTTGACAATGAAACTAAATCTAAACCCTAATCCTAAAATCTAACCTACGCTATGCTTCTTCACCTTCCATGGCGTCGTCTTCCCTTCTTATACTCGAAGCCTTCAACCCTTGACCGTCGATTTGTGGTGTGTTGGCGGTTGATGTGGACGATGGCGATGAAGGTGAGGAAAGGGGGTGTACGTCGATGGTGGAGATGAAGTTGGTGAGGTGCTGTACTGGCGGTAGATGAGGGTGGTGACAATGGGGATGAAAGTCGAAAACCGTGGGTTAGTTTCTGGTTTCGGCTCTCTGGGTTTTGGGGCCTACCATGGGCTGGGTGGTTTCTGGGTTTGGGAAGGGAGTGTGCTGGAGGAGAGAGAGAGATGACGAGGTCGAGAGAGAGTGGGCATGGCGATGAGGTTTGGGGTCTAGGGTTTCAGGGTTTCGGGTTGAGAGTTGGGGAGAGAGAAGCAGATGCGAGGAAGAGGGAGGAGAGAGAAACACGCGAGGAAGGCTGTTTAAAAACGCTGAACCGGTCTTCAGCTGAACCGGCCGGTCCGGTTCAACTAGACCGGTCTGGTTTCTTTTTAATTTTTCCCTTCTTTCTTTTGCCGGTTTTTATCAATTTTGGCTCGGTTCTTCAACCTTTGAAAATTCTTCCATTTTCCTCGCTTTTTCCACCATTTAAGCCCATTTTTTTCATTTATTCGAAATCTGCAAAATAAAGTAAAATCAATTAAAAACCTAAAAAATATTATTAAAACGAGCTTAAAATTGGTGAAAAAGTACCTTAAAAATATCACATTTTTGGCTCAAACACTCACCAAGTGGCACGGGACGGTAGTGCCAAATTTTTGATTTTGGGTTTTTGATGGTTTTTTCCTTTTATTGTAAAGTTTTGGGTTGTGTTGGTGTTGGGGATTGTGTTGGAGCTATTTTAGGGATCTTTATGGACAAAGAAAGGCTGATGATGTGCGAGAAATTGACCAAAGGTAGGACCTTTAAGCTCTTACACCAAATGATGCATGGTGAATTTCATTTAACCAAATAAAGGCGAGAAATAAATAAAGATGAGCCCAAATGATGTCGATGACAATCAATCCCCCACAAGAAGACCCAAAAGAGAGAAAAACCACAAAATAAAAATGATATTCCGGTAAGGTCACAACCTCAAACCAAGATCATCCATCAAGCAGGTGGTATTTTTTATGTGGATTTTGTTTGAGTAAGCTAGCAAGAACAATAATCAAAAGAGATACATCAAGGCTAAAATGTTAAACAATTGCCTAGATTAAATCAACCCACCCGCTAATCCTCTAAAGCCTTAGCACTAAAGATTAGATTAATAGGATTAATAGAAATCACCACCCTCCTTGGAGAGATAAAGTGTTTGAGAGTATGAGAAAGCATCAAGCTTCAAGCTCTTGTATGATTCAACAAATATGAATTTCATGGATGTAATTGGGTCTAAAATACCCAATTGCAGGGGGATTATTGCTTACATTAGTTGGGGAAGATAGGCCAACAAAGGGCTTACAAAACATCCGACAAAAATAAATCAAGATGCTAAGATAATTACAATTGAGATGAGTTGTATTTTCCAAGATTCATCATCCATCTTCTAGAGAGCTTTGAGAAGGCTCCACACATGAATGGAGATACCACCACAAGGAGTGTCATTGAGTGTATAATCACCCCATGCTAATTAATCTCCAAAATAATTTTTGTACCCTTCTCAATGAAGGCCAAATTCCAGATCTATACAAAACTGAAATTTTGTGCACACTCTATATAATTGGGCCATTTTTCTCAATATTGTAATCCAGTACATAATTTTAGCTGATGGATCTAAAATAGACATTCTAGGAAATCACCAAAACTTGAGCTTCCTTTGTTTGAGCTTCGTTTGGCAGGATTTAAACTTGACCCAATCTTAGCAAGTTTGCCAGGTGAAAACCAGTACTGTAGTAACATAGTTTCAGAACTCTAAGGAATAACAACATAAACATCTACTTGAAATCCTTATATATCCCAGCAATAGACTCCATTGCCTTTCTAGCAAGGCATAGATCATTAATTTATGATGGCATTTGATGGGTGAAACACCATGATAAATTCGGCTTATGTGTTGAAATTTACTGACAAGTGTCTTCTGGAGAAGATGGGACCATTTTCATGCCTTGCGTCAAGATCTAGCAGATTCAATGTTTTCATGCCTTTTATCATTTTTGGGTTTGAAAACACCCAAGGTACTAATGACTCATCTCCTTTTGAAGCTGTAACAATTGGTAAAGATATTTGGGAGGGCATCATTGCAAGAAGCAATTCTTCTGTGCCTCATAACCTCATTGAAGAGCTCAACATCCTCATCACATGATAGCTCAAACTCATCATACTCATGAGACGTGTCACTTGTGGCTTGATCGGTTGTATAAGGGCCTTCTCCTAACGTCATTTTGATGGTCAATGGGAACTTAGGGATGGGTTCTTCTGGGATTTCATCCTCATGCTCTTGGAAAACTACAAGGGTTAAAGGTTTCCCTCCCTCAGTGGTGTTTGTCCTCAACATTTGTAAGGCAATTTGAGGCTTGCTCTTACTAATGGTATGGTCTTCTCGTGTTTTACCCTTATGGGGGCTTTTCTTAGTTCCCTTTCCCAGTTTAGCTTCATAAGGTTCTGGTAGAGGTGAAGGAGCTAACATAAGGCTTTTTCGTTGAGCTTGATTGAATAAATATTAGCATACACATCATAAATAACATAATTGTCATATAATCACGGTCTTCCAATCAACAAATGACATGCATCCATGGGAAGAACATCACATAGTGCCCGGCCAACATATGCAGCAATTGAGAATGAAATAAGAACTTCTCTCGAAGCAGTTTCCTCATCATTCGGTCCTAAACATTAAAGAGAGTATAAGGGGTAAAGGTATGCTCCCTCACTAGTGGTTGGTTCAACAATAGTAAGGCAATTCGAGGCTTGTTCTTACTAGCAGTGCGGTATTCCTATGTCTCACTGTTATGGAGCCTTTTCTTACTTCCCTTCCTCAGCTTAGCTTTGTGAGGTTTAGGTGGAGCTAACGTAAGGCTTTTGGCACTATGCCCGAGTGAATAAGGATTGGCATACACACTATAAATCACATGATTAATGTACAACCCTCTTCTGCCAAGCAACAAATGACATACATCTATAGGCAGAACATCACATAGTAACTCACTACCATATGTACCAGTTGAGAATGAAATAAGATCTTGTCTCAAAGTGGTTACCTCATTACTCGTTCCTAACCATTGAAGGGAGTATGGAGCAGGATGCTCCTTAGTGAGGACTTGGAGCTTACCAATAAGTGTCTTAGAGGCCACATTGGTGCAACTTCCCCTATCTATGGTTAAAACACATACCTTGCCTCCAATGGTGCACCTTGAGTTGAAGATTTGCTCCCTTTCACTAGGTTCATAAAGATGCCTTGTGGCATGTATGAATTTCTTGATCGACAATGTTTCTGCTGCATCCGGAATAGCTAAAGTAGTCTCATCTTTTTCCTCTTATTCTTCGCTACATTATTCCTGAATAGCTTGAATCTTTTTCATCTCCTTGAGAGTAGGGGTCCTCTTATTGGGACAATCGGTTTGAAGATGCCTAAAACCATGGCTCTTAAACATTTCTTTCCTACAAACCCACTAGGAGGTTCACCAGCAATTTCCTTATCCTTGTTAGGTGCTTTAACTTGTGGGGGTGGGGTCTCAACTTCAATATGATTGGACAGGCTTTCAGTAATGGGGATGTGGAAGGACATTCTTCTCTTATGTTGCTTCTTAACTTTGGTCGTTAAGTGGCATACATCATCAAAGGATAAGTAAGTAGTAATTCCACATTGCTAGCAATGATAGGAGATAACCCCTTAATCAAGTTAGCAATCTTGAGCTCGGGTTCTTTATCTGGGCTAACCCTCTTTTGGAGTTATTCAAATTGCCTTATGTATTTTTGTACCTTTAGATTCTCTTGGTTGAGAGAGGTGACCTTGAGGTAGGGTTTTCATTTGTAAGAACGGGGTAGAAATCTCATGTCCATATACTTTTTGAGTTTGGACCAAGTTCTGATCTTAAATTTGGCTTATCTAGCCCTACTCTTCTTCAAGTGCTTATACCATAGTGAAGCATACCCCTTCTATTTAAGAATAGCCAACTTGATGGCCTTTTCACCATCATAATCCTTGAGTTAAAAGCTCCTTTCAATGGCTTGAACCTAACCAACATAGCTTTTTGAGTTAGATTGCCATTAAATTCCAGTGCCTCCACTTTCGGATCCTTAAGATCATCCCTTGAATGTCGTATTCTTCTAGGCCTTCCTTCCTCACCATTAATGTCTTCATGAGAGCAAGACTATTTGATGTCAATTGGGTGAACATCATACCCGCTTTGCATGGGTCTTGTTGTGCAAATTCCCTTACTTGTCCAACCTCTTTAGTGAGCTTCCTTACTCTTTCAGCACGATAAGGGACTTACCTACTTTATGGGCTTGCTCAAGAGGAATTTTCTCGGCTTGAGAAGCTTATTCCTCCTGGCCACGGTTGGTAGTAAGGTAAAAAGAGGGAAAAAGGATGGAGACAAGGGAAGCACATGCATGCTGGAGACGGCATAGACCCGAAAAACAGTGAAAATGGAGGGGGGGCATGATTGTGCTCTATGGCACAGGGTGGTCATGCCAAGTTTATGGGTCAGAATTTCAAAGTGCAGGATTTCAACACGGGCTCGCCAAGTGGCACTGGACGGCGCTGCCAAATTACTTATTTTATGTTTTTGATCGTTTTTTGCTTTTATTGTAAAGTTTGGGCTTGTGTTTATTTCAGAGATTGAATTGGAGCAATTTTAGGGATCTTTATAGATAAAGAAAGGCTGATGATGTGGGAGAAATCAACCAAAAGTAGGACCTTTAGGCTCTTACACCAAATGATGCATGGTGAATTTCACTTAACCAAATAAAGACGAGAAATTAATAGAGATGAGCCCAAATGATGTTAATGAAGATCAACCTCCCACAAGAAGGCCCAGAAGAGGGAAAAACCGCAAAATCACAATGATAATCCAACAAGGTCATAGTCTCAAGCCAAGATCATCCATCAAGCAAGTGATATTCTTTATGTGGATTGTGTTTGAGTAAGTTGGCAACAACAATAATCAAAGGAGTTATATCAATGCTAAATATTAAACCAGTAACTAAATTAAATAAACACACCCTCTAATGCTATAAAGCCTTAGCGCCAGAGATTAGATTAATGGGATTAACACAAATCACCACCCTCCTTGGAGAGATAAAGAGTTTGACATTTTAAGAAAGCGTCAAGCTTCAAGCTCTCATATGATTCAACAACTCTGAATTTTTATGGATGTAATTGGGTCTAAAATACCCAATTGGATAGGGATTAGATCATACGTTAGTGGCAGAAAGTGGCCCAACAAGAGGCTTACAAAATATCCTATAAAAATGAAGCAAGATGCTAAGATAATTACAATTGAGATGGGTTGTATTTTCCAAGATTCATCGTCCACCTTCTAGAGAGCTTTGAGAAGGCTCCACAGCAAGAGTGGAGATACCGCCACATGGGGTATCTTTGAGTGTATAGTCAACCTATGCTAATTAATCTCAAAAATAATTGTTGCACCCTCCCCAATGAAGGCCAATTTCCAAATATGTCCAAAACTGAAATTTTGTTCACACTTTACATAAATGGGACATTTTTCTCAATATTGAAATCTAGTGCGTAACTTTAGCTAATGGGTCTAAAATTGGCATCTTACAAAATCACCCGAACTTTACCTTGCCTTGTTTCAGCTTCGTTTAGTAGGATTTAAACTTGACCTGATTTCAACAAGTTTACCAAGTGGAAATCAGTAATGTTGTAACATAGTTTTCATAACTTTAGGGAATACTGACGTAAACAACTATTAGAAATCCTTATATGTCCTAATAGTAGATTCTATTGCCTTTCCAACAAGCTATAGAGCATTAATTTTTGAGGCCATTTGATGGGTATAACACCATGAAAAATTGGGCTTATGTGCTGAATTTGCTAACAAGTGTTTTCTGGGGTAGATGGGACCATTTTCATTCCTCAGTGCAAGGTCTAGTGGATTCAATATTTATCAACCTCCCACACTAGAGAAGGATTTGGTCTTAAATCCTTGGATTTGAAATTCTGTGATGTCAACCTTGCTTTCCTTTTACCATTCTTGGGTTTGAAAACACCTAAGATACTAACGACTCCTCTCGTCTTGAAGTTTTAGCAATTGTTGAAGATCTTTGGGACAGCATCATTGCAAGAAGCAATTGTCCTCGGCCTTATAAACTCATTAAAGATCTGAATATACTCATCAGATGATAGCTCAAACTCATCACACTCACAAGATGTGTCACTTGTGGCTTAATCACTTACATTAGGGCCTTCTCCTAAAATCATTTTGTTGGTCAATGGGACTTGGGGATGGGTTCTTTTGGGATTCCATCCTCAAGCTCTCGGCAAACTATAAAGGGTAAAGGTTTCACTCCCTCAGTAGTATTGGGCTTCAACATTTGTAGGGCAATTTGAGGCTTGCTTTTACTAGTGGTACGGTCTTCACGTGTTTCGCTCTTACGGGGGCTTTTCTTACTTCCCTTCCCTGGTTTAGCTTCTTGAGGTTCAGGTGGAGGCGAACGAGCTAAGATAAGGCTTTTGCCATTAAGCTTGATTGAGTAAGTATAAGCATACCCATCATAAATCACATGATTATCATACAACCATGGTCTACCAAGCAACAAATGACATGCATCCATGGGAAGAACATCACATAGTGCCTCGCCACCATATGTACCAATTAAGAATGAAATAAGAACTTCTCTCAAAGCAATTACCTCACTGTTCGGTCCTAAACATTAAAGAGACTATAAGGGGTAAAGGTTCTACTCCATCACTGGTAGTTGGTTTAACAAGTAAGGTAATTCGAGGCTTGTTCTTACTAGGGGTGCGATCTTCCTGTGTCTCACTATTATGGAGCCTTTTCTTACTACCATTCCCCGATTTAGCTTTGTGAGGTTCAGGTGGAGGTAAAGGAGCTAACGTAAGGCTTTTGAGACTAAGCTAGAGTGAATAAGTATTTGAATACCCTTTATAAATCACATAATTATCGTACAACTATGGTCTACCAATCAACATGCACCCACAGGCAGAACATCACATAATTCCTCAGTACCATATGCACCAATTGAGATTGAAAAAAGATCTTGTCTCAAAGCAGTTACCTTATTGCTCGGTCCTAACCATTAAAGGGAGTATGCAGCCAAATACCCCCTAGTGGGGACTTGGAGCTTGTCGATAAGCATCTTAGAGGCCACATTGGTGCAACTTCCCCTATCTATGATTAAAGCACATACCTTGCCTCCAATGGTGCACCTTGAGTTGAATGTTTGCCCGCTTTCGTTAGCTTTATAAAGTACCCTCATAGCATGTACAAACCTCTTGATCGACAATGTTTCTGCTATATCTGGAGTAACCAAAGTAGTCTCATCTTTTTCCTTTTATTCTTCACTAGATTCTTCCTCAATAGCTCAAATCTTTTCCACGTCCTTGAGAGTAAGGGTCTTCTTATTAGGACAATCGGTTTGAAGATGCCAAAAACCATGACACCTAAAACATTTCTTTCCTTCAAACCTATTAGGAGGTTCACCAGCAATTGCCTCATCCTTGTCAAGTGCTTTAACTTGTAGGGGTGGGGTCACAACTTTGATGTGATTGGAAGGGCTTTTATTAATATGGGTGTGAAAGGACATTCTTCTCTTTTTTTGCTTGTTAACTTTGATCGCTAAGCGACGTACATCATCAAAAGATAAGAGAGGTTGTAATTCACATTGTTAGCAATGATAGGAGATACCCCTTAACGAACTTAGCAATCTTGAGCTTGGGTTCTTCACCTAGGAAAACCCTTTTTTGAAGTTTTTTAAACACCCTTGTGTACTTTTCTACCTTTAGATTCTCTTGGTTGAGAGAGGTGACCTTGACGTAAGGCTCTCATTTGTAAGAAGGGGGCAGAAATCACATGTCCATATACTTTTTGAGCTTGGACCAAGTTTTGATCATAAATTTTGCTTTTTTGGCCCTACTCTTCTTCAAGTGCTTGTACCATAGTGATGCATACCACTTCAGTTTAAGAATAGCCAACTTGAAGGCCTTTTCACCATCATAATCCTCGAGTTCAAATATCCTTTCAATGTCTTTAACCTAATCAATATGGCTTTCTGGGTTAAGATTGCCAATAAATTCCAATGCCTCCACTCTAAGATCCTTAAGGTCATCTATTGGATGTCGTCTTCTTCTAGGCCTTCCTTCCTCACCATCAAAGTCTTCATAAGAGGAAGACTATTCAATGTCAATAGGGTGAACATCATGCCCGCTATGCATGGGTCTCGTTGTGGGAATTCCATTACTTGTCCAACCTCTTGAGTGAGCTTCCTTACTTACTCCTGAAACACAATAAGGGTCTTACCAATCTCATGGGCTTGCTCAAGAGAAATGTCCTTGGGCTGAGAAGCTTGTTCCTCATGGCCATGGTTGGTAGTAAGGTAAAAAGAGGGGAAAAGGATGGAGACAGGGGAGGCACGGGCATGCTGGAGGTGGTACAGACACAAAAAAACAGTGAAAATGGGGGGGGGGGGGGGGGGGTGGGACAATTATGCTCTGTGGGACAGGGTGGTCATGCCAAGTTTATGGGTCAAAATTTCAAAGTGCAGGATTTCATCACAGGCGTGACAAGTGGCACAGGACGGTAGTGCCAAATTTCTTGTTTTGTGTTTTCTATGTTTTTTGCTTTTATTGTAAGGTTTGGGGTTGTGTTTGTGTTGGAGATTGCATTAAACCTATTATAGGGATTGAAAGGCTGATGATGTGGGAGAAATCAACCAAAGGTGGGATCTTTAATCTCTGACACCAAAAGATGCACGGTGAATTTCATTTGACCAAATAAAGGCGAGAAATCAATAGGGATGAGAGCAAATGATGTTGATGACAATCAACCTCCCACAATAAAGCCCAAAAGAGAGAAAACCCACAAAATAACAATGATAATCCAACAAGGTTGCAATCTCAAACCAAGATCATCAATCAAGTAGGTCATATTTTTTATGTGGATTTTGTTTGAGTAAGGTGGCGATAACAATAATCAAACGAGATATATCAAGGCTAAATATCAAACCACTACCTAGATTAAATAAACCCACCCTCTAATCCTCTAAAGCCTTAGTAGCAAAGATTCAATTAATGGGATAAATGCAAATCACCAAGCTCCTTAGAGAGATAAAGAGTTTAATATTTTGAGAAAGCATCAAGCTTTAAGCTCTTATATGATTCAACAAATCTGAATTTTCATGGATGTAGTTGGGTCTAAAATACCCAATTGGAGGGGGATTACTGCATAAATTAGTACCGAAAAGTGGGCCAATAAGGGGCTTACAAAATATCCTATGAAAATAAATCGTGATGCCATGATAATTATAATTGAGATGGGTTGTTTCTTCCAAGATTCATGGCCCTTCTTCTACAGAGCTTTGAGAAGGCTCCACACTAGGAATTGAGATACCGCCACCTAGAGTGTCTTCCATTGTGAGTGAATAATCACCCATGCGAATTAATCTCAAAAATAATTATTGTACCCTCCTTAATGAAGCCAAAATTCCAGATTCGTCCAAAACTAAAATTTTATGCACACTCTGCATAATTTGGTTATTTTTCTAAATATTGAAATCCAGTGTGTAATTTTAGCTGATGGGTCTAAAATAGACATCTTACGAAATCACCAAAACTTTGGCTTGCTTTGTTTGAGCTTCGTTTGATAGGATTTAAACTTGACCTAATTTCAGCAAGTTTACCAAGTAAAAACAAGTACTGTTGTAACATAGTTTTCACAACTCTAGGGAATACCAATGTAAACATCTACTTGAAGTCTTTACATATCCCAGTAGTAGACTCTTATCCTCTTGAAGCTGTAGGACTTGTTAAAGATCTTTTTGAGGGCATCACTGCTAGAAGCAAATCTCCTTGGCCTCCTAAGCTCATTAAAAATCTCAACATACTCATCACATGATAGCTCAAACTCAGCATGCTCATAAGACCTGTCGCTTGTGGCTTGATGACTTTCATAGGGGCCTCCTCCTAACATCATTTTGATGGTCAATAGGCACTTAGGAATGGGTTGTTTTGGGATTTTAGCCTCAAGCTCTTGGCAAACTATAAGGGGTAAAGGTTTCACTCCCTCAATAGTGTTTGGCTTCAACATTTGTAAGGCAATTGGAGGCTTGCTCTTACTAGTGGTATGGTCTTCTTGTGTTTTACTCTCATGGAGACTTTTCTTACTTCTCTCCCCTGGTTTAGCTTTGTGACCTTCGGGTGGAGGTGAAGCACCTACTGTAAGGCTTTCTCCATTGAACTTTATTCAATAAGTGTTAGCATACCCATCGTAAATCACGTGATTATCATACAACCATGGTCTACCATGCAACAAATGACATGCATCCATAGGAAGAACATTACATAGTACCTCATCTTTTGGTCCTAAACATTGAAGAGAGTATAAGGGGTAAAGGTTCTACTCCCTCACCGGTGGTTGGTTCAACTACAGTAAGGCAATTCGAGGCTTATACTTACTAGCGCTGCGATCTTCCTGTGTCTCATTGTTATGGAGCCTTTTCTTATATTCCCTTCCTCCGTTTAGCTTCGCGAGGTTTGGGTGGAGGTAAAAGAGCTAACGTAAGGCTTTTGACACTAAGCTTGAGTGAATAAGTGTTGGCTTGCCCATTATAAATCACATGATTGTCGTACAACCATTGTCTACCAAGCAACAAATGACATGCATCCATAGGCACAACGTCGCATAGTACGTCACTACAATTTGTACCAATTGAGAATGAAACATGTTCTTGTCTCAAAGTGGCTACCTCATCACTTAGTCCAAACCATTGAAGAGAGTATGGAGCAGCATGGTCCTTTGTGGGGACTTAGAGCTTGTCGATAAGTGTCTTAAAGGACACATTGGTGCAACTTCCCCTATCTGTGATTAAAGCACATACCATGCCTCCAATGGTGCACCTTGAATTGAATATTTGCTCCCTTTTGCTAGCTTTATAAATAAACCTTATGGCATGTACGAATCTGTTGATCGACAATGTTTCTCCTATACCCGTAGTAAGTAGAGTAGTCTCATCATTTTCCTATTATTAATCACTAGATTCTTCCTCAATAGGTCGAATCTTTTCCATCTCCTAGAGAGTAAGGGTCCTCTTATTGGGACAATTGGTTTGAGGATGCCCAAAACCATGGCACTTATAACATTTCTTTCCTTGCAACCTATTAGGGGGTTCATGAGTAATTTCCTCATCCTTGTCAAGTGCTTTAACTTGTGGGGGTGGGTTCCTAACTTCAATTTGATTGGAAGGCCATTAAGTAATAGGGCTATGAAAGGACATTCTTCTTTTATGTCCCCTTTTAACTTTGATCGCTATGTGGCATACATCATGAAAGGATAAGTAAGGTTGTAACTCCCTCATGCACTTTTCTACCTTTGGATTCTCTTGGTTGAGGGAGGTGACCTTAAGGTAGGGTTGTCATTTGGGAGAAGGGGGGAATCTCATGTCCATATACTTTTTGAGCTTGGAGCAAGTTTTGTTCTTGAATTTGGCTTTTCTAGCCCTACTCTTCTTTAAGTGCTTGTACCATAGTGAAGCATACCTCTTTAGTTCAAGAATAGGAAACTTGAAGGCCTTTTCACCATCATAATCCTTGAGTTCAAAGACCCTTTAAATGGCTTGAACTTAATCAAGATTACTTTCGCTTTAAGATTGCCATTAAAAACCAGTGCCTTCACATCCTAAGGTCATCCCCTTGATGTTGTCTTCTTCTAGGTCTTCCTTCCTCACCATGAAAGTCTTCTTGAGAGGAAGACTATTCAATATCAATGGGGCGAACATCATGACCGCTTCGAATGGGTCCCATTATGCGAATTTCCTTACTTGTCCAACCTCTTGAGTGAGCTTCCTTACTTAGTCCTGAAGCACGATACGGGCCTTACCTATCTCATGGGCCTGCTCAAGAGGAATGTTCTTGGGATGAGGAACATGTTCCTCTTTGCCACGGTTTGTAGTACGGTTAAAAGAGGGGAAAATGATGGAGATTGGGGAAGCACGGGCATGCTAAAGGTGATACAGACACAAAAAAATAGCGAAAATGGGAGGGGGGCACGATTGTGCTCTGTGGCATAGGGTGGTCATCCCATAATTATGTGTCAAAATTTCAAAGTGCAGGATTTCGGCATAGACTTGCCAAGTACCACGGGACAGCAGTGCTAAATTTCTTGCTTTGTATTTTTTATAATTTTATAAAGTTTGGGGTTGTGTTTGTGTTGGGGATTATGTTAGAGATATTTTAGGGATCTTTATGGACTAAGAAAGGCTGATGATGTGGGAGAAATTAACCAATGGTAGGACCTTTAGGCTCTGACACCAATTGATGCATGGTGAATTTTATTTGACCAAAGAAAGGCGAGAAACCAATAGAGATGAGCCCAAATGATGTTAATGATGATCAACCTCCCACAAGAAGACCCAAAAGAGAGTAAAACCACAAAATAACAATGGCAATTCAACAAAGTCATAATCTCAAACCCAAATCATCCATCAAGCAGGTGATGTTTTTTATGTGGATTTTGTTTGAGTAAGCTAGTAACAACAATAATGAAAGGAAATATATCAAGACTAAATGTTAAACCACTGCCTAGATTAAATCAACCCACCCTCTAATCCTCTAAAGCATTAGCACCAAAGATTGGATTAACGGGTTTAACACAAATCACCACCTTCCTCAAAGAGATTGAGAGTTTGAGATTTTGAGACAGCATCAAGCTTCAAGTTCTCATATGATTCAAAAAATCTGAATTTTCATGGATGTAATTGGGTCTAAAATACCTAATTGGGGGGGATTACTTCTTACGTTAGTGGGGGAAAGTGGGCTAATAAGGGCCTTACAAAATATCATAGAAAAGTAAATCAAGATGCTAAGATAATTACAATTGAGATGAGTTGTATTTTCTAAGATTCATCGTCCACCTTCTCGAGAGCTTTGAAAAGGCTCCACACTAGGAATTTAGATACTGCCACCTGGATTGTCTTCCTTGGTGAGTGTATAATCACCCCATGCTAAATAATCTTGAAAATAACTATTGTACCCTCATTAATGAAGGCCAAATTCCAGATTCATCCAAAACTGGAATTTTGTGCACACTTTACATAATTAGGTCGGTTTTATCAATATTGAAATCCAGTGCGTAATTTTAGCTAATGGATCTAAAATAGACATCTTTGATAACCACCAAAACTTTTCCTTGCTTTGTTTACACTTCGTTTGGTAGGATTTAAACTTGACCTAATTTCAGCAAGTTCAGTAGGTAAAAACAAGTACTGCTCTAACATAGTTTTCATAACTCTAGGGAATACCAATGAAAACATCTACTGTAAATGTTTACATATCCCAATAGTAGACTCTATCACCTTCCTAGTAAGCCATAGATCATTAATTTGTAGGGCCATTTGATGGGTGAAACAACATGACAAATTGGGCTTCTGTGCTAGAACTGCTGACAAGTGTCTTTTGGGGTAGACGGGACCATTTTCATGCCTCGGTGCAAGGTCTAGCAGATTCGATTTTTATTAACCTCCCCCACTAGAGAAGAACTTTGCCCTCAAATCCTTGGATTTGAAATTCTATGACGTCAACCTTGCATGCCTTTTACCGTTCTTAGGATTGAAAACCCCCAAGGTACTAATGACTCATCTCCTCTTGAAGCTGGAGGACTTGTTCAAGATCTTTTGGAGAGCATCCTTACAAGAAGCCGTTCTCCTTTTGCCCCATAAGCTCATTAAAAATCTTAACATACCCATCGCATGATAGCTCAAACTCATCATAGTCACGAGACATGTCACTGGTGGCTTGATCAATTGCATAGGGGCCTCATCCCACCATCATTTTGATGGTCAATGGCAACTTGGGGATGGGTTCTTTTGGGATTTTATCCTCAAGCTCTTGGAAAATTATAAGGGGTAAAGGTTTCACTCCCTCACTAGTGTTTGGCTTCAATAATTGTAAGGCAATTTGAGGCTTGCTCTTACTAGTGGTACGTTCATCCCATGTTTCACTCTCATGGGGACTTTTCTTAATTCCCTTCCTGGGTTTAGCTTCATGAGGTTCAGGTTGAGGAGAAGGAGCTAACATAAGGCTTTTTGCATTGAGCTTGGTTGGATAAGTATTAGCATAGCCATCATAAATCACATGATTATCATACAACCATGGCTTATCAACCAACAAATGACATGCATCCATGGGAAGAACATCACGTAGTACCTCACTACCATATGTACTAATTGAGAATGAAATAAGAGCTTCTCTTCAAAGTGGTTACCTCATCATTCGGTCGTAAACATGGAAGAGAGTATAGAGTAGGATGCTCTTTAGTGGAGATTTGAAGCTTGTCAATAAGTGTCTTAGAGGCCACTTTGGTGCAACTTCCACTATCTATGATTAAACCACAAATGTTGCTTCCAATGGTGCACCATGAGTTGAAGGTTTACCCCTTTTCGCTATCTTCATATGGAGCTTATGTGGTATGTGAGGACCTCGTGATCAATAATGCTTCTCCTATATTCGGAGTGACCAGAGTGGTCTCTTCTTTTTCCTCTTATTCTTTGCCATATTCTTCCTTATAGCTTGAATCTTTTCCATCTCCTTGAGGGTAAAGGTCCTCTTATTGGGAGAATCGATTTGAAGATGCCTAAAACTATGACACTTACAACATTTTCATTCCTTCTAATCTCTTAGGAGGTCAATAGTAATTTCCTTATCCTTGTCAAGTGCTTTAACTTGTGGGGATGGGGTCATAACTTCAATGTGATTGGAAGTGCTTTTAGTAATGGGGGCATGAAAGGACATTCTTCTTTTACATTGCTTCCTAACTTTAATCGCTAAGTGGCATACATCATCAAAGAATAAGTAAGGTTGTAATTCCACATTGCTAGCAATGATAGGAGATAACCCCTTAATGAACCTAGCAATCTTGAGCTCAGGTTCTTCATCTAGGCTAATGCTCTTTTGGAGTTGCTCAAACTCCCTCATGTACTTTGTACCTTTAGATTCTCTTGGTTGAGAGAGGTAACCTTGAGGGACGGTTCTCATTTGTAAAAAGGGGGTAGAAATCACATGTCCATATACTTTTCGAGCTTGGACGAAGTTTTGATGTTGAATACGACTTTTGTAGCCCTACTCTTCTTCAAGTGCTTATACCATAGTGAGGCATACCCCTCCAGTTTAAGTATTGCCAACATGAAGGCCTTTTTCAGCATCAGAATCCTTCAGTTCAAAGATCCTTTCAATGGCTTGAACCTAATCAAGATGGCTTTCTAGGTTAAGATTGCCATTAAATTTCAGTGCCTCCACTCTAAGATCCTTAACGTCATCCCTTCGATGTCGTCTTCTTTAAGGGCTTCCTTTCTCACCATTGAAGTCTTCATAAGAGGAAGATTGTTTGATGTCAATGGGGCGAACATCATGCCTACTTTGCATGGGCCTCATTGTGTGAATTTCCTTACTTGTCCAACCTCTCGAGTGAGCATCCTTACTTACACTTGAAGCATGATAACACCCTTACCTATCTCATGGGCTTTCTCAAAAGGAATGTTCTTTGGCTGAGAAGCATGTTGCTCTTGGCCATGGTTGGTAGTAAGGTGAAAAGAGGGGAAAAGGATGGAGATAAGGGAAGCACGGGCATGTCAGAGGTGGTGCGGACACAAAAAACAGTGAAAATGGGTAGGGGGCACGATCGTGCTCTGTGGCATAGGTTAGTCATGCCAAGTTGATGGGTTAAAATTTCAAAGTGCAGGATTTCGGCACGGGCTCGCCAAGTGGCACGGGATGGCAATGCTAAATTTCTTTTTTTGTGTTTTTGATGGTTTTTTTCTTTTGTTATAAAGTTTGAGGTTATGTTTGTGTTAGGGATTGCATTGAGGATATTTTAGGAATCTTTATGGATTAAGAAAGGACGATGATGTGGGAGGAATCGACCAAAGGTAGGACCTTTAGGCTCTAACACTAAATGATGCATGGTGAATTTGATTTGACTAAATAAAGGCTAGAAATCGATAAACATGAGCCCAAATGATGTTGATAACGATCAACCTCCCACAAGAAGACCCAAAAGAGAGAAAACCACAAAATAACAATGATAATCCAACAAGGTCACAATCTCAAACCAACATCATCCATCAAGCAGGTGATATTTTTTATGTGGATTTTGTTTGAGTAAGCTAGCAACAACAATAATCAAAGGAGATATATCCAAGCGAAATGTTAAACCACCACCTAGATTAAATTGACCCATCCTCTAAAGTGTTAGCACCAAAGATTAGATTAACAAGGCTAACACAATTCGCCGCCCTCCTTAGAGAGATAAAGAGTTTGAGATTTTGAGACAGCATCAAGTTTCAAGGTCTCATATGATTCAATAAACCTGAATTTTCATGGATGGAATTAGGTATAAAATACCCAATTAGAGGGGGATTCGTTCTTATATTAGTGGGGGAAAGTGGGCCAATAAGGGGCTAACAAAATAACCTAGAAAAATAAATCAAGATGATAAAATAATTACAATTGAGATGAGTCGTATTCTCCAAGACGCATCGTCCACCATCTAGAGGGCTTTGTGAAGGCTCCACCATGGAAAGGGAGATACCGCCACCTAGAATTTCTTCCTTAGTGAGTGTATAATCACCCCATGCTAATTAATCTCAAAAATAACTGTCACACCCTCCTCAATGAAGGCCAAATTCCAAATTTGTTCACAATTGGAATTTTGTGCACTCTACATGATTGGGTCATTTTTCTCAATATTGAAGTCCAGCATCTAATTCTAGCTAACGGGTCTAAAATAGACATCCTATGTAATCACCAAAACTTGAGCTTGCTTTGTTTGATCTTTGTTTGGTAGGATTTAAACTTGACCTAATTTTAGCAAGTTTACTAGGTAAAAACCAGTACTGCTGTAACATAGTTTTCATAACTCTAGGGAACACCAATGTAAACATCTACTGCAAATCTTTATAGAGACCAATAGTAGACTCTATCACCTTTCCAACAAGTCATAGATCATTAACTTATGAGGGTAGTTGATGGGTGAAACACCATTACAAATTGGACTTCTATGCTAGAACTTGCTGACAAGTGTCTTTTGGGGCAGATGGGACCATTTTCATGCCTCAGCGCAAGATCTAGCGGATTTAATATTTATCAGCCTCCCACTACAAAAGGATTTGGCCTCAAATCCTTAGAGTTGAAATTCTGTGATGTCAACCTTGCATGCCTTTCACCATTCTTGGGTTTGAAAACACCCATGGTGCTAATGGCTCCTCTCCTCTTGATGTTTTGGGAGTTATTGAAGATCTTTGGGAGAGCATCATTTCAAGAAGCAGTTCTCCTTCATCTCACAAGCTCATTAAAGATCTCAACAAACTCATCACTTGATAGCTTAAACTCATCATACTCATAAGATGTGTCACTTGTTGCTTAATCACTTGCATGAGGGCCTTCTCCTAAAATCATTTTGATGATCAATAGGATCTCGGGGATGGGTTCTTTTAGGATTTCATCCGCAAGCTCTTGGCATACTATAAGGGGTAAATGTTTCACTCCCTCACTAGTGTTTGGCTTCAACATTTATCGGGCAATTTAAGGCTTGCTCTTACTAGAGGTATGATCTTCCCGTGTTTCACTCTAGTGGGAGCTTTTCTTACTTCCTTTCTCGGGTTTAGCTTCTTGAGGTTTGGGGAGGTGAAGGAGCTAACATAAGGCTTTTGCCATTAAGCTTGATTGAAGAAATATTAGTATACCCATCATTAATCATGCAATTATCACATAACGATGCTCTACTAAGTAACAAATGACATGCATCCATGGGAAGAACATCACATAGTACCTCACCACCATATGTACCAATTGAGAATGAAATAAGAGCTTTTCTCAAAGTGGTTACCTCTTCATTCGGTCCTAAACACTGAGGAGAGTGTGGAGTAGGGTGCTCCTTAGTGGGGATTGGGAGCTTGTCGATAAGTGTCTTAGACGCTACTTTGGTGCAACTTCCACTGTCTATGACTAAACCACAAACCCTGCCTCCAATGGTGCACCTTGTGTTAATGGTTTGCTGCCTCTTGCTATCTTTATGAGGAGCCTTTGTGGCATAAAGGGACCTCATGATCAACAATATTTCTCCTGTATTTGGAGTAACAAGAGTGGTCTCATCTGTTTCCTCTTATTCATAGCCAAATTCTTCCTCAATATCTCGAATCTTTTCCCAACTCCTTAAGGGTAAGGGTCCTCTTATTGGGACAATTGGTTTGAAGATGCCCAAAACCATGACACTTTGAACCTTTCTTTCCTTCCAATCTCTCAGAAAGTCACTTGCAATTTCCTTATCCTTATCAAATGCTTTAACTTGTGAGGATGGGGTCTAAACTTCATTGTGATTGGGAGAGCTTTGAGTAACGGGGGTATGAAAGGACATTCTTCTTGTATGCCACTTCTTAACTTTAATCGCTAAGTGGCATACATCATCACATGATAAGTAAAGTTGCAATTATGTCATGCTAACAATGCTAGGAGATAACCCTTTAATGAACTTAGCAACTTGAGCTTGGGTTCTTTATTGAGGCTAACACTTAATTGGAGATGTTCAAACTCCCTATAGTACTTTTCTGCCTTTAGATTCTCTTGGTTGAGAGAGGCGACCTTGAGGTAGAGTTCTCACTTATAACAAGGGGGTAGAAATCACTTGTCCATTAAGCTTGGACCGAATCTTGTTTTTGGATTTAGCTCCTCTTGCCCTACTCTTCTTCAAGTGCTCATACCATAGTAAAGCATACCCTTTCTGTTTAAGAATGGCCAACTGAAAGGGCTTTTCATCATCATACTCTTTGGGTTCAAATACCCCTTTAATGGCTTCAACCCGATCAAGTTAGCTTTCTGAGTTAAGATTGCCTTTAAATCCCAATGCCTCCGCTTTTGGATCCTTAAGGTCATCACTTGGATTCGATGTCAACGGAACGAACATCGTAGCCTCTTTCGTACGGGTTTCATTGTGTGGATTCCCTTGCTTGTCTAACCTCTTGAATGAGCTTTTTTACTTGGTCTTCAAGCTCGATCATAGCCCTACCTGTATCATGTGTTTGCTCAAGAGGAATGTTCTTACGGTGAGAAGCATGTTCCTCACTGGGCATGGTTGGTAGTAAGGTGAAAAGAGGGGAGAAGGATGGAGACAGGGGAAGCACGGACATGACGCGGGTGGTACGGACAAGAAAAATAGTGAAGATGGTGGGCACAATTTTGCTCGATGGCACTGGGTCGTTGTGCCAAGTTTTTGGGCCAAAATTCCAAAGTGCAGGATTTCGGCATGGGCATGCCAAGTGGCACAAAGCGACAGTGCTAAATTTCTAGTTTTATGTTTTTTTGCTTTTATTGTAAAGTTTGTGGTTTTGTTGTGTCAGGGATTTTGTTGGAGCTATTTTAGGGATATTTGTGGACTATGAAAGGTTGATGAAGTAGGAGAAATCAACCAAAGGTAGGGCCTTTCACCTCTAATACCAAATGATGCATGGTGAATTTCATTTGACCAAATCATAATGGGAAACCATTGGAGATGAGCTCAGAGGATGTTTATGATGAACAACCTCCCCTAAGAAGACCCCAAAGAGAGAAACCACAAAGTAACAATGATAATCCGATAGTCTCACAACCTCAAGCCAAGATCATCGATCAAGAAAGTGATATTTTTTTGTGGATTTTGTTTTAGTAAGCTGGCCACAATAGCAATCAAAGGAGGTATATCTAAGCTAAAGGGTAAACCACTACCTATATTAGATCAAACTAACATGTAATCCTCTAAAGCTTTAGCAATAAGTATTAGATTAAAGGGGATTAACACAAATCACAACCCTCCTTAGAGAGATAATGCATTACAGATTTTGAGAAAGCACCAAGTTTCAAGCTTTTATATCATTCAACAAATCTAAATTTTTGTGGAGGAAATTTGGTGTATAAATACCCAATTAGAGGGGGATTACCTGTTGCATTAGTGATGCTAGTGGGCCAATAGGGTGCGTAGAAAATATCCAAGAAAAGTAAATCAAGATGCTAAGATAATTACAATTAAGATGAGTTGTATTTTTCGGGACCAATCGCCCATCTTCTAGAGAGCTTTGGGAAGGGTTCACTCCACCAATGGAGTATTTTCTTTGGTGAGTGTATGATCACCCTATGCTAAGTAATCTCAAAAATAACAGTTGTACCCTCGTCAATGAATGCAAAATTCTAAATAGGCCCAAAACTTGAATTTTGTGCACATTCCACATAATTGGGTCATTTCTCCCAATATTGGAATCCAGTGCATAATTTTAGCTTGGGCTTGCTTCGTTTGGACTTTGTTTGGTAGTATGTAAACCTAACCCAAATTCAGAAAGTTTACCAGGTAAAAACAGGTACCGTTGTAATGGAGTTTTCACCACTTTAGAGAAGTCAAATACAACATCTAATGAAAATATTTACATATCCCAATTGTATACCCTAACAGCTTTCAAGCAAACCATAAATCATTAGTTTTGGAGCCCATTTGATAGGTGAAACAGCATAACAAAAAGGGCTTATCTGCTAAATTTTTGTGACAAATGTCTTTTGGGGCAGATGGGGCCATTTTAATGCCTCGATACAAGGTCAAACGGATTTGATATGTATCACAGACACATATGACATTAAAATTCCCGTTATATCACAACAACATATCCATTTTTAAGAAGGCTGAGAAAACCTTCTTAAGAGCAAAAGTCGATTTCTGAAAAGCATAACAATGTATAGCTCAGCAAAGAAAATTGCTAAATGCATTATTGGTGAAGGATACTAGCAAATGAACCATAAAGCATGATCACAACCTTCATATGACAATTTGTTAATTCAAAAGAGTAATGGTTTAATACTTGGATAACAATTCAACCAACAAAATAGTTCAGCGAACACGTTCAACGTTCTTGGTTTAGGTTGCGGCTACGTCCAAGGTCCTGATGACGATAAAACGGATAAGTAGGTTATAGCTAGAATAAGGCAAAACAGGACGAAGCCACGACTCAATTGATGAATCTGATTCAGTGCTGAACTGATTCGTTGAACCGTTCAACTGACTTCCCTACCTACCTCTTAGGTAAAACAAGGCAAGCATAGATTAAGAGAAATATTCACATCAGCACAATTTAGGCATTAACAATACCACCAGAAATCGGCATTAGCTAATTTAGTGAAATCAAAGATACGATTACAATAATAACACTTTACAAATTGGCAAGTTCAACACAAAAACCAAACTCCCTCCTCATAGCGCTGCCTTCACAATAACCTCAGAATCATCTCAATTTGAACCTAATTAATCGCATTCAACTCAATAAATTCACTAGAATTCCGACTCAATAAGAGAACCAAGTACTCATGGACAAATCAAAAATTCTTGCAAATTAGCTATTAATTGTGCGAATCAAGAATCAGCCACCTTACTTCAAGCTAGAGGACCCGATTAATGGGCTAAATGGGAGATTTCAAAGCTATGTTCAAGTCTCGTTCTCCCCTCACTCCTAGCCGTGAATCCCTCTCACAGTTTCGCTTCTACTTGTGTTCCTCTTTCTAAAGTGTGCTGCTACCACTCACTGCTCTCTCTCGCTCTCACTTTCGCTCCCTACTTTTCCTCACTTTCTCTAGTTCAATTGGTAGGTAATGGTGGAGATGGCAGTGAGAGATGAAGTGGGAAGCTGGAATGTTGACATTTTGAAGAAAAGAGAGGACTTGTGTCAGGAATTTGTTGAGAAGCAGCGCTTAGTGTTGTGGGTTCTATGAGAAAGTGTGCCTAGCTCTTTAATTTAATTAGCCCTTTAGGTCCAATAGACCCACAAGTCCCAGTATCCATTAGCCCGATCGATTCCGCTAATCCAACTTGGTTTAATTCTCAGCTATTTACTAATTTTATGTGTTCATCTAATAAGTCATAAAATCTCAAAACCAAATTCTATAAAATTATTCCCATCAATAAGTGCACAATTCACTTTAATAAGCACACAAATATTAACCTAATGTAATTAACATAATAAAACTATGGCTAATGATATCTTTAATGGAATTTGTTAACTCTAATAGGAAAAAAACCATGTTTATTATGGAAATGGAGAGGAAGAAGAAGACAACCAAAGTTATTGGTTGTTCAACAATCATTTAAGATGGATTAGGGATCTATTGCGTAGTAAGTAGCAAGATTTAAGAACATGGTCAATAAGAAATAATGTACGAGTAATCCTCATAATTAGTAAGCCTTCAGAAGTTAAAACGAAAAAGCGAGAGGTTGAATTACAATGGGGGGAATAGATTTAAGGATGAAGTAGATCCACAAATACGGGACATGTTAGAAGAAAGAACATCAATATGAAAGGCATACTAATTGGCAAGCCCTGGACATTAATATGTGATCAAAGAAACACACAACAACAGAGAAATGAGGTAAATAAATAAATCAAGATGAGTAAGGAAGAGATAGGTTAATGACTGAAAATAATGGAAATTTTGTTACTATAAGACCATAATTAGAACAACAAATAATAGATTACGAAATGATAGGTGTGGAGAATAGTAGTATAAGGTAGGTAGAATGAAAATGGTGTCAAAGGTAAATGATTCCAGAATAAGGGGCAGCTAGAATCAAATAGTTCAAAATATTGGTTACTCAGAGAAAAGAACACTTAACATTATTTTAGAAGCTATATAAATAATAAAAATTAAACGGTTTAGGTGGTGATCAAATATCTTAAGGGTGGTTTCGATATTGTTATTTGCAAGGGACAAAATGTACAACCTATTACCCCAAGAATGGACTATAGACTTATCCATTTGCATAGGGCTTATCTTTTGGAAAACCCTAAGGTCGCAACATTCATATCACTTTTGGTCACTGAGAATAGGTGGAAATTAAAAGTGGGATTCATTGTAAATATGCGAAGCAGGGTTTTTACAAAGGTATCTCTCATTAGTTATGAAAGGACCCCTATGTGGGCTGGTGTGATTACAAGAAAGAGTCATCATGTATTCATGAGCATCTAGGAGGCAAAGAAAAAGATTATGACTATAAACTTGAAGGGATCATCAAGTATCACAAGGAGAGGTAACATATAAGGTGAAAACATGCTAGCCTTATGCTCAAAAGGTTGTTAGAAAAACTCAAGCAATGGTCATAAGAATATATGGTAGGCAATTCTAAAGGATTAAGGTAAATTATTATAAAAGGGAAATTACTATAAAAATTCTCCAAAATAAAGGAAACAACTTGAACAGGTGTAGTAGATTTAGTGATGCAGGTATACGGTAGTAACAAGAATTAGGGCTTATTATAAATAAAGTGGGCACAATTTAATAACGAGAAAAAGACTACCAGATGTAAGTCAAGAAAAGATAACTAATTGGAGGGGCAATATAATATTCCAGCTTGGCAGTCATGATTCTATAGAAAAACATTTCGATTATTAAAAGAATACTTAGTAGGGTATTATTAAGATAGCTTAGAGAATTCTACCTCTATTGGGTGATTAGGATCTATCCAGGGCTTAAGGGCTGGATCATGCTAGAGCAACGCATGGGCATGACCAACACTTATTTGCAATTGAAAAAAACCCAAAGGTTTTAGTTGAAGGAGTACATAATACGTAATGGTACATACTTTATGAGGGGGTCCTCACGTCAATGCACTAAGGGCTAATATAGGATTTTTTAAGTCAATATAATATTTATATGGGTACATTTGTGTGGTTTCAACACATTGAAAAGTAAAGTCACCTAAGTTTTTAGTGCTTATGTAGGAACTTCACACATTTCCCCTTGCTCTATGAACCTTTACTATTGCATCAGGGGTTAAGTTGAGGCGATACCTTCTTAAACAAGACAATATGGTATTATGGAGTCACCAGTTATGGTCGAATACACTCCATACAATACTTTACTCATAGTAGTGATTCATTAATCAAAGGGCATCATAAGAAAATAACATCAAATATCAAAAGTTCTAGCAATAAGAGGCTCATATTTCCATGATTGTTCTCTATGCCTGATTTAATACTTGTGGTCATATCCATTAATTTTGTCCCTTTATTGGCTAGAATGTAAATTATAACCATAAGAATTTCTTACAATATGATATACAAATGTATGGTATATATGTACATATATACCCGTTTTGGAGGGGTTTTTCTTTAGGTACCATAGGTACCAGTTAATGCCTTAAGGGAAGTGGATGTGCCAGAGGCTGTCAACGACTGCTCTTACTATTTTGATTATTCCCTCTTCAAGGCAGCACATTGCATTTCAAAAAGAACATACCTCCTAGTCTTTTAAAGAGCTGGTAAGAAATGATGTACATCTTCTTTTCCTTAAAGCTTCCTAACAATCATCTTCTCGTTAGAATCCACCCTTTAGTTATTCATATGTGGTCTTACGGTCCATGTTATCCTTGTAACTCACAAATAAGATCCTCAAATATATTGCACTATCTCAATTTCCTACACTGCTTCCCACCATGCTCTAAAAATACCTATGGCCTTGTTACTGTTATTCATACCTCAATTAGGACATGCCCATTCCTATGATCTTAATTGATGGCCCAATGTCTGCATGGAATTCAGACTAAAAGAACCTATACCTTTTTTACTTCACACATAGTTACAAAACATGCTTAATATGCAATGACTTGGTTATCTACCCTGCCCATAATAACTAGCATAATTTTGAACTTGGTTAATGACAACATTTATAGTATCTCTAATCTTGTCACGATTGAACCATATGATATCAACATGTGTATGATAACTTATCTAACTAATATTCCATGAATTATCAGCTAAACAATCATTGAAAATCACTATAAAAATGTCATAGGTTCTCATGCGTATATACTTTGATGATAGCTTCTCTACATATGGGTTCAAGGTTACCACACCTTTTACTAGAGAATATGTCCTCAAGTAAAAGATTAAAAATAACCGTTGCCATCAGAATCACTTATCAATCCACAAATAGCCTCCTTAGGAAGTCATGTTCAAGGCTTACTTGGCTAGATTGTTGACGTTAATAAGTAGTAATGGATGGAAACAAGGTATACATTAAATAACCATCCTAATGATGTACTCATGGTCATAAATTCATAGTCCACATCACATTTAAAAATCTAACATGACTGCTAGTCACTCTATGGCTCACCATAACTCTAAAACATAGGCTCTAACACCACAATTGTGAGCTTGTTTAGACTCCATTGGCGCTCTTGCCGCGTTTAGGCACTATAAGGTATAGACTTCAAAATTAATTTATTTAACACAAAATATTTGAATAGTGAGCAGAAACTCAATACGTTTACCCCTATACTATAAGCAGAAGAAATTCATTTTTTAGTGAACGACTGCATTTCAATTTGTTTCAGTTTGAAATTAGGGAGAGAGACTCATATCAAAACTGTTATCGATTATCAATTGAAAGTGGAACCTAAACTGTTGAGCTCATAAGCACAATGCAATCATTAAATAGGTGCACACCTCCCAGGCCAATTGAGAAGCCTGAGCAGAAGTCATGTGGGTGAGCTAAAGGGCCTAAGCCCTGGTAACGGATAATTGGTTGTACCCACATGCTTATATGGAAAAACAATGCCAGAAAATGGTTCATTAAATGAGTGTATATTATGCGATTTTTGATATTTAGAATATGTGATTTTATGAAAGGCACAAACAGTAAACGTACTTGGAAATATCTCTTTCTTGCAAAAATAGTTGCTTATGGCTTAGCGATGTTGGAAGTGACCTCACTTCTTGAATTGTGAAACATGGATGAGAAAGTGCATGCATGAGCATTCGTTGAAAAAGAGGGGGGTTGGTTTATGTATAAGTTTTAACATCCCTTTCCCCCTAAACATCTAGGACATTTTTAAAGAAACCTGAGATATTTTCAAAAAATCTTAGGTATTTTTCCAAAAAACCTTGGATATTTTTTGAAAAAAATATATGAAATGTTTTTCCAAAAATCTTAGATATTTTCCCAAAAATCTTAGATATTTTATAAAAAAATCTTAGATATTTCTATGCTATTAATATTTATTTTGGTTATTCAAATTATTATTTTTTTTACTTAGGAAAAGCAAGCAAATTACATGAAGCATTGAATGAGTTTATAGTTTTGCCTTTCAATTGTTCGCATAATACATCAATTTATATCTATTTATTAGTATTGAGTGACTTTGTCTGAGGCATTGCTGAATATGATTTCAAGGCCACTTTGTTGCCTTAGCTTGTAGTCGTATAAACGTTTCAAATGTCGAATGGAAACATGATGCTCAACCTTTTTAACTGAAGTTAACACTAAGGTAATTATGTTGGGGTTATTGGAAGGCCAATTCATGAGAATCGGGCTGGGTTATGGCCATAATGAACCAATGGTTTACCCCACCGAGGTAATACTCGATAAGGCTAAAGAAAGATGCCACCACATCACTTGGACTACACCGCATGGTAAGAAGGAAGTAAAGCTCACTATTAGAGAAGAATCTAAGTTGTCTGTTATGCTTGTTTTGAGTCTAGGATTATTATTAAGTTTTCTTCTAAGTCGAAGGATTAGTCCCCTCCTTCGTGATTTGTCTAAAGAGGACCCTGAGGATGTTGTGAACGAAGACGCTACTGAGAACTAAGGATTAGAGAAGACGTACTTGCTTCTACTATCAATAATATGAATCTTTTGACAGAGAAAATTTATTGTTTACACTAGTAATAAGGATGACTTTCTTGAAGAACTAATAAAAAAGTTGAAGGACATGAAAATAAAACTTCAATTCTTGAAGAAACAATGATAATAAATGTGGTAGCAAAGGTGGAATCAACAGACATAAATTTTGGAAATTCGTTAAATCAAGTGGAATAACTCACTCAATTTTTGATAGAATTTAAAGACATTTCTCATGATCCTAAAAGGACTTGTAACGAATAGATAGGAAAATTAGCAATATACAATCCCTCCGTACCATGATGCTAATTCAATATAACAAAAGTTAAGAAGAATAAAGCCAGAATGGGCTCTCAAGATAAAGGAAGAGATGCAAGAGCAGTCAGATGTGAGATTCCTTAGGGCCTAACTATCCTAAATGGGTAGCTAACATCATTCTAGTACTTAAGAAAGATGGGAGGGTTGGAATGTGTGCCGACTTTAGAAACCTAAAGAAAGCCATCCCAAAGGATGACTTTCCCTTACCTCACACAGATCTTTCATTCGATAATAATGCAAGACATCGACTCCTATCCTTTATGGATAGGCACATGGGACATAATCAAATCAAAATGGGCATGGAGGATTTAGAAAAAAACCACCACATTTGTCACATAATGTGTAATTATTACTATAATGTTATGTCAATGGCTCTCATCAATGCTAGAGGTACCTCAAAAAGGAACTGTCCTCTTTGACATGATGCATAAGAGGTGGGGATCTACATGGATGATATGATTGTCAAATACAAGGCATGAAATAGGCATTTGCGCACTCTAAGGAGATTCTTTGACAGGCTAAGAAAGTACAATATGCATATGAACCCACAAAAATGCACCTTTGGAGTTACACCAAGAAAAATCCTAGGGCATGCGGTTAGCTCATGTGTAGTAAGGAAAATCCCTCTCTAAATCGTGTACAATGCATGTGTCCATTCATTTGTAAATCAACCATGACCTGTGAACCCATTCTATAAAAACTACGAAAGAGCAATCGAACCAAACGAAGTGCATCGTGTTAGGAAACTTTCGTAACATTAAAAAAGAAAAAACCTAACTAATCCACTAGTTCTACGACCTCTAAAACCTAGATGGGCCTATCTATTGTACGTCACCACCATTAACACCGCAATAGAGCGATGTTGAGCTAAGAAAATAAGGGAAATATGACTAAATATAGTACTTAAGCAAGAAATTTCTTGATGATCCCACTCAATACTCACAACAACAACAACAACAACAATAACTCCCAGTGTGGTTCCCACTTTCGCGGGGTTTGGGGAGATCCAATTGTAGGCAACCTTACCTCTACCGGTATTCCTACCCATAGAGAGGTTGATTCCTTAAGACCCACAAAACAATTTTTGGAAAAGGTTTAAAGAGCAAACGATTGCAAACCAATTTACCAAGGAGGAGAAAAGGGGTCGGAGAGCAAAAAAACAAGGAGTAGAGACATACCTCAACAAATCCGGGGCGCTGGCTGCCGTCACATCCCAGAAAAGCATGACCTGCAGATATCCCACTCAATACTCAATAGCAGAAAAAATGTACCCTACATTCGTTAAGGGAGTCAAGTGACCAAGGCACTACCTACTTAATTAACACGTTAAGGTAATGGAAAAAATAGACCTACTAAAATATCACATCTAGTGACAAATTCTCCATGGCCGGATCTCTAGACATACGTCTCAAAATTTCAAGCTCAAAATTTCATAAAAGGCAGTGTTGTGTCAAAATTCTTGACTTAGCGTACTTCTTTGTAGAACAAGAGGAAAATTATGATCTCCTCGATGTGAATATCCCCTTTGTTGAAAGAGAAACTTGGTAAATATACTTCTATCGCCCTTTAAATAAAAAATGATATGACACAGATGAATCCTAGTTTTATGGAAAGGGGCAGACATGCCTATTGCAACAAAATTATATTTTTAATATGAAACATGCATTATAGGACTTCAAGCTACATGATTAAAATATTCATGGCGATTCAAGCCTAATTATCAGCAAATCCTAGTAGATGGAACGTAAGAGACGAACGATGGCACTTTACTAAGCACATTTAGAGAAAATAACATAGCACTTTGTCGATTTGCGATCCACATACTTTCTAAGATTAGAGCATCAGTTTGTTGATGCCTTAGTAACGCTAGCATTCATCATATCTATGCCAAAAGATGTAGCCAAACTAACTACAACAATTGATAGGTGATAAATGTCATATTTACATGGATTATTTGAGCATTTGGGAATGATTTTAGAGTGTTAGTTTGCTTAATTGTATGATTTATGTCCCTATTTCTACTTTTACGCTTGGTTTCACTTGTTTTGGGAGTGTTTGTAGATTTGTGACTTTGCAAGCTATGTTACGTGAGTAGAATGATGATTTTGAAGCCTTGTGGATCAAAAACCATAGACAAAGAGGCCTAAAGACACCCAACACAGACACATCATGGTTTGTACCACGGTACAACATGTTCCGGGAAGAAGTAGCAGATGAATCAATAGAGAGCGAATGTGGCAGTGGGCACCATGCTCTAACCGTGGTGGTGCCCACAGTCCCTGGGTATCCCACAGTCAGGTCATGGTGGATCCTTTCTCCTGTAACTACGTGTTTTCTTCCCGATTGTTCGGCTCTTGCAAGTTTTCATGGTATATAGATGGTGCTGTGCATCCCATTTGAGAGGAGATTCAACTGTTCAGTTAGGAATTTGACTCCACTTTTAGAGTAAGGGAGAGCAAGTAGAAGATGGAGATTCGTGACGAAACGGGATCAGGATTGCAATTAACTGGTTCAAGCACAAGTTCAGTCTAAGTAATTCTTTTGCTTCTCTTCTCTTTTTCTCCATTAGATTTATTGCTTTGTAGATTGATAGATTAAATTATGTAATTCAGGTTGATTTCTAGTTTTAAATCTTGTGATTGATGTTGAACATACATTTTCTGTGTTCTTAAATTTAATGTTTGGTGCGCTTTTTAATTGTTGAGTTCATTGCATCAAGTCTAGAGTTTGAATTGCTTGTAAGAAATTTAATCGCCTTCTTACCTATATTAGATATTGGGTGAAGTATTGAATACTGGAATCTGATGTCAAAATCCCCAGATTTAACTTGATTCTATGATGTCTTGAGACAGAATTACCAATCGAGAGACCTAAAATGATAATCCTGTGCCTAACGAACCAAAGCTAATCGAGAATCCATGAGAATTGATGGTTGATTCGATTTGGGTATTTCACTCCACCTTGAAAGAGGCTTGTGATACCTTGATTATAGGTCTTGAAATTTCCTATTTAAGAGAAAGTGCTTCATATATTCTTAAGCTGGGTAATTGCTTGGTTGACTTAATTCCTTGAATATTTACCCATTAGATTTGCTAGTAGAGTAATTTAATTTCAATCTCAAAATTTAACTTGCTTAGCCCATCTTGAGGGAACTTAGCTTGATAGCTTGACCTAATGTTTGTGGGATTGAGCCTGATTTGCTACGATGCCATCGTGCGCTTGTGACCCTGTCAAGTTTTTGGCACCGTTGCTAGGGACTAGTGTTGAATATTCAGTTTTTCTAGATAGGTTTGACTAAGCATTTTGTTTTTCTTTGAAAAAAACCCTGAAAAAACTTAAAAATTTAAAATTTAAAAATTCGAGAAAAAAACAATGGCAATTTTCTATTTTCCTTAATTTGAGCATGAATTATTTTGGAGGTATTTTAAGCACTTGCATACTTTTTGCTCAATGAGGTTATTATGTGTGTAATTGGGAAATTTAGACATTGTTGATGAGGGTGTAAATTGTGAAGCTCGAGCCCTTTTAGAGTATTGGAGTTTTCATGGTAAAAGCCTTGATGAGACATGGTATTTCCTTGAGTGGCTTGCTTGGGATTCATTTGAGTTTAAGAAGGCTAGATGTGTTTTTGGATATGTGTGCCCTAATCCTTGTGCATCCTATGCTAGATCTTATTATTCCCCTTTTTGGTGTGACTTGTGTCATTCTCCTAACCATGCTATAAATTTGTATCATTATTATGGATGTTATGCTTAACCTCACTTTGTATCACCTAGTGACAATACTGATATTATTCTAACCATACTTGATTCATCCATCCTTTTAGCTCAGCGCACGGGGCTCGAGATGGGTGATCCTCTTGGGGGAGTTGCTAGGTTTAGTGTTGTTGAGTTAGATTATATTTTAGATGACATGTATGATCTAGTTGCGACTCCTTTGAAGGGGTCACATGAAGTATTTGTGCATGAGGACTTTCCTAGCCTTGGGTACGACATTATTCTCCCTAATCCCCTTGATCATTCACATGCTTCCCCTCTTTTTTCATTACCTTCTCATCTCCTCGAGTATTATCTTGATGTACCCATCAGTAATCCTATGATTTGTAATGCCACTATGGATTCGGGCTATGAGGATAATGTGTTTGATACGCTTAGTGGAAATGCTAATGATTATGTGTCTCTAGGTTACTTTAGTGGGTATGATCTCCCCATTGACCCTTACTATGTATGCCTAGAGGACTAGTCTAGGAAGGTCATGTGGATTACATTCTTTAATCCGTGCTATGATTTCTCTAAGGATTTTGGTAAGGTTAAGAGGATACTTATAGTCTTTGGTGTGATTTGGTTATTGGCTCTGCCTCATAATTTTTAAATTGTTGTCCCGAGAGTTTGGTAAGCTCGTACCTGTTTTGACAGCATGTAATTTGATGGGTCGTGCCTTGAAGTTGTGATAGAGTTGCTAATGCTCCATTTAGCCTGTTTACGAAGAGGCCTTAGCTTAGGTGCACCTAGCACCTATCCAGTGAGATTGTTTTGTTTTGCCCCTTTTCCGTTCTCTTACTTTTTTTACTTCAAATAATAATGCTTTATCTAAGCATGCAGGAAGATCCTTTCATGTCTTCTATTTTTGTTTTTAGTTTGCATACTAATTAGAGTATGTCGATTTAGGTTTCCTTTCTTTTGCATTAGTGTGTTGTATTTTAGGTTTACCTATAGGATTAAAAGTGGACTTGGTGTGGATTGATTTGAGATGCCCTCCATTGATGTTTTTGCTGGTCATAATAGCTTTCATGAACTTGATCGACTTTTGATGTGTATCCCTTTGGTGCGAAAACTTTAGAAGGTTTAGTTGATATTTCTTGCTTTAACCCTCGTCTTGATGGAGAACTGTGTTGCCCCCTTAGATTTCTTAGCACTAATGGTGTTATATGAACCTCATTTTATGAGAGTTAGGACAGACTGTGGTAGATATCCTGTGAGATATTTAGCCTTATTTGGATATTCAGCATGCTTAGTCTCATGTTGTTTCATACGTATCATTCTTCCATGTTGCATCTCTAGAACTTCCCTGGACATTATTCACAATCGCATTAACATATGCATACTTGATGATATGATAAAAGAATTCTTTCTCTAGTTGTTTTAGCCATATAGCCAAATAGTCGACCTTTGTGTTACATGTTTATTCCCTTTGGTAGCCCTTTTGAGCCATGATCCCTTCCTTGTTGTGACCACTTCATATTAGCCCTTGGGCATATACACATATGCATAACCTTTAAGCCAACTTTGTGGAGGATGGCAATGGGACGGGTTGGGGGCAGGGGGCATATTCCCCATCCCCGTCCTCGTCCCCGCTGAGATCCCCGCCCCCTGTCCCAGCCCCGTTCCCCGTTGTGGGGAAAAAATTCTCCCCTGTCCCCATCCCTAGCAGGGATCTAATCCCTGACAAGGCCCCAATGGAGACATTTACCTGCCATTTTTTCCACTCCTTTATGATAGATATGTACAAGTATTGGATGAAAGCCCAATTTGTCATCAATAAACCCTAGCTCCAATTAATTGTACAATAAGCTCTTGTATGCTCCATGCAACATAAGTCTAACAAACTTCATTAAAATTTAATCTAACCCAAATTAATGTTTAGCAAGTCCACACAACATAGGCCTAATAATGCACAAATTACACAAAATTAGTCCATAAAATATAGCTATTTTTTAACTTAATTTACCGATATAACCTTAGTATTATGTTCACAAATAAATGACTCAAATATAATTTTAAATTAATATGCGGGGATGGGATGAGGATTTTCCTCCAACTAGGGATAGGGACGGGGATATTTCCCTGAGCGGAGAAGCACGGACGGGGATGGGGATGGGGTAAATTTTCTCCCTCCTTCCCGTCCCCATCCTCGCTTAGGGATTTATTTCTATTCCCGTCCTCATCCCCATCCCTATTGGGGACAAGGATTCTTCCCCAATATGGGGTGGGGCCCCGACGAGGGCTAGGATTCCCCACCCCAATGCCATCCCTAGGCATCACTTCAAGTATACAATGGGTGGTTTAAGAGATAATTGAGTTTAAGGTGTTTTTGGTATATTGGCTTGTTGAGGGGTTGGCGAAATTGAGAATTTAGTTTTGTTTCCCTCTTGCTCAGGTTATACATATGAACTAGTTGTGAGTTTATAGTTAGTGATCCCAATGCCTTTCAATAGTTAAAATTTTCATTTCATTTCCTAAAGAAAAAAAGGGAAAAAGAGAACTATCGAGTTGGAAAAACAGAGAAAAGAAATGAAAAAAAAATAAAAGACAAATGTGAATATGTGATTGGCGTTGGATATGTAAATAGCTTGTGTTCCTTCTTTGTCAACTCATTTTCTTTTTGATTCATTCGGGTATGTTCATGTATTGTTGGGGTTTAGAGAGTTGGTTAACTTCAAGGTTACTTGGTGCTTTGTTGGTTGCTTCCTTATCACTTGGCTAAATAGCTCCACATTGCCCAAATTTACTAGTCCAATTCTTTTCCTTAACCCTTCTAACCCACATTAGAACCCATGTGAAGTCCTCTTGATTTCCTTGTGCACACTATATTCCAGTGGAGGAGAATTTCAGAGTCTTCATGAGCATATGATAGCTTGCATCTTTGACATGAGTCTCGAGCGAACCCATGCTGTATTTCAAACACATGAGCAAGAGTGCTTCCAAAGTGAGGTTCTACCGGTCCGTTTGGCTCTAATGAATTCCATGTGCTTGCATGATGTGCTTACAGTTCCTTCAGGATGATCAATTTTGATGTTGAGCTTGTGGTGGTATACTTCTTCGAAAACATTTCCATTATCCTAATTTAAAAATGTCTAGCGCACTACTCGACGTTACCATTGCTTGTCATTCGTGCTTGTGATGTGCTATGGATTACCTAACTTTAGGAGGTTGTTATATTTATGATTGTTGGATGTATCTCCTCTTAACGGCTTTATCTAGTGTTTTCTTAAGGAGAAGCAAAGGTTTAAGCACGCTGGAGTGATGAATGTCATATTTGCATGGATTATTTGAGCATTTGGGAGTCGTTCTACGCGTTAGCTTGCTTAATTGTATGATTTATGCCCCTATTTCTACTTTTGTGCTTGGTTTCACTTATTTTGGAAGTGTTTGCAGATTTTTAACTTTGTGAGCCATGTTATACCATTACACTGTACAAAATTTCCTATGTATCCCAGCTTGATCATATTCATGGCTTTGTCACCTATTCGTCTCAAGTAAGCAAATGACTCAATAGAATTAAGTCCATGGACAATGAAGGAACTCAATGCCTCGAACAAAACTAGTGCGAAACGTTACATGCAACTCAACTTCCGCTTCCTTCTCTGTTACTTTTCTGCGTAGTTTTATGCGGGCGAAATGAGCTGAGGCTGCAAATGAAACCCACATAGAAAGCATCATTAACAATGTTGACGAACACCAGCACGAATACATTGGCAAATGCATATGGATAGATTCGAACAAAAGAAGTGTACTATCTAAATCTTTGGACAAGCATGGAATACAAATGAACTTTATGTCACAGTTATCCAATTCCATTGCTGTCCAAAATGCTCGGGAATCAGGATCATGTTTAGAGTGACTTTTAATAATTATAAATTAAAGATAACTAATTACTCATTTAGAGTGACTTTAAATTATAAATTAAAGATAACTAATTACTCATTTAGAGTGACTTTATAATAAGCTACCTGACTACACACAAGAACAATTAGTTGCAGATCAGTAATTATATAACATCCACATGCCAATAATATGTAGAATTAAATGTGGAAAGACAATTAAATAGGATACCAAATTAAACGGGATATCATAGGATAGACGGACAAAAATATTGTACTACAAGAATAGCAAACAGTATTATGAGTAACCGTCTCGAATTACTTGCTCTTATTTGAAACCCATAACAATTTAGGAACAATATAGATTATCTCTAACCTCAAACACAATTGAATAGCACCACCAATGGATTCTACTACCACCTACAGAAACACCCCAAATTGTTGTAATCTACCTCAGTTCACACCTCCTGGCGCCACCCACAAAAACCTCACACAAACTCTCACAGGTCTTTGTGATTCTTGGTCTCACCGTGATGATCTTAATAAAGCCACCTACTTCTTAATTTATACTGAGCTCCAGAAACATGCAAGGATATCAAAGTCAGTTGATTTTCCCGACTAATGCGTTAACCTATACCATTGAGGCACCAGCCACGTAACTTGTCTATAACAAACCAACACTAAGTCAGTCACGCATCATTACTGTTAGCTTTCTTAAAGCTCACATTGAGTTTTTTAATATGTTTTGATGAAAGAAAAAAGTTAGAACAAATTTTGAGTGAAAGTCAAGATTTTAATTTGACTTAAATTATATGATCTTGCCTAAACTGATGCTTGCTATCTAAACAAATTTTGAAACTTTGAAATTTGTTTAAGTTATCTTATCTAAATATGGTCACAATATCTTTATATCTTATCCTAATCTTTTGGTTGGCCTGAAATTAGTAAACAAACAGTTTTGGAGAATTAATCTACAGAAAATTAGCAATGTAGCCATTGGAAGAGATCAAAGTAGATGTTGGAACATCTCTGCTGAAAATCAACCAGTTCAAGGCCTTGAAGACACTGATCAGTGGCTTAAAACACAATATGAAGATCAACTTCCTATTTTTGGATGTAACGGCTAGTTCCACTTAAGGAGCCTAGAAAAGGGAGACATTTGAAGTTGGAAAAAACACAACACAAGAGAGACCACAAGCAAAGAAGAAGAAAGAGAGCTACACTTGCAAATCAAGAGGAGGAATTTGAGAAGAGTTTGAACTTACATTGGCATATTTATTTTGTTCTCTACCAAAGAAGTGTATCTTATAATTGTTATCTTTCTTTGTATTGAGTTGGATTGATTAGTCAGAGGGCCGACTACCCAAGTATGGTTGGGGAGCAATGCGTACGTTGGGACACCTATAGTTGTAGGGTCAACTAGTAGGTTGTATGATTAGTGAATCGTGTGTAATCGACTGACCTAATAAAAGAAAGAGGTTCAAAATCCCATCGGCGAGGGGTGCCCGTGGGTAGAGGATTAGGTGTGGCTGAACCTCTATAAATTGTGTGTTTTGTCCACATTTACATTTTCTGTATTTCTATTTCGATTAATTTGTGACTTTGATCATCACCCTATTTACTCCTCTGTATGGTGATTTAACTAGCCAAACCGGGCCAACAATTACCAACAGATGATCGTTACTAAGCCAAACTTCCATTTTTGGTTCTCAATTCGAATGTGGACTTAAGCATCAAACATAGAAAACTTGGTTTTTCAACTTCTTTTTTTCCTTTCTTTTCTTTTGCTAATGAATGAAACTAACTAACAAAAATATTACTTGGACTGGATGATCAATCCAACACTACCCTTTTTAGTCACTCATAAACTAAAGCATCACTCCAAAATGAGTTGTCAGCCTCTCGAATTCTGTAGAAGTTATTACTCAAGAAATCTATTTCACCATAACACCTTCATGAGATGGTCTCTTGCAAGACTTTGTGAACTATCATTTGCATAGCAATCTTGATATTGTTTGTGGAAGAAAAAATTTGGGCATCCAAAGTGAAGTGTTAACTTGGCAGTTGGCATGCAGTAAGATTGTAGGCAATTTTTCGAACTAGGTTCTAATGACCCTTCTGATCCGGGATCAGGCAACATTCACATTTTATTAATCTGTCTAATATTTGGGAGAATCTGTAATCTGTAGATAAATGTAGATTCTTGATAAAGTAAACTGAACAGAAAATGTACCTGCAATTCTTTGGCACCCTCCAGGAATATCCTTGAGAACGTTTTAAACTTGGTGGCATGGACAAAAACAATCTCCAGTCTTCAAGCATAAGCTTAAGGTCATATAGTTTACTGTCCATTCCATAACAGCAGTTGGCATGCATAGTACAGACTTTGTTCAAATCCTTGCTGGGTTGACAAAATCCACCAAAGTAAGCTGTATCTAAGAATCTCATCTTCAGCCCAATTTCAGCAATATATGGATTATGTTTGATGAAGTTGAGGACATCCTGATCATGATAGCCGGGATATTTTTCTTGCGATGAGTACCAGAACTTGTAGAACTCAATGGACCTGTTGTTCGACTTCACATAGTTGAATCCTCCATTTGGTTTGTTGTTGATATCTAGTGGATTGCCTGAGAAATAGTCACATGCTATCTGAAAATCAGCCTCTGGGGAGAAGTGTGCAATTGGGTCTCTGAACCACATGATATCTGCATCCTGAAGGACAGAGAGATATGGTATACAGCACAAGGAAGTGAATATCAGAACATATTTTGAACCTTACAGAGACATAAGCACCAAAACATCAAAAAATTATTACTTGACAGCTGTGTTACTCAGACTCAGGTACGATACGGATTTGTGTCGAAGAGTCCGACTCAGCTGTTTTCAACAAAATTTGCAAATTTCATTGCAGTTTGAAGTGTCAAGCGTCAAACCTTGTCTGAGTGTCGAGGGTCTGACAGGGGTACGGTGAGGTAAAATGAAGATTCAGAGTAACAAATCTACCAGAGAAAAACTATAAAGTTCAACCCCCCCCCCCCCCCCCCCCTTGCAATATGCTGGAAAACAAAAAACTAAGTGGGATGAACAATTTAGCTACTTCCACCCTACTTCAGAATTCAACTTGAAGGAAAGTTGTACCCAACCAAATCATGGGAATTTAAATATTAGGATTCTTTCTATGAAAGTCGAATTGTTAATCCTGTCTCAGGTAGTGGCTTAGATTTTCAGAAATACAGTAGAAAGGTCTAGCAGTAGCTGGAAAGATGGCAGAATAATTCTAAGGAAAATGTAAGAGGTTTACGTACTTATGTGATACGTGTTTTCTTTTTGACCCAGATAATTTTTTTTTTAAAAAGTTATGAACTGAAATCCATAGCTAGTAGGATCTGGGTGAAACGGCAAAGGTCTGTTGAGAATTATCTTTCCAAGCAGCTCAGTAGATCATGACAAGGAAATGGATAACTTAAATCCAACTACATGTCGATTATGGGTTGGCAGCCTGCATTACATTTTCAGAATGCTGCAACATATGAAGATAATAGTGAAACAGTTTGTACCACTAGAGCAGCACATAGTGAACTCTGATGACTGTCCACTGATTGTGTTAGTTGAAACAATGACGCCTATTGCCTTTGATCCCTAATCAATGAGCGTTTGAAGTAAGATCCTCAAACTCGGACTGGTCAGTGATATATCTGAGTACAGGTTGTTCAAGAAAATGCAAAATCATAAAGAAATTTCAGTAGCCAAGGGCAATAGAGCCTAAAGCCACTGGATTCCAGAGTCATTGGAAACTGAGAGCTAGCCAGCAAGGCAATATCAGGCTGTCTGATAGGGAATTGCAGAAGGCAATGATGATTTAGTATCTAAGCAATAAAACAAATGATAATCTGAAAGTGAAACCGAAAATAGAGAATGGGCCATGTAAGTAGTTCAAATAAAATTTTAGTAGTTGCATGGAAATCAGGAAGAGGTCATTTTGCTTGCTATGTTGACTGCAATAAGCTAGGGATCATGATGATGCAGGTGGAGGAAGTCCCATGGCCATGCCTATGAACTATTTACTATTACTGACTGACACTACTGGCTTACATTATAACATTTCAAGGAGTAAAAAGAAAAGTAAGAAGTTGCACAAGGAGATGTAAATCCCCTATTTGTTCTCAGGGGTTAAATTGCATATTAAATCAGTGATATTGGACCCTGTAAAGTTGACAAGAACAGCTACATGCCACCAACTTAATACAATAAAGATGTTAATTAGCATCAGCTCAAGATGGAGGATTTAAGTAAAGCATATTTAGCCTGCAGATATCAGACAAACCAAATAGTGAGGAAAAGCTTACAGTGAAAACAAAACTGTATCCCATTTCAAGGACAGTTCGCAGGAAATCAATCCTTCTCCACATCATTTTTAGGTAATCAGGTGTCATAAAGTATGCCTCCTTAGAAAAATCAATGCCTTCAGTTAGAAGAGCAAAGCAATGCTTATGTAAAGTTAGGCAACGTCTAAATGCTTTGTCATCCAGAGCAACAATGACTAAATGATTCAGAAGTCTTTGGGTATGAAGCCCAAGTCTAAAGCTCTCAAGAAAGAGATCAATAATGGAATTTGGTGCAGTCCATGCTTCGTTCAGGGTAGTTATAATAACAGTGTTGTCCTCAGTAGCAGCATCCTTCAAGACTCTTTCAAGTATGAACTTTTCCTTATCCTGCAGTTTTGCCGAAAACCATAGTAGCCTTATTAGAACAAAATTGGATGATTGATTAGTGTAGAGATGATCATGCTCCGACTCAAAAACCCATGATCCAAAATTCAAAAGTAGCAAATGGAGCATCAATGTGGAACAGCAGCAGGTACATAACACGCTAGGCCTACTTGTCTTATTAGTTCTAAGATGATGCAAGAATATGTGCTGAAGATTGCCGAGGTATAAACAACTCAATAAACATTGGAGAAACAAACGAATAAACACGTGGGAAACTTGGCAACAGAATCCAGTTTCATATGAAAATGCAGTGGCATAGAGGCCACTGTGGTGCATGTGCTACAGAAGCCTACTATAAAATGAGTTCATTTGTGGATGATGTACACTAAAAGAGAACAGATCTTTAGTCTTTAGCAATTATACAAAAATTGCTACAAAGTAGCTAGAAATAAGCTAAACATTATATCCTGTAACTGCCAAAATATTACAATAAGGCCTCATAGTCATTGGTTCATGCACGAGCAGACATCATACATGAGCCTGACTGAAGGCAGGCAAACATTATGCAAAACCCGACAAGAAACCTATCCAAAAGGTTGATAAACTACAGGTGTTTGGGGGGGGGGGGGGGGCGGCGGGGAAAGAAGTAACCTAAAAGCCAGTATAAACGAATCAGAATGACCCAAAAATTAGCGGATTAGACGCAACCATTTTAAGTCAACAGGTTGATTTGAGACAGTTACGTTGCTACTTGCTAGTTAGGGTGGGGCACACTCTGCTCCATCTTAAATTTATTTATTCATTTAGTTGGTTGTCAACTATCAAAGCAAGATTTTTATTTCCAACAAAACGAAACAGCTTGAGATAGCAAGGCTATTACAACATCCTGTTCAACCCTCCTCCCCTTTCTTGGAATTACATTCATATATTTCCCCTGTTACAAGCTTTTTGTTTGAAAGCGCCAAGCAGTCGAGGCTATTTCTTCCCTCTCAATCTTGCCTGAGTTTACGGAAATTATGAAGTCATTTATTGCGCCAATGTACAATGTGATGTATCCATTACATTTCGTGGTTGATTTGTTTTTTTGTTTTTTTGTTAGACATGAATGCACGCATGCATGATCATTGATCCTACACATATCTACATAGATACATCACCCCCCTCCCCAGCACCCCAAAAGCCAAAAAAAAAAAAAAAAATAAAAAATAAAAAAATAATAATAATAATAATAATAATAATAATAATAATAAAATCTACATAGACACATCACCCAAAGTTATGTCAGATTATGAAGTGGAATATTTGCTTAAGATGACTTTGAACTTGATGCGTCAAACAAGACTCAACGTTTGGATTTTCAATCCAAAACCGCAAAAATACGCCATAACTTCACTCCCTCCCCCTTCCCCCTCTTCTCTAAACAATTCATCAATTTAATTTAACAAAAATCGTCAGTAACCAACAACAGCAGCAAAATAAAAGAATAATTTACTGTATTATGGACTTGCGATGATTTTGAATATACATCACGTTAATCACACGTCTTAATAAACTAATTAGCTGAATTAAGCAAACACATTACGTTGATTAAATTCTCAACGAAGTGAAGGTCGATCTTTGGCTGACCGCAAACAGACATGAATCTAAACCACAAAATAATCACATTTCCACCCAACAAAAACTTCAGTTGATATGAAACATTAAATCAATCGCCATAGTAAGAGTGAGAGGCAGAGAGTTACCTGAGAAGAAATACGGTTGTTGGAAGGGAAGATGAAGCTGAATGAAGAAGAAGAAGAAGAAGGAGAAGAGGAGGAGGAGGTGGTGGTGTAGGAGAGGAAGCGGAGGGAGTCGATGGAGTTGAAGACGAAGAAGATGGCGGAGATGAAGATGAAGGCGGCCAGGTAGCGGCGGGGGAATGCGGTGTTTTCTGGCGGGGCATCGTCGGACTGATCGGCGATGGAAACGCCGGCGCCAGGAAAGAGAGACCGAAGCATGATGACTGTTGCGGAAGTGGAAGAGAATTAAGAGAGAGAGAGAGAGCGATGAAGAATGGGAATGGACACAGGCCGCTGGTGATCAGATGATGTTTGTTTGGGGTGGTATTAATGAGAGGAGTGATGACTCTGAAGCTCAGGGCATTGGGCCCTTGGAAGTGTGGCAGTTACAAAAGGCCGATAGTTTTGGTGGACAGCCGTTGGGATTGACTACCAAATGATTTCGGCAGGCGGTACGGGTAAATAGGCACACGGCATTTGCTGCTGACAACAGGGCATTTTCGATTATAAATGGCTTCCGTTAGTTGTTCATAGTTTACATTATTTTTCAACCAGTAAATAAAAATACTAATATCTTGTACGAAGCTGAATTTTTGACAATTATATAGGACTACGAAAAAAAAAAAGTTTTTTCGACATTAATTATGGAATAAAAGGAGTATTTAATTATTTATCGAGTATGCTAATCTTCATCTATAAGTTGATGGTTTTTTTAAAAAGAAATCTATGGTGATGCACAATAATTAGGGACAAAAAATAAGAAATATATATCATCTAGAAAATTTTTACTTATTAAGTATCCTTGATTTGTTTCCATGCTAATATTTGCATTATTATATATAAGCGTCATTAATTAAGTGACCACTAGCCTTCATTCTATAGAAATATCCAATGTACATTTATGTTTCAAGAAACTATGTGCTCCCAACAGTGAGTACAATTTGTATTAAAGAAAAACCGTCAAATGCAAAACCGCATTTTATTACATACAACCGGGTGGACATTTCATTTGTCCACCCGATCCCACCACAAAGCGTTTAGGCAGCAACTAATGGTATATATTTAGCTTACTAAAAAGAATATGTTGCCTTCGATTACAGAGCAGTTTTTTGTTCACGAAACGAAACGTTTGGCTCACTAGTATTAAACTCTTTGCTCACCGATTTTGCACTATAAGTTACCATAAATGTTATGGTTGTTTTTCCAGACGATATTTTTATTGTTGCCATCTGTATATGAGAAACAATAACTTACCAATATGAGTTCTGTACTCACTAAATATAGTCGTTGGCTCACTAATGAAATAACTTTAGCTCACTGAGATTCAAATTGTATGCATGAATCAATTATCAGTTTATGTGCTCACCAAATGTAGTTACTATATTCAATCTTGTGCCTATCATGGAACAAAATCTGTTGCCTTCGACTATACTACATAGCATTCTCTACTCACTATGACAAACCTTTGACTCACTGAAATGAAGCTTGTGCTCACCAATTTTACATTATAGCTCACTACAAAAATAATATTTTTTTGTTTTGCAGATGATACTTCGTTTTACACATCTACATTAGATGGTTGTGTTGCTGAGGCAGTTGATGTTGATGATTATGTTAGGATTTTGTGTAATCGTACTGGTGGTTCAAAGGACTAAGGCGTGGCTTCTGATGATGGTAATGGTGTTGGTGGTGTATCTAACTATGTTCTGATTGATAAGGAGAAATGTGCAGATGGTGAAGAATGTGTTGTCGATGTAAAGGAATGTGAAGAATCAAAGCTGATTGGTAAAAGGGTCAGTTCTCTAAATGCTGCATTTGAGGTATACAACAATTATGCTTTCTGTAAGGGGTTTTCCATTAGGTGTGACAAGTTGCGAAAAAGAGACGGTTCATAAGAGGTTCGTTCAAGGGAGTTTTGTTGCAGCAAACAAGGTGTTAAAAGGTGTCCGAGAAAAAAAAAACAAGACATTTACAAAACGGAACCGCAAGTGTAATTGTAAAGCTATAGCTATATTTTACATTGAACCAAATGGGGAATAGGTTTGCAAGAAGCATGAAATGGTTCATAATCATGAACTGCTTTTGGAAGATGAGGTGCATAAGTTGAGGTTACATAAAACAGTTGAGAAAGCTCATGTGGACTTTTTCCAAAAGACGAGGACAAATGGTATGAAAGTTTCGCATGCGTATCTGCTTCCGAGAAATGAAGTCGAGGGTTCACCATCACTTGGTTTTAGTGAGAGGGATGTGTACAATAGTGTTGCAAATGAAGTCAAGAGGACTTTACATGTGGGCGATGCCAATCATTTGATGTGTGTTTTAGAAGCTAGGTGTGGTAATGAACAATATTTTTTTTTATAAGTTTAAATTGGACAAGGATGATTGTTTAATGTGCTTCTTTTGGAGAGATTCACAAATGAAAGGTGATTGCTTGCTGTTTGGTGATCTCTTTGTATTTGACACGACATATAGGACCAACCATTATGAGATGATATGTGCACATTTTGTTTGCATGAATCATCATGCGAAGAATGCTATGGTGGGATGTGGGTTTTTGATGAATGAGAAGATTGAGAGCTTTGTGTGGTTATTTGAAACATTTTTGGAAGCTATGGGTAATGTGCAAATGAAAACTATGATGACAGACCAAACATTTTCTATGGCAAATGCTATTGAAAAGGTGTTCCCCTTGGCAAAGCATAGGTTGTGTACTTGGCACATCTTGGAGAATTCAAAAAAGAATATTGGTCATCTTAGAGTATTAGGTGGATTTGTTGATAAGTTTGACTATGTTTTGATGAGATGTGATATAGAAGCAGAGTTTAACTTTTGTTGGCAGAGGTAAGCCCTGTCTCTGTTTGCTGTTTTTTTAATGTACTCACCAAGTTATTACTTTATGCTCACTATTTTTTAGTGTCTGCTCACCTAGGTTATATATTTGTGCTCACTAGACTATACCTTCTGCTCACCATGGTTACATTTTTCTGCTCACTAATTTATTATTTTTTGGTAACTGGTTTTGTGTGTTGGGCTGTTTGAAGAGTATAATTGTGCTGAAAATGCTTGGTTGGTCAGATTGTTTCGGTTGAAAGAAAAATGGTGTCCAGCCTATTGTAAGGATGTTTTCTCTGGTGGCATTTTATCGTCACAAAGAAGTGAGTCGACAAATGATTCTTTGTCAAAGAGAGTCAATGACACTTGTGGTTTGTTTGATTTTTACAATATATTATGTGACATTGTTACTGAGTGGAGGATTAAGGAGAAGGATGAGAATGTGAAAAATAAGGATGGATTTTTCAAGATGTACTTGCCACATGTTAGCATTTTGCAGCATGCTTCAAAGATTAATACGAACAACTTGTACAAAGTGTTCAAGAATGAATACATTAAAGGAGAAGGGTGCTATCAAGATCTTCTTATCTCAACCTATGGTACATAGCATACATATGTTGTGTATGAGAATCGCCTTTCGAAGAAGTTTGGGTTTGTGGTTAGGTTTAATCTACCAGACCATAATATTGCTTATGATTGTAAAAAGAACAATGATAGTGATATTCTTTGCTGCCACTGCTTGCATGTTTTCAATGTTCATTGTGTGCCTAAAGTCCCTGATCAATATATTTTGAAATGATGGACTAGGCTAGCAGGACGCCCACGGCTTGTAGAAGAAGCTGTAAGTAGTAATGCATCTGGTGTTCCTAGTTCCATATGGAGGGTTTAGATGCATAGACAGTTTGAGGCTTTGCTTCTTGCAAGTGAATCAAATAGTCAAGCAAGAAAGCTATGTGAAGAAGCATTTGCCAAGCTGAAGAGTGATGTTGGTGTTGTTGTGGGTTCTGTTTATGTTTCTGACACTGAAAATGATCAACAATCTAGTGGCGGTAAAAAAATCATTGGAAACCCTAGAGGTTCGAGGAAGAAAGGTGAAAGTAATGTAAGGAGGGAGAGTACATTGGAGAAGATGTCAAACATTGCTAGATCAAGGAAGGCAAGGTTTTCTTCCAGAAATGGAGGAGATGTGTCTCAACATTAAGTAAAATTCTATTTGATAATCTGATTGAATAAGCTATATTTCTTATAGGAATATCGTTTTGGAGTTTTCTGAGTTTGCTGCTAATACCAGTAGAATTAATATATGTTTTAGCTCACTAAATGTTTTGATACGCTCACTAATATATGGGTTCCGCTCACTAGAAGTTTGTATTAGCTCACTATGTTTTCAGTTCTCACACTGTTACTCTTACATGTTACACTCACTATATTTATATGTTGGCTCACTAAGTACATATATATGCTTACTACAAATACGTTTGTGTTGTGGTGGTTTAGGTTGTTGCTGTAGGTTCATCTAATGCCCCAGTTGCATCTAATCCAACGGTAGACTTTAATAAAATGTATAGGGTTTTTAGCTTGATTTTTTATGAAAGGTTGAGGCCAAGAAATAGGGATACGATTCCTAGCAATCAGTTGAATCCTGTTTCTGAAGCTGCTAGCATTCAAGGGTAATGCGCTCACTATTATAGTGTGTCTGCTCACTGAAAATATTTATTGGCTCACTAATATAATGTTTCTGCTCAGTACATTTACACATTTGGTTCACTAAAGTTATGTATATGGTTTGTTATTTTTTGGTACAGATTACGTGGGAATCAAGCATGAAATTTTGCTATGGTGATAGAGGGCATTGGCTTGTGCCATTAACGAATTTTTTTTCCCAGCTGGGCCATTCAATAGTATGACTTGAACAAATATTTTAAATGTAAATTTGTATCTTGAGTAATAGAGCTCGAATGTGTATTCTTTTTCATTACGATGTTTTAATGTTTTCGTGTTTGAAAATTATTTTTTTTATTTGAAGTTTAAGTAAATGATGCTGAATAATTTTGAAGGTTATAATAGGGTCAATACTTTTGACACGCATAATATGTTGCTCACTGCTGAAGATTCATAGTTCACTAGTTTCATGTTTTAGCTCACTATTTTTTACAAAACTACTATAATATGTTTGATGACTTCACATTATAAAAGTATAGCATTGTATGACAATGACATGTTGAACACTTTAATATTTGACTTAACATTATAAAGAAAATATCATTGTAATTTGATTCTTCATTCATTTATAGAATTGAGCATAGTAAAAGATATAGCTCACTAGATTTCGCTATGAGCTCATTGCATTTGTCTTCTAGCTCACTGGAATTTGACATAGTAATTGATAAAAAATATCCAATAGTGAATGCTGTTTACTAGTACTTCACCATGATTGAAGGTAAGCATATTAATAGTCTAACTAAAAATTAGACTATTAACATAAGTTTCTAAAATTAGTCTAACTTAAAGTAAAACTAATTAGTCATGCTGTTGGCACTTGAGGCTAGGCTGATTTTGCATTCAGTTCTGCTTGTTGTTTATCATGGAACTCTTTTATGAGCCTCTTCACCCTATTTTTATATATGTTGTTCTCATTATTGATGATTTCATAGTAGTACCGTGCTCGCATTACATCAAGCAGATTTTTGTCCTACAAACAAAACACAAAAAAAAGAACCATTAATAGGTGTTGTATTTATTTTGAACATATTTTTGTAGAGAACATATTTTTGGTAAACTTACTTCATTTTTCTTGAAACCACAACCTCATTTATCTACTTCTGTAAAATAAGACTCCATGTGCCTTATGCAAAAAATTCCACAGTCTGTGACATTATCTGTTATGCTCCATTGCATTCTCATTCGCACTGGTTTCATGTTCTTCACAATTTCATGTTTGGGGTGGCCAACACTCTCTTGAAGAAATTTGCCAAAAGATCTTGTCTATGTACAATAAATAACTTTGTTCAGCTCACTGGAATTGGGTAATAGCTCACCAAATATGTGTCTTTACTCATTAAGAATGTGTGTTGGCTCACCAAATATGTGTGTTAGCTCACCAATATTATGTGTTAGTTCACTACACATACTTATTAGCTAACCAAATACCTGAGATAGCTCACCAATATTATGTGTTAGCTCAGCAATAATATGTGTTAGCTCATTTGTAAGCTCACCAGATTTTTGTGTTGATGTATTGTAAAGTAAGTGATTCAGTGAGCATTTGAACATACCACTAATAGATGGGTTTCTCCATATGTTGTTTTGTATGGAGCAGTTATGTGCATGTTGTCGATGATATCAAGTCTTTCCTCCTTCAAATCAAAGCAGAAAACGAAGAAGTGCTTGTTGTGACATACTGGGAAGAATACCTTGAAATTGGAGAATGATTAATATTATATAATGTGATGTTTTAATATACAATTAAAACGTATTAGATTATTGCTTACCTGATGCAATAGTTTTCCTGAGATCCATTTGTCACATCTCTGGAATTCTTTTTGAAGAATTGTTTTAAAATCAATGTACATTCTCTCCCCCGATTTTGCTGGATTTATCGAGGGGTCCAAGGTTGACTGCATTTTTACAGCAATATAATTAGGCGTTTGATTATGTGTATTTGTGTAAATGTAAAATAAGTATATACTTACCATTGCATCAACTGGTGCAAAAAATCTTCTTGGAGATCCTTTATTTCTCTTTCTCTCCAAGTTGTTGAGGATATAGCAGCCTAAACATTGATCACTTGGGCATCAATGTATTCTCGTGGATGCATGGTTGATATGTGATAACAATATGCAACATGTGTGTCATTATCAAACATTTCTTCACTGGTTTAGTAAGAAAAGTAAAAAAAAAAATGTAAGTTTATATACATTTTATTTTAAGTGTTTGTAAGTGTGTTATGTGTGAGAGTGATGTGCTTACTTTGAATCAAGGTCCTGTGATGGATGGAATACATATTCAACTACGATCCTTTCCTGGGCTGACAAATCCCCTATAATTGTGGTTATTATCTGCACAAAAGGAGAGCAGAGGGGCTCTATCATTGGGCCTTTATCTCTCCTCGGTTGGTGCCTTGGTTTCTTGCTATGCTCTTCTCCTGCATACATAACATGTGTAAGTGCTCACTAAAATAGTTGCTATGCTAACTGAAATAGTTGTTGTGCTCACTAAGATATATGTTCTTTATAGTCACACATATGCCCTGCTCACTAACACATGTGCTCTGCTCACCAAGTTATACTTTATGCTTACTAAAATATAACTTCTGCTCACTAACATATGTGTTCTGCTAACCAAGTTATAGGTTATGCTCACTAAAATATAACTTCTGCTCACTAACATATGTGTTCTGCTCACTAAGTTATAGGTTATGCTCACTAACATATGTGTTATGCTCACCAGCTCACTAACATATGTGTTCTGCTCACCACGTTATAGGGTATGCTCACTGAAAGTAAGAGCATGGTTAATGAAAATCCTTACCAGCCTTTTTTTCTTTTTTGTTCTTTCTATCTTCTCTACCATGAGATTTTTGCTCTCCTTCAATTATTTTTTGCCTTTCTTCCCCCTCTGTTTGTGTTTCTAGAATTGGTGGCGGTGGTGGTGTTTGAGATTATTCATGTGGTGGTTGTGTCTCAAGGGTTTGTGATGAGTGTTGTGGGTGGGACGGTGGTGGTGTCTGATGTGCCTTTGGAGGAGGGAAAGGTGGTGGTGTCTGATGTGTCTCTGCAGGGGGGAAGGGTGTGGTGCTTGATCTACTTTTGTAGGGGGGAGGAAGGTGGTGTGTGAAGCGATGCTGGTGCTGTTGGTGTTGCAATAGTTGGGCTTTGGCTATCATCAATTAGCTTAAAACTTGGTATGTCATTGGCCCCTTGCCTTGATGCAGAAGCTTTGCTGTTGGTGCTGCTGGCCTGTTGTTGCCTTACAAAAGCATTCTCCTACTCAATTGTGACCTCAAGTACAGCAGCTCTGTTCCACCATTCATCATCTTGACTGAATGATGGTATCTTAGCACTTTCATCCCCCTTTTCTCTTTGTGTTATTGGTGGGGATTTTGAGATTTGAGCCTCACAGTTGGAAGTAAACATGCTTATGGCCTTATCTCTTATCTTCTTGAGTGCTTCATTGTTTTGGTACCTTTTTGACAAGTAGTCCATGAATGTCCTGTACCTCTTGAATGCATTTGCTAAACCCTTTGTTACTTCAGGCACTTTTTCCATATCTTTCTGCAATGTGGACAACATTCAAGTATTGTAAGATGTTAGATAGATATTTGTTTAAATTATTTCATTATGCTTGATTGATATAAATGAAATAAAGAAATAAATGTTACCTCTAACTTTGATGGTTCATCATTTTCTAATAAGATCTTTTGATGTTCTTCTTTTTGTGGCTGAGGTTCCTTTTGCAGAGGTGGTTCAGCATGCACTTCCTTTGTTATTTGTATTGGAGGCTCCACTCTTCCTTTTCCAAAGCCTTTTGGCCCTTCTTTTGCAACAAGTTGGTTGGCCTTTCTCTCTTCACTGACTCTTTCCCTTAGCCTTTCTATTGTCCAGTCCTTGATTGTTGGGAATTGCCTTTGAACAGTCCTTCTTGTCAGGAGAACCCTGTCAAGATATAGCATCTGCAAGAGAAATGTTCTTTGTAATCAGTCTATATAGCTCACCAAAAATGAATCCATGCTCACTAAAATATATCCCATGCTCACCAAAAATGTATACTAGCTTACTAAGATTAAGTAATGTTGTCTAAGAATAATTCTTATTAGGCTCACTAAATTTGTGAATAGAGATCAATGTAATAGACAATTGTAATATAGGAACAACTAACTTACAGCTCAGCAAAGCTGAACTGTTGCTCAATAAAAGGCTTGTTTCGCTCACTAGGTTATATTGTCTGCTCACTAAACATTTTCGTATGCTCACTAAAATATACTGCAGCTCACTAACATTAAGTAATGTTGTGTAACAATGATTCCTATATGTATGTAGGGTATGTGATGCGTGCTCACTAAAGTGGTCATTGTAGAACAATGTAATAGACAATTTTCACACATGATGAAGTTTTCCATAGCTCACCAAAAGTTTTGGTGTGCTCACTAAAATACACCTTCTGCTCACTACAATGTATGTTGTGCTCACTAAAGTACATGCCATGCTCACAATGATATATATTAAGCTTACCAAACGCTTTGGTGTGCTCACTAAAATACATCTTCTGCTCACTATAATATATGTTCCTCTCACTAAAGTAAATGACATGCTCAACATGATATATGTTTAGCTCAGTAATTATATATGTTCAGCTCACTAAATTTGACACTGTGCTCACTGAAAACATGATATTCTGATAGAGTATAAAGAACTTACCATCAAGAAGAGAATAGGGCCATCGAAGTTTGAAGCCCTCTTTTTGATAGATTCACATAATCTATCAATGGTGTACTGACACCAATCAATTTTTGCTATATCTTCAACATTAGCAACATTCTTGGCAAAATAGGGTGTGCAATGTACATTCTTTGAACCATCGAACAAGCATGATACCATGTACAGCACAAAGTTTCTCTTGAAACTTTCCCCTACATCAGTCTGGTTGAGTATGTATTGTGGCATTTGGCTCAGCTTAGGGGTCCCATCTTCGAGATTCCAGTCCTTTCTCCATGCATCAAGGACTTCATTTTATTTGGCATCTTTTGGCTTTTTCCCATAAAACTTCTCAAGTTTCCTTCCACCAATGGGGAGTGCCAACGTGAGATGCACATCCATTGGTATAATCTCAATCCTTTTGTCTAGTGATATGTACAAGGTGACTAAGTATGGGTCAAATCTGTCTACTAGCCATTTGCATAAATCCCCTAGCAATTCAGTGACTTGTAAGTGGAGGAATGCTCCAAACGTCATATCTTGTATTGCTTTTTTTTGTGCCTTATTGAAATTATCAATCATGCTAACAAACCCTGATGGTGACATTCTTGTTTGAAAGATCTTTCTGTATTTTGTGTCTCCCTCTGCAAGCTTTGGCACCTATTGCATAGACTTGGGGCCTTCAATAGGGACAATAGCACTTTTTTGGACATCCTCCTTCTTCTTCAGGGATTTCTGTTCTTTTTTATGCTTGATAACCGAGAGTTGTCCACTCTTTATAGGAGGTTTAGGACTCTTTTGGACATCCTCCTTGTTCTTCTCAAGTTGTGCATTAACAAACTTTTTTGACCTCACCTGCATTTTCTTTAGCCTAGACTTTGTTGCTTGTTTTATTTTCTTCATTCTCTTCACCAAGACTTCATCATCAGACTCAGATTCATCATCATGTCCAGGGGGAGTGTTTCAGCCAAAAATGTGTTATTTTTAAGGTACTTTTACACCGGTTTTATGCTCATTTTAATAATATTTTTAAGGTTTTAATAGGAGATTATTTTATTTTGCAGATTTGAATAAATGCGAAAAAAGGGCTTAAAATGGCAGAAAAGGAGAGAAAAAATAGAAGAAATGTCGGAGGTTAAAGAACCAGGCCAAATTCCAGAAAAAAAACCGGGCAAAAAAAAAGAAGAGAAAAATGAAAAAAAACCAGACCGGTCCAGTTGAACCGGACCGGCCGGTTCGCGTGAACCGGTTCAGTATTTAAGTCCCCTTCCCCTTCCTCACGCTCTCTCCCTTTCCTCCTTCGCGTCTGCCTTCTTCTTCTCCCTCACTCGCGTCCTCTTCTTTCCCAGAACCCCGAGACCCATCATCCCTCTCTGTCGTCTCCCATTCTCACACCTTTCTCTCTCTACCCCGTTCTCTCTCCTCCAACACAACAACACCGAAATCTCTAGAACCACAAAACCACCCAACCCAGAAACCAAAATCACCCAGCCCACAGTTCCACCGAAACCCCAAAACCACTCTCTACCCACCGTTCTTCACCAGCTCACGGTTTTCCCAAACCCATCCACCACCACAAACACCAGGCCACGTCCCACCCTTCGCTGGCCTCATCTTAACCGTCCAGCACACCACCACCAGACGAAGGGTCGAGATCGAGATGGGCTTCGAGTATTTAAGCTTGAGGACGAAGCCATGTTCGGGGGTGAAGATAGCGTAGCTTAGGTAAAATTTTAGGTAATTAGGTTAGTAATTTAGGCTAGTTTTTAGGTTTAATTTCTGTTTTAGTTTTAATCTAGCCTCAAATTTCAGTTGTGTTCTTCGAATTTCAAAATTAGGGTTAATGTTAGTTTGGAATTTCAACTTTCGAATTTCTTGTAATTGATGCTTTCTAGTTCAATTTCGGTTTGATTTCTGCAAAAAAATTCGTGGGTTTCTGTTGAATTGGCGATTTCCCTGCTTTTGGATTGGTGTTGTGCTTCTGGGTTCGGATGGTTGTTCATCTGGACTCGCTGGCTGCATTTGGGGCTCACAGTTTGTGAGTTTCGTTCTGCCTTGGTTCGATTCCTTCCCTTTCCCTTACTGTTTTTGATTCTGCTGAATTTCGTTTTTGTTTCAATCCTATTGTTTCAATGCTGCGTTTTACCCTTCCCCTGTTTCGTTGCTGTGTTCAGTTCATGTTCTGCTTTGGTGTTAGTTCTCCCTTCCCCTGCTGCCGTGTTCATGCTCTGTTAGGCTTGTTAATTTTCTGTTAGAGGCAAATCGAAAATGTTGAATAAATTTCTGTTCCCAGTTTGCAAGTTTAGTTTTAAAATATGGTTTAGTTATGATAAAATCATGCTTAATTCACTAGTAGTTTGGTTTGACTTGGATAAGTGATATAAGGTTTAGCTTAGGTCTAGATTGTTTAGGTCGTCTAAATTCTCGATTAAAAGCAATTAGTTGATTAGTAGTTTAGGTGACTCAGTCGATTTAGTCGTGTAGATGAGCTTAGCTGAATTAGGTTATTAGATTGCCTTAAATAATTTCACTCAGTTTAATTAGTTAAATTTAATTGTTTTGTTAAAAGTGACCGAAATTTCACGTCTTCCCTGTGGACCGACCCTTAAGTACTACGACTGACAATCGAGTATTTGAGGTTTCTTTTCCTTTTGTCTTTAATTTTCCGCTCCCCTCAAAACCCACTCAACAGGGAGGCATTTTGTAAGTAGTGTCCTCCACAGTGTCATCTGTTTCCTCTGAAGGTTGTTGATGAATATCGGTAATTATTTTTTCAGAGCTTTCTTGGGTAGTGTCTTTGGGAACATTAGGGGAGTTTTTGCTGTAAATTGTTGTTTTTCCCTTTAGTTGTTCTGTTTTGCCAATATTCTGATGTGCATTTTCCCTTTTGTTGTTCTGTTTTGCCAATATTCTGATGTGCATCAGTCTTCTTTGTCTCCTTTTTCCCTTTTGGCAGCACCAACTTTAGTCTTTGTGTTGGAGTGCGTTGTTGAGGTGGGTTTGTTGTTTTTTGTTGCTCTTGTCCTCCCTCTCCCTGTTGAGTAGGTTGTGATTGTTCCATAGCATGCACACTTTGTGGTTTTTCCAGCACCACTTTTTGTTTCTTCCTTACTGTGGGAGCTTGGGGTTGTTCATCTTCTGAAGCAGGTGGAGTGTTGCAAATATTTCTGTTCTTCCTAGCTTCTCGTTTAAGCCTTCTTTTAGTTGCAGTAGTACTTGTTGAGCTGGTTTTCCCCCATAGGTTGTCTCCCCTACTGTGGATAGGGTTTCCTGATGCTTTGGTTGAGCTTTCTTGGTTGCTTCTTCTACAACAGTACATGGTATTTTGTATAAGTGAACAAGATGTATAACTAAATGAATGTGTAATGTTTAATGTAATGTGGGTCTCAATATATAATTTAGCTCACTAAAATGAATTGTCTGCTCACCTAGAATTATAGGTCAGCTCACTAAAATAAACTGTCTACTCATCAGAATTATAGGTGAGCTCACTAAACATAGTTGTCTGCTCACCAGAATTATATGCAAGCTCACTAAACATAGTTGTCTGCTCACTGCAATTATAGGTCAGCTCACTAAACATAGGTGTCTGCTCACTACAATTGCAGGTCAGCTTACTAAATATAGTTGTTTGCTTTCTGCATTCGCAGGTCAGCTCACTAAACATTTGTATTAGCTCACCAACCCATATGTCAGGACTCACTATTTGACAAGTATTAACATAGAATATAATGTAGAGGTGCTTTGAATACAATTTTCCCTGCTCACTTCATATGAAATTCAGATGATTACATATTAGCTTACATAATGTAGACATACCTTGGCTTGAATTGCGAGTAATATCACCTTGCATTCCTTAACTTGTTTCATTTGTTTTATTTTGATAATTTGGGCTTTAATAAAAAAGGAAAAGATAATGTTAGTGCAGTGGACTATTCTGTGTGTGTTTTTTCATATATTTCAAGTGGTAGTTACCTAATGTTCACTTGCTCAGATGAGATGTCTCTAACAACCTTCATAATGATGTCTTGAGGGCCTGTGTTTGACCCTTCTATCTTTGATCTATCAAATAGTATTAAATATAATGTTAATAGTACATGAAATGTGATAACACACTAGAATAAAAGGTACAACTCAGTACCAATATATCATGCGTCACTATAATATAAGATACAACTCACTCTACGTGTGACATAGTATACGAAAAGAGATTGGAGTTTTAGATTGCACACTTTAATGTATGGTTCCACTCTTTAAATTTAAGGTATGGCATAGTAGGATGTAAAGTACAACTCACTTATTTAGTATATTTATTGATTTCAGTTCTTATTTAGTATATTTATTGATTATTGAATTTATGATTCATTATTTCTATCGCACTGGAACTAAGTTCTTATTTAGTATATTTATTGATTTTAGTTCTTATTTAGTATATTTATTGATTTCAGTTCTTATTTAGTATATTTATTGATTATTGAATTTATGATTCATTATTTCTATCGCACTGGAACTAAGTTCTTATTTAGTATATTTATTGATTTATGTCTAGCCTATTCTTTTACCCTTTCCTGATGGAATTCCGCATATTTTCACATCTAGGATATACATATACAACATATCTCGCCGTCAAGAGTGAATTTCGAATTATTTAGGTCTTTCGATTCAAAAGGGGGTAAGAAATTGGAAACTTGAAAAACAAACAAGGGTTGGTTTGCACCATATATATGAACGAGTATTAGAAGACAGAAGTCACTATAGGATGTCGATAGGAACTAGCATATTATTCACTGCTCATTACAGTTTTATTATGGCTCACTATATTCAAGCCATAGCTCACTAAAATATAGGGCACAACTCACTGGAGCATGCATATGTTGACGGCCACTAGCACATAATTTACAACTCACCAGATTTTTGTCATGGCTCACTACATAGAAGCCTTAGCTCACTACATTATAAGACATGACTCACTATAGCATTCATATGTTGACAGGAACAGACACATAATTCATAGCTCACTAAAATGAAGATATGGTTGACCACAATATATGGTACAACTCACCATAAAACAAAATCAGAAGAGTTCTGGTAAAAGTGGCTTGGATGTATTAGTTAACATCAAGGTAAATGTGTTTATTCTAAATTCTCACCAGATTTTTGTCATGGCTCACTATATACAAGCCTTAGCTCACTACATTATAAGACACGACTCACTATAGCATTCATATGTTGACAGGAACAAACACATAATTCACAGCTCACTAAAATGAAGATATGGCTCACCACAATAGAAGGTACAACTCACTATAAAACAAAATCAGAAGAGTTGAGGTAAAAGTGTCTTGGATGTATTAGTTAACATCAAGGTAAACATGTTTAATGTAAATTTGCAGACAAAATAAGGAACAAGCACATACTGCTCATTGGTTATGTACGTTTGCTCACTAATATTAGGTTTAAAAAGGTTTAAGGTTCTCAACATACCTCTTATGAGCAATGTTTGATGCATCACTAGCAGATCTCTTCTTTGTTGCTGATGAATGTTGAGCTTCCGTCTGCAAACATTTGAAAAACGTGATTATGGGTGTGGGATTTTGGTAAAACCTAGAATGCTAAACGAATTCATCGTTTTGTTTCGATCATGCAAATAAATTTCGTATCTGCTAAAACTTGCGTCGAATTTGTTTGCTCCAAGCTTCAGTGGTGATTTTCCAAAGATTTTTTGCTAGAATTGGTGAGCAAAGGTAGAAGAATTTCGCCAATTCAAGCACGAAGTTGAGTGGGTTTTGGGAGAGAGAAAGTGAGTGGAAGTTCTTGGGTCGTGGTGATTTGAAGTTGCAGTTATGAGCTTTTGTTGTTTTTTTTAGGCGGCGGTTTCTTCACTTTATGCATCATGGCGCGCCAGCTAGCAATGGGTGGGCCCAGTTGTACAAATGCAATTGTACAACCGGGTGGATGATATAAGAAATGATGCAAAACATATACCCAAAAGTTATAGATAAATTAGAGTTATATCCATTGCGATGTAAGGATAAAACTTCATTGACTATTTTTATATATTATATAAAAATACTACTTTTTCCAAATATGACAAATAAATGTATGTATGAGATTAGTATCTTATTAAACAATTCACATTTTTGAGACGCCCAAAAATAATGCCTTGATTTTTATAAAATATCCGATGACGAAATTTATACTCCAACCTGTGTAGTTGAGGGCCAAGCAAATTACTGGTTAATTCGAGTATGAAAGAAAAAAAAAAGAAGAAAAAGAAGCCAAAAAAAAGAGAGGGAGAGAAGATAGGTTGGCCCATTGAGCCTAAATCATCTGGGAACTTGGATGGGTTCTTCAGCCTTCTACTCCATGTCTAAGACGTGTTTCAGTAGGTAATGTTTTACTTGGGTAGGTTTTCCATTTAGATTACACCTCTTACGAGTCGAATTAGGTCTTGTTTTTCTAATCAGCTCATGTGACCCTCTAAGCACTATAAAAGGGACCCATAGGAGTTAGACATAGAAAAGTTGACACCAAAAAACATACCAAAAAACTTGGAGAGAAAGAGACCAAAACATCGAGGGAAACACATCATATGCTGAGAATATTGGGAGACGTTAAGAGTGAGATGTTGGTCAATAAGGAAGTGTCATTCTACTAGGTTCCCAAGTAGATCAGGTGGGTCACCCTGAGGGCAGGTTCCCAAGTAGATCAGGTGGGTCACCCTGAGGGCATAATCTAACTCACGCCTCCTTCTCTCTCTTTTCCTTTTCTTTGTTCTAATTATTTTCAGATTTCAAGCAATGACGTATTCTTTAATTATTTTAGCACTATCCGCTATTATAATTTGAATTATTTCTTTGGATTCCTTTGGATTAACATCGTACTTTTAATTTTTTTTACCTGATGGGGATGATACTAATATACTATATGCCTGCTGTTTAGGTGTAATAAGATTTGAATTTCTGGTATTGATTAGTAGAGGTTGTCGATGATGATAGATGGTGACGTGATACACTCTGTTACGTCATCATACCTTCACGTGCGAATCTAGATCCTCAGTTCAAGCCTATGGAGTCAAACGGTCCCACTTCAGGGATTATTTTGGGGCTTTTCAAAAACCTCTTTAGAACGAATCAATTGTCTCTTTTCGTGTCCCTTTCGGTTTATGATTCATTCTAGAAACTAGATTTGGTATGTAAGATTTCGTAAAAATTCATTGGTGGTTCTATTAATTAAATACACTATCTTTTTGTTTTGTCTTTTCCATTAAATCTTTTCGGATTGCGTAGCTCCGGGATCCTAATAGTAGCTGTGTTTGAGCCAGAAAACTAGATTTCGTACTAACTTAGGAACCCGACTGAGTTCCTAGACAAATACTCGTACGTAGTCGAGAGAGATTGTTCGAGAGCTAGGCCCGAAAACTAGGCTTAGCACTGGACTAGGATCACGGTCGGGATCGTAGATCAAGGCTCTATTGTAGTCTAATTCTTCTATTGATAATAAAAAATGAAATCCAAGCACACACCTAACAAGCAAGTCCGATCACTCGTGGAGGACCTCACCTAGGGTTCCTAGTCATGGCTCTTACACATTTTTTCTTTATTCATTTTCTATTCTAATTAGTACATTTTTTGTTATTAATGCTTTAGTACATTTTTCATTATTAACGCTCAATATAGGTTAAAGTCCTTTTAATGAACATAAATGATGTATTTTATAAATATTTCAATTTTTTAAAAACCATATTTAATTACTAATTAATAATAAGACATGTGAATAGTCACATTATTAAATTGAGTTAAAATTTGGATTGAACATGCCCTTGTCTTAAAAATATGACACATTCATGTTGTATCCTACATGGCCTTTGTATCACATATGACACTATACGTGGCATCTTACTTGTCAATTACACATATGTTGTACCCAACTTTTACTGTGCAGATGCACACACAAACCCTTAAACCTTAAAAACATAATAAGAGATGTTACTATAGATTGAAAAATGGGATGCTTTTGGAAATTTTGGAAGTTGAGGGACGTCCTCATAAATTGCTCTATTTTGACTAGATGACATTGGCTTTTCTCAGCCAGGTCCTTTTATTTGGGTTAGCTCTTCCACATAGGTATTATCAACTTCCTCGCTCTCTCTCTCCACCTATTCTCTCTCTGTCTATCTCTCTTTGTTCTCCCTAGTTTGTTTTTCTACTTTCTTTGTTATATTCTGGGTTCGTTCTTTGGCCTGGTATTTTGTTGAGTCCCTTAGAGTCCAAGCATAAGGCAGACTATGAAGAAAGTTTAGCCTATTTGACTCATAGTAGAGAAATAATCAATATGCCTATATATTAGTTTTGATAGAAGACAAGAGTTTGAATGTTAGAGACAAATTAGAACCTAGTCAGAGTTTACCCATTCAAATACAATGTCAGAGAGAATGATTAAATAGTCAAAGGTATGCATCAGTCATAGCCAAATATGGGCAAACCCATGCCATTGTCATTGGTGATATATATTCAACTCAATCTCATCAAAGCATGGGCGTCAAACACTACCTAGAATATTTATAACTAAAGTAATTTATTTGACAATAAAGTTATGGCACTTAGGAATTCATTAAATATCACAGTTTGCACAATTCTCTTGAAGGAAAACATTCTGTAAAATATTACTACTAATGTGGATCTCCTTCTAGATGTTATTTATTAAGGGAAGGCAGCAATTTCATTAATATTTTCCTTCTCATAAACATTGAGATTATTCACGTAATTACTTTTATTTTGTATAGGGATGACATTACATTGAGGAAAAGAGATAAATTTAGCAAACAGCAGCGAAGCAAGATATTCAAATTATCCCTGAATTGGCTAACTGTCAATATCAAGAATTAAATGTTGTCAAAATATTTAGACTTTTCGATTTATTAGTTCACAGTGCAATTAGCAAAGATTAAAGAGCAATGACTATTTCAGTGGCTATCACTATGAGGGAGAAGATATCATGATTATTCTTTATGAGGAAAAGATGATTAAGTCAAAACAAAGAACACATTCTATGAAACAACTGTTAAAGTCCATATGCTTATCTCTACATCTTAAGATAGGGGGTTGAATTAAAAGAAGCACCTAGTGGCTATATCACTTACATCCAATAGTTCAAAAACTGCAAGGAAGATCTATAAGTAGAATAACCATATGAAGATGGAAGGTTACAACAATTCAGTGAATAAGAGAGCATATCATGTTATAGTTTGTAACCAATTGCACTCATCTTATGCATTTTAATTTTTTGTACAACTAGTATGGCAAGAGTGAGTAAGAGGCACTGTGGTTGTATTAAGAGGGTCTCCTCCTAAGAGTATATATACTCTAGGAGTTGGGCTTTTCAAAATGCTTTGAGAAAACTCTATCTGTTGGCAAGGACTTATAGGGTGCTCTTATTGTATTGTGTGCAAGCCATTACAAAGGTGTTTAGGAAAAACACTATAGGTTGCAAGAAGCACTGAGGTTCTTGTTGGCCATTGTGCTTTTGTGAGTTATGGAACCCTAGAAGTTAGGCTTGTCAGAGTGCCTTGATAAAACTTTGATTATATGCTAGGAGTTAGAGGACTCGTCCTAAACTCCCTTAGGAAGATAATGAATTGATTGACACCTAAGGTCAATGAAAGACCTTAGGTGGGGATGTAACCAAGGTTGATTTGGGTAAACCTCATGAAAAATTTTATGTGTCTTATCTCTTTATTTCTATATTTAACTGGTTTATTTTGTGATTTTGATTGTTTCTAGTTGACTAGGGCCTTCGTTTGATTAACTGACCTTGATTGAACTAAAAACTCTATTTTCTATGCCTTTCATTTATCATATTAAGTACATAAATTTCAAAGTACCAAAGTTCGCATTTGTCACCCTATTCATCCCTGCTGGGGTAGCTTACCTTGTTGGTCTAAAAGTCTGTCTCACTTATACCTAACTTAACAGTTAGAGTGAGCAAAGATGATAATGAATTTTGGTACCTCCTAGATGAATCAAGGTAGGTCACACACTAGAGGCCCTTTATTTAAGGAAACCAACTTTGCTTACTAAAAAAAGAGACAAAAAGAAGAGATGATTCCAAAACCAAAAGTAGAATTCACAGAAGAAAGAGCAAAGGTTTAGAAGAATCACAAAGCTTTCAACATTCTTTTATATGCAATTGTTCCTAGTGAATTGAAGAGTTTCTACACGTGAGGGCGGCAAAGAAATGTGGGACACTTTAGACACCACATACGAGGCAACCAATCAAGTCAGAAAGACCAAGAATCATTTACGTTAATCAATATGAAATCTTCAAAATGTTACCAAATGAATTTGTTAAGAAGAGGTACACAAGGTTCGCAGAGATTATCAACAATATTACATCTCTGGGAAGAATCTGCTTAAATAAAGGAATGGTGACATACTCAGATGTTTTCCTAGATATAAGTGGAGACTTTAAGTGATAGCCGTTGAAGACACTCAAAATTTCAAGATCCTTCAACTTGATGGCTTACTTAGGAAGTCGTTCACTTATGAGATTCATCTTTAACAAGAATCAGATGATTTCCCCAAGAGAGGAGCTACTCTAAAGGCCACTAAGGAAAACACTTGTTAGGACCTCTAGGAGCCAAATCGCAAGCCAAAATTTATACAGAAGACTTAACCCATCTAACCCTTAGCAAGGAACAATTAATAGGCTTGCATGATATTTTTAATGAAAGACCGAAGACTGATCGTTAGAGCCTAGTTAGAGCCCTTCATGTAAAAACAATGATGGAGGGCTGATCAAATAGTTAGAGCAACGTACACATCATAGTTGATCATAATCAAACTCACATCAACATCTTTAGAATAAACTATTCAAGTCAATCTCATCAAAACATAGAGGTTCAATATTGTTCAGGATATTTATGAAATCATTTATGCCTTAAGGGGTTTGTGGTACTTGAGAGTTCATTAAATATCTCATATTACATCACTCTTGACAAAAATATTCTATGACTTATTAGTAATAATATAGATCTCAGTCTATACGTCATTTATTAAGAAAAAAGATTAATTTCCTTTTATCGTTTTCTTATCATAATTAGTGAGATTATTCATCTAATTATTATTAATCATGTTTAGGGATGTTATAGCATTAAGTTAAGGAGGAAAATTAGCTACTAGTAGGCAAACATAGGGGCGAGCAAGGTTCATTGGTTTGGAGAGAAAAAAATGAATAAATTTTTTTTATTTTTTTCTGCCTTTTTTATTATTTCTTTATTATTTTTCTATTTGATTTTTTTCTCTTACAAACATTTACTCTTCAGATAGAGAATGTAATGTAATAGAAGTTAATTTTCTACTATTAATTTAACAATAAATCATCATATTTTTTAAGTAACTAAGGTAAAACAATACGAACTTAATAAATTACCTTTCTTTTTATATAAAGATGGAAGATCATGGTAGACAACAATAAAACATGTCCTCGGTCCTCCAAATAAATAAAAATTTTAATTTATTAGGTGCTAAAATTTCAACATTAGGCGTGGCAAGTACTCTGGAATTGGAACCATAAACTGAGGTTTTGGTTCTAGTTCCTAATTTTTTTTTATGAGATACCTAGAAGCGCTCACCCCTAGGCAAACAATTTCAAATTCAAATTGCCAGGCAAATAACTAGTTATCAACATCAAACATTAAATGCTACTAGTACAATCTACTATTAAGCACCCTAAGTAAGCAGTTCATGGTGCAATTAGGAAAAGGATCAAGATACAATTGCTAGCGCAATGGTCATGTTTATGAGAGATAGCCATAGAAGATTATTCCCTATATAGAAAAAGTGATAAAGGTCAAATCAAAGGGATTGACAAAGAAGGTGCTTTCACTAGAGTGTCAAAGTTGTTATGCACACATCCTTCTATTTCAAGTTAAAAATCTGAAATCCAAGGAAGCACCAAACAACTATATCAATTGAATCCAATGGTTTAGAAGGATCAATGAAGAACTATAAATAAGAGAACAACATGAAGAATTGAGCTACAACACTTACGCAAAGAAAAAAACACATTGCATTATAGCTTGTAACCATTGCACGTATCATATACATTTCAATTCCCTATACAGCTGGTATAATAGGAGCGAGTCAGAGTTACTGTGTATGTATTAAGAATGTTGCCCTCCTCAGAGAGTGTGAGCTCTAGGAGTTAGAGCTTGGCAGAGTACCTTGTGAAAACTCTATTTATTAGTGAGGAGTTAGGGTGCTTTGTTGCATTACAAGAAAGCTATTATGGAGTGCTTATGGAAAACTCTATAGACAATAGGGAATAGAGAGGCTCTTGTTGGCCACAGTCCGTCTAACAGTTGGAGAACCTTTGAAGTAAAGGCTCATCAGAGTGCCTTAAGCAAACTTTGATTGTAGCAAGGATTCAACGAACTTTTGTATACCTATTTTGAAGAGATAGTAAATTGATTAAATCTTAAGGTCAAGGAAGAGGCCTTAGGTAGAGACACAGCCTAAGGTTGATCTAGGTGAACCTTGTGAAAAATCTTATGCCTCTGATCTCTCTACTTTCCACTTTTACTTTACTCCGAGTTTTGTTGTTTTACTTGAATTAAAGACTCAGTCTAATTTACTTAACTTTTCTTAACTTATAGATATATTTTTTTATGTATCTAGATTTCTATAATTGTAAATATTTTTCAAATTATCTAGGCTTTTGTAAATCTCCCTATTCACTACCTCTAGGGTGAGTTGCCTCCTTTATTGGGAACAACAATCACTATTAGGGCTTGTGTCACTTATACTTGATTTAACTGTGAAAGTGACTGAAGATCATTGAAACCTTTAGTACCTGTGAGATGGGTCAAGGCAAGTCATGCGGTTGACTTCCAATTGTTTAAAGGAACTAAATTTGCTTATTAGAGGGAAAAAAACTCATACAGATTTTCCTGGAAGACCAAGAACTGGAGATGTGGAACATGACCAACAATTAGAGACTATGTTCCAATGAAAACCAAGAAAGAAGACAAAGGAGATAACACGATTCCAAAAGCAGAAGAAGAATTCACAGACGAAGAAAGAGCTAGAGTTTAGAAAAACCACAATGCCCTGAGCATTCTTGTCTATGAAATTGATCCCAATGAACTCAATAAAGCCTCTGCACGTTAAACCACATAGGAAACATGGGACACTTTAGCCAACACATATGAGGGAGCTAGTTTAGTTTATGAACTACTCAAATTGCTACCAAACATATATGTCAAGGAGGTGTACACAAGGTTCACAGAGGTTATCAACAACCTCAAATCTTTGGGAAGAATATATCCAAATGAAGAAAAGGTTAGAAAGACACTTAGATATCACCCTATATCCTGATGGGGAACTAAAGTGGCAGCCATTAAAGAAGCTCAAAATCTCAAGACACTTTAACTTGATGATCTACTAGGAAAACTACTTACTGATGGAATTTATCTTCAAGAAGAACCAGATGATCCACCTAAGAGAGTAGTTGCTATGAAGGTCACCAAGGAAGACTCTGACTACTGAGGTCAGTCCTCAGATGAAGAAGATGAAGCAATAGAAATGATTGCTAAGCAATTTAAGAAGTTCCTACGGAAATAAAATTTTTAATATAAAAAATTCGCTGGAGGGAGCTCGTCAAAAACTAAGGGTAACAAGTCTCATCCTTAGAACTTTGACGCTAAGAATACCTATTTTCATTATGGATAGTCAAAACACAAGAAGAAGGATTGCCCAACCCTTAAGAAGTCTATTGAGACAAATAAATCTAAAGGGAAGAAGGCACTAGTGGCTATTTAAAGTGATAGTGACTCCAGTGGCGAAGAGTATGAAAATGATGAGATAACAAATCTTTCCCTCATTGTGAGTCAACTATCTAACACCAACTATGATGAAAGTAAAATAGCTAGAGAAATAGCCCAGAAAGGCTAATGAAATTGAGCTAGAATTACTAAGATAGGAATCTAAACCATCACCATCTAAGTAGGTACAACTTCAACTTAAATCGTATTCTAAACATGATCTTATTGAGCTTGTAGTTCATGGGTTGAACATTAAGATCTATTATCAAGCCCTAGTCAAGTCCCTCCATAATTAAATTGAGTCCTTCGAGAAAGACAAGAGGTTTTATAAATTTAAAAACTTCATTGACTAGAAGCCTGTGAAAGTCTTTCAGCATAACTTTAGGACTCTAAAAAAGATATTCATGATTTGAAAATATTTCTAGATCATGCATAATCAAAAACACTCTATTTATGATCTTTATGAGTATTTTATAAAAAAGGCTTGTCTTATGAAATGGGGTACAACGATTGAAAAAAGGAAAATGAAAAGCTTTCAAAACCCTTTCATGGTCCTTCTTACTCTGACATCATATCAGCTTACCTTGGACATCCCAGAAGTACTCATTATCACTCTTTGTAGAGAGGATAGAGCAATTTGAATACTCCATATGAACGAAGAGACGAGAAATAAACGTAGGTACTTAAGAAAAGCAGATATTAAGATTTGCTGTTTAACTAAGGACCTAATTAAGTCAGAGGCTGTAAAAAGGGTCTTTTGTTTTTAGTTGGTTGCAGGGATTCTTGAAGTAAGAAAATGACATATAGTAGGTGTGTATTGGATGCTCTGTAATACCCGCGTACTTTATTTTTTGTTAAGCTGGTTGTCTTGTTCTTTTTGACCTTATAAAATCGTATTTTGAAAACAATGTAAGTTAAATTATTATTGTTGTGCTTATATGAACGATAATTTTATTAGAAAGCATATTATTGTTGCTGTTAATATTATTATTAACATTAGTTTGAAAATTTTTCGATGATTTTAGTAAGCGTTAATGAGAATTATTAACAAATACTAAATCGAGTAGGAACCCGAATACGATTAAATTGTCAACCTTCGAATTAATTTCGTTGTTTATTAATTCAAAGCTTGATATATTTTGGAACGAATAATCGATGAAAGTTAGTATTATCGATTTGGGTTTAGAGTTCAGGATACGAAATTAAAGTAGCGGTGCTATTTATTGAACAACTTGGAACAAAAAAAAGGGGGAGGGGCATTTTTGTAAAAGAGGGCGTCTGGTCCCTTTCTTCTTCCTCTCCACGCGAGCCCCCCGACCCCGCTGTCTCTCTCTTTCTACTCTGCATCTTTTTCTTCCTCCTCTGAGACCTCCACACGCGACTCAAGCTCCATGAATCCACCAAATTTCTGCCACACCCAGCATGTAAAACCCACTCATTCAACCTTCCCCACAAGCTAACAAACTTTTGCTGCAAATATTTGGGCAAAATAGAGAAGGACCCACCACGTTTTTGGTGGGTTTAAGCGCTGAATCGAAACCCAGACACTTGTTAAAGCTCAACCATGCAATCTTGGTTCTAGTGGCTTCAAATCCTCCATAAATTAGGAGTAATTTGCGGCCCTAAACACCCACCACCAGGTGAAGCCAGTGAATGAGAGTTTGGGTCAAATTGGGGTCCGTTTTTGCACGGGTTAGGCATGGATTAGGGCTGTTCATGCTTCAGTGAGCAAGAGTCAAGGAATTGGGGTCGTTCCAGCACTCAGAGTCGAGCCAATACCTTAGAATCGAGGCGAGGGTTTCTTTCCTCCTAATTACTATTATTTTCAACGAATTTTACTGATTTTAGTTAGTGCATGTTTGAATCTGAGTTATTAATCGGTTTTGGAGGAATTAGAACTGAAATTGGGAAATTAATATCATGATACTGATTTCGGGCTTCTCGCATGTTGAATTGATGCATGATTTTACTAATCAGTTAGTTTGGAGAATTGTAGAATAAGCAGAATGTTGCCATAGAACTGCTGTTGCATCAGTTTATTAAACCTAAATGCTGTTTTGGAGGTTAAGGATGCTAATCGGGCGATTTGAGGTATTTGTAGGATATGCTGATTTCTATTTAAATGTCATTGCTAAATTAGAATGCTTATGCTGAAATTCTATTTATGGTAATTAGGATGCATATTACGCTTGTGTTTAATGGTTTCATAAACTATTGATTCGTTTATGGCAATATCGAACCGAGTTGGTACTTGGATGGTTTGAGATTGAACTAACGAGAAATTTGAGGTTCTTGTGGTCGTTGTTGTGTATGGAGGGAGCGTGGGTTGTTATTGACCGCAATCGTGTGGATTGCGAGGCCATGTGTGGCTTATTGGGCAGATTTTGCCAAGTTAAATTATGAAGTGTTTGAATATGCTACTTGTAAACCCCTTCCATCTTGATGTGGCTAAGTGATGCTATGTGACTGACTTTTGAACTTAGACATCTTTAAAAAGGGTCATTAAAGGCTTGTTTCATAATTGCGAATGTTTTGAGCATTCGCCAGTTGCCTATTAGTTTGTTAAGATGTTTGAAGCGTAAAACGATCCTAAATCGTCGAACTTCTCAGTAAATGACCCAACTGAATAGTCGATAGGTCTAGGAAATTTAAAAGCAAGCTAGTAGTAAGTTCAAAAATGTTTTAAGGCTTTGGTTTGATTATGTCGCTTTCTTTGAGTTGAGAAAGGATTTAAACGAACCAAAAATAGGCAACTGAAGGTGTTAATTATGAAGCTTGGTTTGAATTATTTACTAGCCAATTGCTTTGAGTTTCGAATTGCAAATTGGTAAACTCATTATGACTTTAAGAAGCTTTTTATGTTGAAAACGAAAGAACCATAAACTATTAGTAGGGTTATGGGTCATTTTACTCGACAACCATGATTTTAATAAAGTGAGCAACCATTAAAGAGAAATGATTCGCAATTCACTTGAACATGAACTTACTGTGTGTGACAGTGACATCTTTGTATAACTTAAGAGGGTTTAATATGTTTTGAATGGCTAAGATAGTGCTAGGCAATTGCCCAGGCCTAGGGAGTTAGACCCAGAAGTGGGAACCTTAGAAGACCCTAACGAGGGTAATGTGATAAACCCTTTAGGGAGGGAACTCGACGCAGGATAAGGCGTGAGCTGTTTGCCCCAAAGATAAGGTTCGATGATATGTGATGCGCGATAAAACCTTGAGGGGGGGACTGGACGCAAGATGAGGTGCGAGCTGTTGCCCATACAGAGGACAGTATAGAAGTTAGAGCTACTCTGCTGAGACACGTTTTGTTCAAATGTTATGATACGTATACCCCGGGGATAACGTGAGTTGTGAGTAATGACCTCACTTAGGGTGAGTGTAGATCTCCCCTAGCTAGCACCTTATGAGATCTTATGCCTAAAAAGAAGAAGATATTTTCCTGATAAATGAGAAAATGATTTGAATTATTACCATCATGGGTATTTTAGGAACTTTTAGAAAGTAAATGGGCCTTAAAGAGGCTAGTGTGAATTGTAAGTTATTCTTTAAAGAGGCTAGCTTGTTTTGGTAAATTATTCTTTAAAGACACTAGCTTGTTTTGGTAAACTGTTCTTTAAAGAGGCTAGTTTAATTTGTAAACTACGCTTTGAAGAGGCTAGTTTGATTTGTAGACTATTCTTATATATATCATGAGTCACTCTGTTTTCAAAATGCGTATTTTAAAGCATTTTACTTTATCCTCGTTGCTTACTTGCTTATGTGACTAAATGCTTGTTTATTAAGATTTTGGTTTTCAAGGGCTTAGAAATGAGCTTGAATGGCTAGTATGAAGTTTATGGGTGATGATTCTTCTTTGGGGACAATGATTACCTAATATGATAGTAAATATACAAATGTGTGTGATTGCTACTTATCATTACTACCTGCAAACAGTTTTGGTTTTAAGGAGTTAAGGAATTCTCACTGAGCATGTGGTAGCTCATCCCTTTACTTATTCCCTTTTCCAGGTCTAGTTTGAGTAGGTATAAAGGGCATTTTGGAAGTTATTTGATGTCGACCCATCAGGAGTCTTTTTGCTAGGTCTCTATTGTATAACTGTTATGAAGTGCTCGATGCCTATCAACTTTGTAAAGGCTTAAACTCGTCGTTGAATGTGTATGCATATAGTTGGCCCTGTGCCTGTGTATAAATTATTATAACCCTTGTGTTTAGTTGGTTGACTGTTAGTGACCTGGGCGGGTAGCCTAAGGCAGTGAATCTAGTCATCTTTTTGTCTTGTTTTACTCTATTATAGGTTTACAGGTACCCTTAGCTAAGCTAAAACCATAAAATGTTGCAAAAATAGGGGAAACTCTTGCAGTTTTATTCTAGGACGTTTATCTAAATGCTAATGACCGTACTAAACTTCAACAACCTTATGGATTTCCTTTAGGAATCCTGGCGGTGTGACTTCTTCTCGGGTTGGGGGTGTTACATTAGGTGGTATCAGAGCCATAGGTTGCATTATGCATTTAGATATCATAATAGGCTTGTGATGTGTGAAATACGTGACTTATGTGCTTAAGTGATCGTGTCTTGCTTCATATTACTTGTATTAATAAGTGCATGACCTATGATATGCATGTATATGATGGTTCTCGCCTTACTATCACAATGGTAGTGTGGGATGGTGCATGGCCTATGAATGCGGTCATGTATTGGCAAGCTTTGCAGATGCAGAACCGATGGGGTCTCCACAGGGTCACCTAAAATTATTGGGTGGTGACCTTTATAAGGAAGATATCGTTGGATGACAGATGGAGGGAAGTAGCACTCACTTTGCGACATTGGACCTTACACATGGATACATATGCCCCTTTTACCTATCGGGGTTTGGTAGAATTCCTACTACAGGTGGAGCACCATATAAACCACTTGAGGTTCACTCCACTCCAAAGAAGCGCCGCTGCCCAACTCATCTAGACTGAACTCATTCATCCTGCAGTGAGCTAACACCTCCCCACCAATGTGACTGAGAGGAATCAACTAGATCATCATTAAATGAGATGCTTCTTTGTTGAGAGACCTCAGGCCGAGCACCACAAATGAATTGCCACAATGTAGGTGTGCTGGGTATATGCCTATGGAACGCTCTACCCCCTAGGATGGTGGAGCATACACGGGGTAGGCCAGAATGCAGCTTGCTTGAGTTTAATTGTAAATTTCCCATGGGCATAAGATATGGCTTGGTGTAAAGGCTATGCCACCAACCAAGACTAAGGATCCAGCAAGAATTGCATAAAGGCTTGGCCACCAACAATTCTATAAAGGTTGCACTCAAGACTCACCACCTTAGAAACAAGGATAAAGAGAACATAAGATTTTAGAGAGAGAAGCTTTCAAGCTCTATTTTCATTCATGAATAACTAATGAATTACAAAGGCCCCAAGGATGTTTTCAAGGGGCTTCCCACATCCTTCACGCACCAAAACATCAGCGAAATGATAGAGAGTACACTAGGGAAGACAGGCTATCAACTCAGTCCACTCCCTTTGGTACTTACATGCTAATCTAGTCACTTTGTCACCTCATTAGTACTAATGGCTTGTCAAAATGAGGTGTCAAGCTTACATAGCAGCTGAAAATAGTAATTCAAATCCTAAACTAGTAAGAAGTACAAGTAATTAACGCTAACAAGCTGCTCTTACACAACTAGTACAAAACTAGTTAACCAAGCAATTTTCTTATCCTTTTGGCTGGATAATAGAAGCACAAGGGGGTGCATTCTGGTCCTTCAAGGCTAGTGGTTTGATAAATATTCATCTCAATTTTCATTCCCTAAAGTTTCACAAAAGTTGGAGTTATGTTGGGTAACTTAATTCCCTCCCATTTCGGATTGTGCTGGATTCCGCCCAGTTTGTGTAGTCTGGAAATATCTTGTTATTTGACCCACCAAATGAAGTCCAAATATCTTGAAACTTATTTTAATGGAAAGAAGACTTCTTAAAATTAAGGAGAGTGGGCTTTGCAGTTGATCATAACCTCGGGATCAAGTCCCAAAAGTTGAACAAAACTGGACTAAGAAACTGGTTAGAAACTGGTCATGGGTGCAAGCTACTGTTTTGAGCTTTTCTTATTCTTTCCATGGGTTTAACCTCATTTCCATGAGGAAATCCCTTAGAATGCCTCTTGAGCTTCCCAAAAGAGGAGAGTAACACATGCTAAGGGCTTATGATGGCCTTTGAATTGGAGCTTCAACTCTGTGCATGGACCAAGTCTCTTAGAATTGAGCATTTGAGCACTAAGGAGGGCTTGAGTGTTTTGTTGAACTGAATTAGGCATGGAGTTCGCTTCATCCTCCCATTCTTGAATGTGATTTGCCCTCAAATCATCTTCACCATTTTTATCCTCAAGGTAAGGTGTGAGATCACCCACATTGAAGGTGGGAGATACACCCATGTCTCCAGGCAATTCAAGTTTGTAGGAATTATCATTGACCTTCTCGAGGACTTTGAAAGGACCATACCCTCTACGCATAAGCTTATTCCTCCTTCTTGATAGGAATCTCTCCTTCATCAAGTGTAGCCACACTAAGTCCCTGGGCTTGAAGGTGATAGCCTTGCGAGGCTTGTTCGCTCTTGCCTTATACATCTCATTAGTCTTCTCAATCCTTGCCCAAATATGTTGGTGAAGCTTCTTCATCTCCCTTGCTCTCTCTTCAGCCTCATAACTCACTTTAAACTCAAGTGGAAGTGGTATGAGTTCTAGTGGAGTTAGTGGGTTGATTCCATAGCATGATTCAAAGGGATAATGGGCAGTAGCAAAACTAGGAGTGCGATTGTATGCAAATTCAACATGGGGAAGCTTGAGATCCCATTCCTTAATGCTTTTACTCACCAAAATTCTAAGCAAAGTAGTAAAGGTTTTGTTGGTGACTTGGGTATGCCCATCCATTTGAGGATGGTGGGAGGTACTACACAAGAGCTTAGTACCAAGGAGTTTCTGTAAACATCTTCAAAAATGACTAAGAAGCTTTGTATCTCGATCGGACACAATGCTCTTAGAATGCCATGAAGCTTGATAACTCCCTTAAAGCAGAGATGGGATGTGTGAGATGCATCATCAGTCTTTTCACAGCGGGTGAAGTGAGCCATCTTTAAACAGTGGTCCACTACCACCATAATAGCATCTTTGCCCCTTTGTGTTCTAGGAATGGCAACTATGAAATCCATGCTCACATCTTCCCATGGGCCATTAAGAATAGGCAATGGAGTGTATAAACCTTGGTGGAATTGACTCTTGGCCTTTTGACAAATAGAACACGTGGAAATTACCTCATGAACATCACCTCCCATCTTAGGCCAAAAGAAGTGTTCATTGAGCATATCAACTGTCTTATTCATTCCAAAGTGGCCAGCTAGACCTCCTCCATGACCTTCTTTGACCAGAAGCTTTCGGATAGGTCCTTTTGGAATACAAAGCTTGTTGCCCTTGAATAAGAAGCCCCCTTGGTGAGTGTAGGGGCTATGCTTGCTGCCTTCTTGACCATTGAGGTAAGGCTTAAAATCCTCATCTTCTTGGTAGAGATCACGGATGAATTGGAAGCCTAGGACCCTTACTTCCATCACGGCTAACAAGGAGTTCCATCTAGATAGTGCATCCGCCACTACATTCGTGCTTTGCTTCTTATGTTTAGCCACAAAGGAGAAGCTTTATAAGAACTCAACCCATTCAGCATGTCTTGGATTGAGTTTATGTTGGCCATTCAAGTACTTTAAGGCCTCATGATTAGAGTGAAGTACAAACTGTTTTGGCCTCAAGTAATGTGACCAATGATCAAGCGCTCTTACCAAAGCATAGAACTCCTTGTTATATGTGGAGTAGTTCTTCCTTGAGCCATTGAGCTTCTAACTAAAGTAAGCAATGGGGTATTGATCTTGCATGAGGACAACCCCTATGCCTACTCCACTTACATCACGATCAACTTCAAAGAGCTTGTTAAAGATGGGGAGGGCTAACACTGGGGCCTCACATAACTTGGTCTTGAGCTTCTCAAAGGCATCATGGGCAACCTTGGTCCACTCAAATGCTCCCTTCTTCATACACTCGGTGATGGGAGCTGTGAGGTACTAAACCCTTTGATGAACCTCCTATAAAAAGATGCCAAGCCATGAAAGCTCCTAACTTTGGTGATAGAGGTAGGACTAGACCATGACTTGATGGCTTCAACCTTAGCTTAATCCATGGAGATTCCATTCTTAGAGACAACATACCCCAAAAAGGTGACTTGGGGTGAAAAGAACTCACATTTTTCCAACTTGCCAAAGGGCCTTTGAGCTCTTAGAACCTTGGAAAGTTATTCCAAATGATGTAGATGGTCTTCTTGGTTCTTGGAGTAAACCAAAATATCATCGAAATAGACCACCACAAACCTTCCAAGAAAAGGCCTCAAGACTTCATTCATTAGTCCCATGAACATGCTAGGGGCATTAGAGAGGCTGAAAGGCATCACTAGCCACTCATAAAGCCCACCCTTTGTCTTGAATGCCGTCTTCCACTCATCTCCTTCTTTCATGCAGATTTGATGATACCCACTTCTCAAATCAATCTTGGAGAAGATCGAAGAGCCATGAAGTTCATCAAACATATCATCAAGTCTTGGTATAGGATACCTATACTTGATAGTAATGTTGTTTATTGCTCTACTATCCACACACATACGAAAGGTACCATCCTTCTTGGGTACTAACAAGGCCAGGACCAAACAAGGGCTCATGCTCTCACCTACATAGCCTCTAGCCATCAATTCCTCTACTTGGAGTTGGAGCTCTTTGGTTTTTGGTGGGCTACACCTATAGGTTGCCTTGTTAGAGAGGGGAGCACCGGGAATGAGGTTAATTTGGTGCTTTATGCCTCGGATTGGAGGGAGGTCGGGGGGTAGTTCTTGTGGGAATACATCTTGGTATTGTGAGATGAGGGGGCTGATTTTGGGATGTAAGGGAGTCACTCCCTTACTTTTGTTGCTTTCAAGCATTAACAAGACTAGGACTTGCTTGCCTTTGCTTAAAGCTCTTTCCACCCATGTTTCACTCAACATGGGAAGGTCTCTCTCTTTCTCACTTCCCATCCAAGCTTAGTTTTGTGGACTTGCTTTGGAGGTAGTGGGTTTAAGACAATCCTTTCCCTATCAATGATGGAGGAATAAGTGTTCTTGAACCGATCATGCATGACATGCCTATCAAATTGCTAAGGCCGACCCAAAATAATATGGCACGCACTCATGGGTACCACATCACAAAGTACATTATCCTTATAGTTCTTTCCAATTGAAAATGAGATGAGTGCTAGTTTAAATACCTTAAAGTCGCCACCATCATTGAGCCACTTGAGGGAGTATGGCTTGGGATATGAAATAGTAGGAATGCCAAGCTTCTCAATGAGAGTAGTGGAGGCTACATTAGTGCAACTTCCTCCATCAATGATCAAGTTGCACACCTTATCCTGAATGGTACACCGGGAGTGAAAGATCATTTCTCTTTGAACCTTGTCATAAGCAGTGTCTCGGGTATGTAAAACCCTCCTTAAGACTAGTAGTTCACCTTCATCGGCATCAAGTTGAGTTTCATCTTCCACGGGATCCGAATCTGCGCAATTAGCTTCATCTTGCCCTTTCATCATCATGGCATCAACTTCTTCAACTTCTTGCATGGTTATGACCCTTTGATTTGGACAATCATATTGGAAATGACCATAACCTTGACACTTGAAGCACTTCTTTCCTTCAAGCTTCTTAGGTAATTCCTTTGGAGAAGGTAGAGCCACGGCCTTACCTTTGTCAACTAGTGAGGTGCCTTCGGGTCTAGGGTGAGAAAAGGGCTTGAATGGAGGCTTTGAACCTCCTTGCTCCTTGGGAAAAGGCTTAGTGAAGACTCTCTTTTCCTTCCTTCGATTTTCAACCTTGAGAGCTAACTTGAAGACATCATCCAAGGTGAAATAAGTTTGAAGTTTCACCTTTCTAGCAATGAGGGGGTTTAGCTCATTGAGAAACCGAGTCACGGTTTGCTCTTGGGGTTCATGAATGCCTCCCCTTAAGAGAAGTTCAAACTCCCTAATGTACTCACCCACACTCATATTGTTTTGTTTGAGTGAGAAAAGTCAGTTGTAGATGTCTTGCTTGTAACTTTCGGAAAGGAGCCTCTTGTTCATAAGAGACTTAAGCTGCTCCCATGAGTTAATCTTCCTCTTGACATCTCTAGCCCATTGCTTCTTGACATTTTCAAACCATAAGGAGGCATACATTGTGAGTTTAAGGCTTGTAATCTTGAAACTCTTTTCATCATCATAGCCCTTGGCTTTAAAGATTCGGTCCGTGGCTTGAACCCACTTAAGGTACTCATCAGGGTTCAAGTTGCCATTGAACTCCATTGATTCCAGTTTGATGTCTCTAAACTCATCCATAGGAGGTCTCCTACATCCCCTTCTTGGATTGCTTCCCATACTTGATTCACTAGAATAATCATCCTTATCCCCATGAACATTCGACTTTGGAGCTCGTTGGCCTCCTTGGAGGGCCGTGAATTGAGCGGTCATTTGCTCAAGTTGCCTACTAATTTGCCTCACACTTTGTTGTGGAGTTAGGATGGCATTATCTTGTCTCATGATATGAGCTTGTTCCAAGCTTATACCTCTTGGTACTCTTGCCGGTTAGGAAGAGTCCTTGGAGTGGTTTTCTTCATTAGACATGGAGGAATTGGAAAGAGAGTAGAGAAGAGGTTAAGGGCTTCAAAAGAAAAGGGCACGGTCGCGCTAGGGAAAGCATGGTGCAAAATCAGGCTGGGGAAGGGAGGCACGGTCGTGCTTAAGGGCACGGGGTGGCCATGCTAGTGTTCTGGCGCTAGGGAGGGGTGGCACAGTCGTGCCTAGGGGTACGGGGTGGTCGTGCCTAGTTGCTGGCCGGGTTTGCACGGTTTTGTGGTTGGAAGCCTTTTGAGGGGTTTTGGTTGGGGTTCATATTTAGGCTATTTTGAGGGGTTCTTTGGGGAGTAAAAGATGGATTTTGTCGGGAAATCAAATGCAGGTTAAGGGTTTGTAGGCCTAAGAAGGTATTTGGTCACAGTTTTTTTGAGGAGCTAGGTTCTTTGTGGTTAAGGAGTGTGTTTGGATTCGGATTTGAGAGGAAGAAAAGGGGTTGCTCAAGTAGGAGAGTAGGGTAAAGGCACACGGTTTCACAATTGAAATGAGTAGAAATAGCAAGGAAATGTGGAATAAACTCAAGCACACCAACCTGGATTAGCTCTGATACCAAATAGAGCATATACGGGGTGGGCCGGAATGTAGCTTACTGGAGTTTAGTTGAAAATTCCCCTTGGGCATAAGATATGACTTGGTGTAAAGGCTATGCCACCAACCAAGACTAAGGAGCCACCAACTAAGACTAAGGATCCATCAAGAATTGCATAAAGGCTTGGCCACCAATAATTCTATAAGGGCTCCGCTCAAGACTCACCACCATAGAAACAAGGATAAAGAGAACTTAAGATTTTAGAGAGAGGAGCTTTCAAGCTCTATTTTCATTCATGTATAACTAATGAATTACAAAGGCCCCAAGGATATTTTTAAGGGGATTCCCATGTCCTTCATTCACCAAAACATTAGCCAAATGCTAGAGAGTACACTAGGGAAGAGAGGTTATCAAATCAGCCTACTCCTTTTGGTACTTACATGCTAATTTGGTCACTTTGTCATTAGTACTAATGGTTTGTCAAAATGAGGTGTCAAGCTTACATTGCAGCTGAAAATAGTAATTCAAATCCTAACCTAGCAAGAAGTAGAAGTAATTAATGCTAACAAGTTGCTCTTACACAACTAGTACGAAACCGGCCAACCAAGCAATTTTCTTGTCCTTTTGGCTAGATAATAGCAACACAAGGGGGTGCATTGTGGTCCTTCAAGGCTGGTGGTTTGATACATATTTATCTCACTTTTCATGCCCTAAAGTTTCACAAAAGTTGGAGTTAGGTTGGGTAACTTAATTCCCTGCCATTTCAAACTGTGTTGGATTCCGCCCAGTTTGTATAGTCTAAAAAGATCTTGTTGTTTGACTCACCAAATGAAGTCCAAATGCCTTGCAAATTGTTTTATTGGAAACAAGACTTCTTAAAATTAAGGACAGTGACCTTTGCAGTCGATCATAGCCTTAGCATCAAGTCCCAAAAATTGAACAAAATCGGACTACGAAACTGGCCAGAAACTTATCATAGGCGCAAGCTACTGTTTTGAGCTTTTCTTATTCTTGCCATGGGTTTAACCTCATTTCCATGAGGAAATCCTTTAGAAGGCCTCTTGACCTTCCCAAAAGAGGAGAGTAACACATCCTAAGTGCTTAGGATGGCCTTTGAATTGGAGCTCCAAATCAGTGCACGGACCAAGTCTCTTGGAATAGAGCTTTTGAGCACTAACGAGAACTTGACTTTTTTGTTGAATTGAATTGGGCATGGAGTTCACTTCAGATGGCAAGCTACCATGATCTGGATGGAAGAGCTAATAGATAGAATGCATAACATCGAGTGTGCTCCCATTATGATATTACAAGAGCTATTAGCCCCGAACCACGACCAATCTGAGAGTTCAGATGAGTCCATGGCTGATAACTTCCTGGAAGTAACGACTCAGGCGAGGAGTAAGAAAGAATAACGTGAACTCATGTTCACAGATGTTATGTTGCATATAAATAAGCTAGAAGTAAGCCTTTTAAGTTTGTTTTTTTAAATATGAAGCATTAGGATGATGAGAGTGTCCAGTGACTCTTATGTCACACTACTAATGTCCAAATGAAATAAATGCAAATGGGTACCTTCCGAGTGTTATGTGCACACTAGTTTTTTGAAGCATGTACGTGCATTTCCTTTAAGTAAGATTTGATATGCATGTATAACTATGTGCAGGTTGAGCTGAAACTAAAAGAATGGAAAACGTATTTGAAATCATGGAATGCCCTGAGAGGTTTAAGGTGCGTCTGGCCACCTATCAATTTGAAAAAGAAGCTGAATTATGGTGGGGAACAGTAAAACCTAGGGTAAGTGAACTTGCGTTGAACTAGGATCAACTGAAAGCTTTGATGGATGCTCAATATTACCCCCGAGACGTAAGAAGAGCTAAGGAACAGGAATTCCTACGCTTGAAACAAGGGGGAATGAGTGTCATGGAATATGTAGCAAAGTTCAATGAACTGAGCCGTTTCACACCAAATCAAGTGGCCACCGAAGAAATGAGGATGGACCACTCTGAGCAAGGACTAATAGGGGAAGTAAAACAGACGATAGCAGGGGACACCTATACTAACTTTCAAGAAATGTATCAAAGGGCTGTAAAAGTAGCCCACATCATCAATGAGATCGAGATTGAAAATGGGGAAAAAGGCTAAGCAAAGGAAAGTTCGGCCTTGGAGGATCCAGTTTGCAGGGAAATAGGAACTTCAAGAAGTTTAGACCTGGAGTAGGACATAACAAAGGAACGTAAGTCGCATAGTGGAAACAAAAGAAAACATGTGACCAGTGTGGGCGTCAACCCCTTGGCCCATGCAGAGGCATTACGGGCCAATGTTTTGGATATGGTGATATGGGGTCACAAGGTTGCCAATTTCGCAAAGGCCACATAGAACAACCAGGGCAATTCTCAAAGATCCGGAGTAGGGAATAACCAAGTGGCACAACGAGGTCACCCACTAGCTGGTGCTTCCTCAGGAGGAAATAGAAGCAACTAGAAGCCACTAGCTGGAGGCCGGATACTTAGCTAGAAGGAAAAGAGACTGAGGAATATGCTAACACAATGTTAGGTATTCTTCTTGTTAACCAACTTTATGCTCCCATCCTATTTGATTCTGGTGCTACTCGCTCTTTTGTGAACTCTGTATTTGCAAAGAAACTTGCTAGTAAGCTTGACGAGATGGATATACAAATTTATGCGACCTCTCCCTTAGGAACTATCTACTATACTAATCTTATCTTTAGAGATTGCATTGTTAATGTAGAAAGGAAAACCCTCCCTGCTGACTTGGTACAACTAGAAATCCAAGGATGGGATGTTATTTTGGGGATGGATTGGTCAGCTAGCATAAAGTGACTTCAGATTGTGAAACGAAGCTAGTCACTTTCTCGACCCCTTAAGGAGACAGGATGGAACTTAATGAAAATAGCTTGCCTACTTACGCAGATATCAGGAGAAGACCTTTAGAGAGTTTAATGTTGGGGACCATGTATTCCTGAAGATCTCTCCACTCAAGGGAAGCATAAGGTTTGGCCAAAATGGGAAACTGAGCCCAAGGTTTGTTGGACCTTTTGAGGTTTTGCAAAGAATAGGCCCGGTCACATACTAATTAGCCCTACGGCCTTCACTGCAAGACATACATGACGTATTCCATGTATCCAGCCTCCGAAAGTATGTTTCGGATGCAGATCACGTCATCAAGTATGAACCCTTGCAGATTAAGAAAAACACCACATATGTGGAAGAACCTATTTGAATATTGGAAAGAATTGAGAAAAAGCTCATAAATAGGAGTATTCCTTATGTTAAGGTGCTTTGGAAGCATCACAAGGTGGCCGAAGCAACTTGGGAGTCGGGACAAAAATGTGGGAGAAGTACCCCACATTATTTCCACCAACTAAGTAATTTCGACGACGAAATTCTTTTAAGGAGGGGGAGGAGTGTAATACCCGCATAATTTATTTGTTGTTAAGCTGACTGTATTGTTCTTTTTGACATTATAAAATTGTATTTTGAAAGCAATATGAGTTAAATTATTATTGATGTGCTTATATGAACGATAATTTTATTAAAAAGGATATTATTGTTTTTGTTGTTATTATTATTATTATTATTATTATTATTATTATTATTATTATTATT
>JACYFF010019584.1:73156877-73169565 GCA_017589665.1 Selenicereus undatus | reverse complement strand
TTATTATTATTATTATTATTATTATTATTATTATTATTATTATTATTATTATTAGTTTGAAAATTTTTCAATGATTTTAGTAGTGTTAATAAGAATTATTAACGGATACTAAATCGAGTAAGAACCCGGATACAATTAGATTGTCAACCTTTGAATTAATTTTATTGTTTATTAATTCGAAACTTGATATATTTGGAAACAAATAATCGATGAAAGGTAGTATTATCGATTTGGGTTTAGAGTTCATGACAAGAAATTAGAGTAGAGGTGTTATTTATTGAACAACGTGGAACAAAAAAAAGGGGGAGGGGTATTTTTGGAAAAAGGGCACCTGGCCCCTTTCTTCTTCCTCTCCATGCGCCCCCCCCCCCAACCCCATGTGTTTCTCTCTCTACTCGGCATCTTCTTCTTCCTCCTTGGAGACCTCCACACACGACTCAAGCGCCACGAATCCACCAAATTTTCGCCACACCTGGCTTATGAAACCCACTCATTCAACCTTCCCCACAAGCTAACAAACTTCTGGTGCAAAACTTTGGGTGAAACAGAGAGGAACGCACCATGTTTTCGGTAGACTTGAGCACTGAATCGAAGCCCAGACATTTGTTAAAGCTCGACCATGCAATCTTTGTTCTAGTGGCTTCGAATCCTCCATAAATTAGAAGTAATTCGCGACCCCAAACACCCACCACAAGATCAAATCAGTAAGTGAGAATTTGGGTCGAATTGGAGTCTGTTTTTGCGTGGGTCAGGCGTGGATTGGGGCTGTTCGTGCGTCAGTGAGCAAGAGTTGAGGAATTGGGGTCGTTCCAGCACTCAAAGTCGAGCCAACATCTTGAGACCGAGGTGGGGATTTCTTTCCTCCTAATTACTTTTATTTTCAACGAATTTTACTGATTCTAGTTAGTGCATGTTTGAATCTGAGTTAGTAATCGGTTTTTGAGGAATTAGAAATGAAATTGGGAAATTAATATCATGATACTGATTTCGGGCTTCTCGCATGTTGAATTGATGTATGATTTTACTAATCAGTCAGTTTGGAGAATTGTAGAATAAGCAGAATGTTGCCATAGAACTGTTGTTGCATCAGTTTATTAAACCTAAATGCTGTTTTGGAGGTTAAGGATGCTAATCGGGCGATTGAGGTATTCATAAGGTATATTGATTTCTGTTTAAATGTAGTTGCTAAATAAGAATGGTTATGCTTAAATTCTGTTTATGGTAATTAGGATGTATATTACGCTCGTGTTTGATGATTTGATGAACTATTGATTCGTTTATGATAATATCGAACGGAGTTGGTATTTGGATGGTTTGAGGTGGAACTAATGAGAAATTTGAGGTTCTTATGGTCGTTGTTGTGTAAGGAGGGAGCTTGGGTTGTTATTGACTGCAATCGTGAGGATTGCGAGGCCATGTGTGACTTATTGAGCAGATTCTGCCAAGTTGGATTATGAAGTGTTTGAATGTGCTACTTTTAAACCCCTTCCCTCTTGATGTGGCTAAGTGATGTAATGTGACTGACTTTTGAACTTAGACATCTTTAAAAAGGGTCGTTAAAGGCTTGTTTTATAGTTGTGAATGTTTTGAACATTTACCAATTGCCTATTAGTTTGTTAGATGTTTAAAGCGTAAAAGGGTCCTAAATCATCGAACTACTTAGTAAATGACCAACTGAATAGTCGATAGGTCTAGAAAATTTAAAAGCAAGCTAGTTGTAAGTTCGAAAACATTTTAAGGCTTTGGTTTGATTATGTCCCCTTCATTGAGTTTAGAAAGGATTTAAACGAACTGAAAACGGGCAACTGAAGGTGTTAATTATGAAATCTGGTTTGAATTATTTACTAGCCAATTGCTTTGAGTTTCGAATTGCGAATTAGTAAATTCATTATGACTTTAAGAAGCTTTTTATGTTGAAAAGGAAAGAACCATAAACTATTAGTAGGGTTATGGGCCATTTTACTAGACAAGCATGATTTTAAATAAAGTGACAACTACTAAAGAGAAATGATTCGTAATCCACTTGAAGGTGAAGGTACCGTGTGTGACAGTGACATCTTTGTATAACTTAAAAGGGTTTAATATGATTTTAATGGCTAAGATAGTGTTAGGCAACTGACGAGGCCTAGGGAGTTAGACTCAGAAGTGGGAACCCTAGAAGAACGTGATGAGGGTAATGTGATAAAACCTTTAGGGTGGGAATTCGACGCAAGATAAGGCGTGAGCTATTTCCCCCAAAGATAAGGTTCGATGATATGTGGCACGCGATAAAACCTTGAGGGGCGGACTGGACACAAGATAAGCGTGAGTTGTTGGGCCCACAGATGACAATATCAAAGTTAAAGCTACTGTGCTGAGATGCGTTTTGGCCAAATGTTATGATACGTATACTCCGGGGATAACATGAGTTGTGAGTGATGACCTCCCTTAGGGCGAGTGTAGATCTCCCCTAGCCAGCACCTTATGAGATCTTATGCCTAAAAAGAGAAGATATTTTCCTAATAAATGAGAAAATGATTTGAATTATTGCCAGCATGGGTATTTCAGGAACTTTTAGAAAGTAAATGGGCCATGAAAAGGCTAGTGTGAGTTGTAAGTTATTCTTTAAAGAAGCTAGCTTGTTTGGGTAAACTATTCTTTAAAGAGACTAACTTGTTTTGGTAAACTATTCTTTAAAAAGGCTAGTTTTATTTGTAAACTACGCTTTGAGGAGGCTAGTTTGATTTGTAGACTATTCTTATATATATCATGAGTCACTCTGTTTTCAAAATGCGTATTTAAAAGCATTTTACTTTATCCTAGTTGCTTACTTGCTTATGTGCCTAAATGCTTGTTTATTAAGAAAGTTTTGCTATCAAGGGCTTAGAAATGAGCTTGAGTGGGCAGTATGAAGTTTATGGGTAATGATTTTTCTTTATGGACAATGATTGCCTAATATGATAGTAAATATACAAATGTGTGTGACCGCTACTTATCATTACCGCCTGCAAACGGTTTTAGTTTTAAGGAGTTGATGAATTCTCGCTGAGCGTGTGGTAGCTCATCCCTTTTCTTATTCCCTTTTCCAGGTCCAGTTTGAGTAGGTATAAAGGACATTTTGGAAGTCATTTGACGCCGACCTATCAGGAGTCTTTTTGTCAAGTCTCTATTGTGTAACTGCTGTGAAGTGCTCAGTGCCTATCAAATTTCTAAAGGTTTAAACTCATCATTGGATGTGTATGCATATAGTTGGCTCTGGGCCTGAATATAAATTGTTATAACCCTTATGCTTAGTTGGTTCACTATTAGTGACTCGGGCGAGTAGCCCAAGGCGGTGAATCTAGTTGCCCTTTTGTCTTGTTTTACTCTATTATCAATTTACAAGTACCCTTAGCTAAGCTAAAACCATAAAATGTTGGAAAAATATGGGAAACTCTTGCAGTTTTATTCCAGGACATTTATCTAAATGCTAATGGCGTTAATCAACTTCAACAGGCTTAAGGGTTTCCTTTAGGAATCCTGGCGGTGTGACTCCTCCTCGGGTTGGGGGTGTTACATGCTCTAAGCACATGAGCGGTAACACATCATTCTTCATTGAAATCCAAACGAAACGTGAAGGAAAAATTACATTTGAAGACAAAAAGTAAGGGACTTCACTGGTTGTGGCAAAATCAGTTAGAAGTCTCTACCCTTCTTGCTAATGTGTATTTAGTTGGAGTACCAGAGTGTAATTCATTAAGTGTGTTCCAAGTGTGTAATGAAGGAAATCATGTTGTCTTCACTCCATTAAAATGCAATGCCATCAATTCTAACACAGGAACAATCACACGCTTTGCACCTAGAATTGGTGGCACCCATGTTAAATGCTTTGAAGAATGACCTCAATGTGGTGTGAATATTTGGTTCCTATGATAACACAAGTTTTGATTTAAGCAACTTTGCTATAATTTGAAAGGGTCATAGGATCTTGTTTATACGACTAGCTAAACTTTTATTGATGTGCTTCATTGATAACAAGGAACTTGTTCAACGAGATCAGTGGCTAATTGGCTGCCTAAAGCTTTAAAGTCAAAGTTTAGCAGCCTTGAACTCTCACTGTCGAGGACGTTGACTGGTATATGAGATTTAGTCCCTTGTTAGAGTCATAATATTCCTGCAACTTGACTTAAGCTTAAAATGAATTTTATACTACTATGATTATTTGCAAGATTCTGTATTTTGCATATAATGAGAATTATTCTTCGTTATTCCATGACATAAAAGATAGCATAAATTATGGTACCAAAGATCATTTATCTCTTAGACCAAGTTTGTATATGTATCCTACTATAAAGAATTAGTGATCTACCAGAACAAGGAAAGTTAGTTTAATTAAATTAATTGTAATTTAACTAATTGACAATCTTGCCATTTAATTCTTGAACAATCTTCAAGAAGGAAAATCAGCTTTGTGATTCGCATGTTACAACTAGTTACAATTTGAAAAGTTGCGAAAACATATTCAAATTATTCCAAATCAGGGAAGGCCCAAAAGTACTTTTATTGAAAGAAATGGTTACAGGTGTACGATGCCAAATATTAAAGACGTTAACATTAATTACAGTTTGAAGAACCACTCTTTAAGCTATGAGATTCCAAGACCTGACTGAGCATTTGCCAGAGTAGTGATTTGATGACAAAGGCCTTGCACCAGCTAGTTGTCGTTGGAGAAAAACGAAAATTCTAAAACATCTAATAGCTACACCTTCAATATCCTTGAATGGTCTCACTTTCATTGCTTACAAAGACAGACCATGCTCAAGAAGAAGAGTACACAACACACAAGCATGAATAGCTCGACTCATATTCTAAGTGTTATTGTAGTCTTGAATGACTAACTTTAATAGGAGTAATTTTTGTATGCACATTTGGGATTTCTTCTGAGGCAAGAAGGTTGGAAAGTCCTACTTGCAAGTGAGAACGTTGATCGAGACTCGAGAGTGTCATCTAGGGGTGATCAAAACCGATTGATCAGAAATTCGATTAACTGAAAATTGGTTAACCAAAAAGTCAGTTCACAAAAATTGTGAACCGAAAACCAAACCGAACCTTTCGGTTAACCGAATTTTTCGGTTCGGCAAAAATGTAAACAGTAACCAAGCCGAATAACTCTGTTAACCAGATTTTTGATTCGGCTAACCGGATTTTCGGTTCTGTTACTGGTTAGCCACTAATTTAAATTATTAGTTTTCAATTTTCACTCCTTTTCTTAATTAATTTAACTGTTTAAGGCACCAAATATTAATTTGAACATTATTGTATGTTTAGTCTTATCTTTAGTAATTATAAAATCTACACTTAACCAAGATAAAATTTAGTTTTTTTTTCAATCAAAGTGTAAATTTTGGTTTCGATTAACCATGCAGTTAACTGAATCTCAAATGGCCAAACCGAAACCAAAATTGAAACCCAAAATTGTTTCGATTTGATTAACCAAACCGAATTTTTTAGAAAAATCAAATCGGTCAACCGGTTCTTCAGTTCAGTTTTTCAGTTTTCTGGTTCGGTTTTTCAGTTTCGGTTTTTTTGCTCCCCCTAGTGTCATTCTTTCTAATTGGGGACTTACGAGAAACCACTTTAAGACAGGTCTTGAAGGATGTGTTATAGTCAAGGTCCTTAGATGGAAGCTCGCAAGTTGAGTAAATCTCAAAGTAGATTAACACAACTTGGTTGAATTCTGCGGAAAGAGCATTAGTTAGGGATGTAACCTAGTTTGAGGGATGAACTGGGTTTGCGCTATACTTTTTACTTTGCTCTTACATTGTTGCATTCTCTTAATTTGCAACCTTAGTGTTCTTGATTTTATTGACCAACATCCTTAAGTTTGATATATGTTGCTATATTCTATGTTTAAGTTTTGAATTGCATTTATCTGGCATCGCCCTATTCGCCCCCTCTAGGGCGACTTAGCTTACTTGGGAGCAACTTATTTCGATAAAGTCATGTGAAATTTTTTCAGCTTTAAAATCAACCAAACACTTGCAAATATGCAAGGTGATTATAGAAAAGCGAATACTGGGTTGTCGATCCCACAAGGAGCAATGTAAGAAAATAACTTCATCCTAGACTAACTAACAAAGATTAATGAAATTGGAGATGTTATTAAAATTGAACAAAACTATGTTGACTTGATTAATTAAAATAAACTAAACTAAACGCCAAAGTCAGATGGGAAGACTAATCAAGATAGTGAGTCTAGGGCATCAATTTCACCACTGATTTAATCATATTGAATGTTATTGTCAATTTTGAAATTAACTAATTTCTTAGGTGAACTAGACTAGAAGTATTAGTTCACTCGAAAAGACGAATTATAGCTATCAAGTTGACATATCCTATCTAGTTTTTAGCGTGAACTATCTACCTATGACATATTCTATCTGAGTGTCGACATAAATTATTCAAAAGTGGCATAATGCGTCTAATATTTAGCATAAAATATTAATTTAATAACAAAAATTATAAGCATCATTACATGGTCATCTTACTAACTTGCAATGTCTATTAAGTGCATGTAACAACTTAATGTTAACAACTAATTCATGATGAGCAAGATTAATAAGATTAAATTTCATAAATATATTAAGTTCAGAAATCATGTTGAGATCATTTAATCAACAAATAGTTTACCCAAGTTAAAACAAGAAACATTTAAATACAATAGATTAGGGCTCCATCTAGTCTTGGACAAGTAAACATTTAGCAAGACATGGAATAAAATACATCACAAGGGATGAAATTTTTCTGAACATGGCGGCGCTTTTTGATCCCAGTTCGAATATTGAACCAATTTGGGCCAGGAACTTTTTCCCCCTCTCAAGACTTTGCTTTTTATGCTTTAATTTTTTGGCTTATGGCTATACACCGAACTGAACCTTGTTGATCTCGTGTATTTATAGACAAAATATATGTTCAACTTGTTGCTTGCTTAACAAGTCATGAGGAATTTGTGCAAGTGGTATCTAGTCTGCAAGAAAAATTAGAACATGCAAGGATTTTCAAGTAGGCAGCTGACTTCCACTAAAGCAAACTGGGCTAGAAATATTGCTAATAAAATTCCATCTACAGGTGCCCAAGAACAAGTTTAATAAATCCTCTTATTCAATCTCCTTGAATAGTCTTAAATGAATTTGATCTTGAGACAGGGCCTAAGAGGCTTAATCTCAATCAAAATATGATTTTAATCTCCTTGAGTAGATGGCACGTGTTTAGAGTGCTTGTTATCTTCTACCAAAAAAAATTTCTTGAGATCTTGTGAGTTCTTCTAAAATGTCGACCACTAAATGGGGGGTAGCTCCCTTTTTATAGAGACGTCGGTGTTAGGGTTTTCCTCCGTATCTCTATTAAAAGAAATAATAATTTATTTTCTTCATCATTCATGCCACATGGCGCTTTTTAATTGGCTACAATACATTTCCATTAGACAATTAATTTAACGGACTGCCGTAATTAATTTAACACATTGCATGCTGTAATTGGCTGGAAAACAAAAGGTATTTATTTCTTTCCACGTGGCGGCTCTTAGTTGGTCCATAAAAATGTACATTCTACAAGTCTGACAATCCCCCCTAAGGGTTTCAGTGTTCTCCTTCAGAAATAAAGAGGATGTATATCTAGAATAATCATTAACACCAACAAAAACATTGCTGCTTCCACCAAGACTCTGAATTCTGATAGGACCAAACAAATCTATTTGCAGCTGCTTAAGGCATCTATTTGTTGGAATACATTTAATTGATTTGAAAGATGCTTTGACTCTTTCGATGTTAAAGCTTGATAACATTGCATTTTGATGAGGTGGATATAACTTTGCTCCATTTGTCACACATTTGGGACACACTTAATAGATTAAAGTTTAGTCCTTAAACTAAATATGCATAGTATCAACAGGGGTACTGAGATTTTTACGAACTTTACCACAACCAGTGATTTGCCATTGGCTTTTGTCTCCAAAAGTAACTTTTCCATGATCTTTCATTTGGATTTCTATCAAGAGTGATACATTTCCAATCATGTGCTGAGAGAATCCGTTATCACTGTATTAGATATCATCTTCCATTTTCAAGCATACATGTAAAACAAAGATTAAACATTTCTATGTCCTCAAACTTGAAGTTAGGTTCTCAGTAAAAGAACAGGTCTTAATATATGCTTTCCTTTCGTTCCAATTTTTTTTGCCACTCATCTTTAATAAGAAGTATTCTCATTGTTCTATCTTTTATAGGCAGAGTGACTATGATTACTTCTGGGATGTCCGAGTATTTTGGCCTGTCATTAGAGCATAACTAACCATGGCATCCTCACTGATAGTCAAAGTAGTGGTAACATCCTCTAATGTTTCTATATTAATGATCTCTTTTTCAGAGTCCTTGTGTTTGGCTGAAAACGTTTCACAGACTTCTAGTCCATAAAGTTCTCGAGTTTATAAAAGTTATTTTTCTTTCTCAAAAGACTCAATTTCTTCTCGAAGGAACCTAGCGTAAGCTTGATGAGAGACCTTATTAATCATCCAATGCATTACAAGTTCACCAAGATCATCTTTGGGAAAAGATTGAACTTGGAGTTATATGCATTCAGAGGGTGATGGCTCAACTTCCTTTGTCTACAACCCTAGCTTAATTTCATCAAATCTTTTGGCTCTCTCTCCAGCTCTTTCACTTTCATTAGAGTATATGTCAAAGGGTTGGCTTAACGTGGGGTATAGATTCGCTATCTCAGCATTTTCATCATCCTCATCACTAGGGTCAATGTCGCCCTAGGCAGCTACCATTGCCTTCTTTTCCTTCCCTTTGAAATTCTTCATCTCAGTGGACTTCTTAAGGATTGGGAAGCCCTTCATCATATGCACTGACTGGCCATAGCAAAAGTAGTAATGTTATAGTTAGGGCTCTATGGATGAGCTTTGCTACCTTTAGGTTTTGACACGCCTTTTCTATAGAATTTTCTGTAATTTTTGCTTCTTCAGGATCATGAATCAAGAGCTTATAACCATCACTTCATCCTCTTCATTAGAGCTCTTATTTGTATAGTCAGTGTTATTGGTCCTACTAAATAAGGCAGCTCACCCTAGATGGGAGTGAATAGATCAATTGATAAATACTTAAATATTTTTAAAAATACTAGCAAATATGGAAAGTAAGATATATGGAGAATAGATCTCTAAGTTGTGACAAGTTATGTCAACTAGATAGTCTACACTCAAGTAAAAAAAAATAATTTGAACTTAAAAACTACTGTAAGAGACAAAAGTAAAGAGATCAAAGACTCCAGTCGAATGCCCCTTGCTTGACCTTAGGATTCAATCAATTCACTATCTCTTTAAGATAGGTACGTAAAAGTCCCTTACCTCCTTGCTAAATTCATAGTTTTCTCAAGGCACTCCGATGAGTCCCACTTCAAGAGTTCCCCAACTCTTAGAAAGACAATGGCCCATCAGAGCGTTGTCTTTGCTACTTGTGGTCTACAGAGTTTTTCTTAAGTACTTACAATAGCTCTGCCATAACACAGGAGCGCCCTAGCTCCTTACTAATAGACATAGTTTTCTCAAGGCGCTCTAAGAACCCTTAACCCCTAGAGCTCACACTCTCTCAAGAGGGCAACACTCTTACAAAAGTAGTGATTCTCACTGACTTATGTTATGCATGTAATACAATGTATTAAAAAGTATAGATAACTAAAATGGTTACAAGGTTTAACATAATATGCTCTTTTCTTAGGCAAATTTTTATGTGGTTCTCCTATTTATGTTTATTTCTTAATGCTTTTGAACCATTGGTTGCAATTGATATAGTTATTATGTGCTTCCAATGCTCTTAGTTCTTCATCTTGAAATGTAGAGATTTGTAGAAAGGGACTTTAACACTATATCAGAGAGTTCAATTTTATTTTATTTTTACTTTGGCAAATCCCTTAGATTTAATATTGATCCTTTTCCATAGAGGAAATAATCTTCTAGGCTTCACTCTTATAAAGATGACTAAATAATCTTCTAGGCTTCACTCTAATAAAGATGACTATTAAGCTAGTTGTTGCTTCTTATTACTTTTGCTAATTACACTATAAACTACTTGGCTAGGGCATCTAACAAAAGATTGTACTGGCAGCATTTATCGTTTGACATTGGCAACTAGATGCTTCCTTAAAATTTTGAAAGATTTGACCCAAGAGAGGCATCGTTTGGTGTGATTGTTGTCCTTGTATTTTTTATCTTGGAAGTTTAAGGAGCCATCCCCATCAGGTTTGTATCAAAGCTAGATCCTATTTTAGGTGGTTATGAGTCAAAACCTTCACTTATTCAAACACCTCAATACCTTTTCAATTTCATCCCAAAAATTTACACTTTGGCTCATCAAATTTTCCTTCATTTACCTAACTTCATCAACCCTCATGACCCACAATGAACCCTAACTATGGCTAAAAGACAATCCCTAACCTAAACACATCCTTAAAACTCAACCAAAAAAAAAAAATCTTCATAGAAAGCCGATCAAAAAATACCCAGGCAGAGATTTGGCACGACCATGCCACCTTTTCTGCACTTTCATTCTTGTTCCAAAGATTTGACATGACCACCCTCTACCACAAAGCACGATTATGCCTCCTCATTTCACAATTTTCTTGTGCGCGCCACCTCTAGCACATTCGTGCTTCCCTTATTTCTACCCTTTTTCCCTCTTTTACACTCTACAAATTACTACTATGCCTGGTGAAGGGATGCTTCTTAGTCTAAGAGCATTCGTCCTGAGCAAGCCCATTATATAGGTAGGGCCCTTGTAGAGCTTCAAAAGCAAGTGAAGAAGCTCACTTAAGAGCTTGAACAAGTGAGGGGATCCATAGTACGAAACCCTTACTGATGAGGATATGATTTTAAACCTATTGACTTTGCATACTCTTCCTCTCATAAACACTATGAAGCCTGTCGAGAGCTACAAATTTAACCACTACTTCGGTTATTAAATACTTTTTATAGCATAGAAAAGTAGGGATCGATCCATGAGGAAAGATTGTTGTAAAATGCTAGCTTAATCCTAAGTGATTTTACTAATCTAATTTATTAAATCAAAACTTAATAATTCTAAAATAATTAAAATCTAATGAATAAAAATCTAGAAAAATACCCAATGATGCTCATAAATATTATGAATCATATTCTGAAAATAAAACAGTAAAAATATTTCCTAAATAATCTAGAAAAATAAAATCAGAATAGTAACTGAAATTCTAATAAAAAAATCAAAACAGCAAATAATAATCAGAAAATAAATATTAAAAATTTTAAAAAGTAACCTAAAATATTATTATTTAGTTATATAGGCTTATAAACTCTAAATTTTATCTAATTTATTTCAGAAAAATCAGATCAGAAAATTAGCACAGAATATTCAGCAGAATAATAAATCTAAAATTAGAAATAAAATAATCAGCATAAATATAAATACGACATTAATCAATAAAATTACCCTAATTCTAGGACACAATTTTCTGGACTTAACGACACCTAAAAATCGTAGATTAAAATTGAAAATCGAAATTTTCAGAATTAATTACCTAAAAATCTGCACATACCAATTTCACAAAATAATTCTGAAAAATTATCAAATAATTTCTAAAACTTACGAAATTGAATATGGGCAGATTAGGACACTATATAAACCCTAGGAATTAATAAAAATTGAAAAATAACAAAAATAACTATTTTTAGTCTAAGTTCTAACAAATCGGTAATTAAATACTAGAACTGAATATAAATCAATCTAACATTATAACCACTCTAAAAATCAAAATCTAAGCTATCTAGCATTACCTAGACACTCCTAAAAGACTATACTTTTCCGGGGGGGGGGTCGATTGAAATTATATTGAAGCTAATAAAACTAGAACAAAGATCAACAAACTAATCAAATTAATTCTAAGCAATAAATAATAATCAAAAGTTATCAAATTTATGAAGGATACTTAGTATAATGTCAATCCACCATGCAAATTAATATTTATCATTAACACACAAGTTAATTTGATTCATGAGTTAAACTGTAGAAGATATCCACCAGCGGTTCTTCCCGGTTTTTCCTTAGATTTTAGTTTACTTAGGTCCAGCCCTAATATAAACCCTACTAATTTGATAATATTTACACCAGCACAAAAATTTAACCAAATTAGAGTATTAAGAATTAGAAAAACATCATTTAACACTTTGTAACCAATTTACCAGCAAATTGATTTAACAAAGATCTAAAGCGATTACCTAATTAAAAGAGATGAGTTTGAGCCATCCATGATTAATTAGGGTGATACCTAGGCCTAAAAGATGATAACTTTTACGTATTATCATCTTCTAAACTATCAATCGAAATTGTATTTAATCAACTAGCATGCATTCGAATCGATTTAACAGAAATTTCATAAACGATGAACACTAATCGCTAAAGAATCATGAATAGAAATCAACTAGGCATTAAAACACAAAACTTGTTTCAAAATAATTAATTTAGCATGGCTTCAAGAAGATTATACTAAGCAAAAAAAATTACTCACTCATATTAAAAATCAAATTACAATAATAGCTCAAATATTTCATGTTAAATAATAAACCTACCACAAAAAAAAGTAAAAAAATAAATAAAAATAATAATAATAATAATAATAATAATAATAATAATAATAATAATAA
>JACYFF010019584.1:73116797-73156867 GCA_017589665.1 Selenicereus undatus | reverse complement strand
AATAATAATAATAATAATAATAATAATAATAATAATAATAATAATAATAAGAATAATAATAGTAAAATAAAAAAACAATCCTACTTTGCGTGAAGATGGTCACGATGCTGAAGTTGCTGGCGATCGATGATGAGGACAATGGTGATGCCGAAACAGATGATCGAGGATGATGGTGCTGATGACCGATGATGGTGACTATGGCTGATGATGGTGATGATGCTCAGGACGGTGACGATGATGATGGTGGTGACTGTTGATTGTGGTGCGTGTGTGGAGAAGAAGGGTATGATGATGAAGATGATGATAGAGAAGAAGAGGGGACAGCTGAGGGGTTGTTGAGGTGAGGGTGATGAAGCTTGGAGATTATGATGAAGGGTGCATGAAGAGGCTGATGATAAACGATGATGGTGATCCCCTGATGGAGGTGCGTGGTTGAGAGATTAATAGGGTGGGGGTTTAGGGTTTTTTTTTTGTTTAGGTTTCCTTCTCCTTTCTTCCTTAGATTTCTTCTTCCCCAAGACTTCTAGCTTCGCACCAACTTTTGAAGCCCTAGCCCAATATAATAATTATGAAAATAATAATTTTCATAATTATTATTTTTGGACCGTCTTGTAGCCAAGTGTATAAAACCCGAGCTTCTACGTCCTCTCTTTTTCTTTTTATTAAATTAACACTAACCCTAAAAAAGATATAAAACAAAACAAATTAAATGAAATAATATATAATATACTCAAAATAATTATAAAAATAATGCATGAATTATGACTTAACAAATTCCCCCACACTTAGACTTTGGATGTCCTCATGCAAAGAAATTTTAGATTTGACCTAAAAACTTACCCTCTTTCTTTCTTACAAAGTCATGCATAACTATGATGTTCATACTGTGCTTTGGCTTGCTTTAGAAAAACAGTTTTGCTAAATTAATTAGGTTTTTTTTTCTTTCAATAAGTGAATACATGCCAAACATCCAACTATCCTTAGAGAGTTTATTCATCACCCTCACAACATTTTCATAATGAAGTAACAAGATCAATAATTATCCATCTTTTTTTTTTTATTATGCATACACCAATGAAGAGGTCGAAAAAGAATTTAAGATGGAAAAATTTATGCATGGTCTGACTATAGAGGCAATTGAACTAGGTAGAATAACTTCATTAAATTGATCCTAAACTTGCCTTGTATTTATTTTCTTCTTCTTCTTCTGTTCAAACTCCACTTGCGCACATATTCGAGACCCATATAGGGTCTTAGAATTTAAACACTCCCTGTCTCTCACTCACCCGAATAGAGGTGCTGGAGCAAATAATTCATTCTCTTCTTATTATTTCTTCATTTTATTGGCTCACTAGTATGGGAAGCAAGCTTTCCAGTTGCAGTATTGCCTCAAAGGGTAACACCCAGTAGCGCATGCCTCAAAGGGGTACTTGTCATTCCCAACTTTGACTCTCTTTTCTCTTTTATTTCTTTTTCATAGATGAAAAATAGACTAGTACAATCACAATTTTAATGAGTTATTCAACTAATTTAATAGTCTAGGAGATGGGTCAGATCATTTTAGTGCCTTTGAATAGGATATATTACATGACCAAATAAGATGGATAATCAAAAAAGTTACTCATTAAAAAGATTTATGAGGATCAACTCAAACTTCTCTAAAGGATAACTATTATGCCTAGAAGTCTTCACTTATAAAAGAATAAACTGCAAAATAGCTAATAAAACAAAAAAAATTCTAAACAAGCAAGCCTAGCATAAACTCATATCATGCATTATTTATAAGAAAAGAATTGATTTATTTTTTTGCCTTTTCGGTTTTCTACCTTTCAAGGAAAAAAATATAGTGAAAATTAAATGCAGGATGCACCCCCCCCCCCACTTAATTCATGCATAGTCCCTAATGCATGCAAAAAGATAAAAATAATGAAAATAAAAGCAAAATTAAATGGGTACTTTCCTAAAAACATTGGGTTGCCTTCATGAAACTCCTGGATCCTCTAGTTGGATCTCTTCCAGTAACTTATCATTAATCTGGTAAGGAACTTTTTGAAACTCAGCATGATCAAGACTCTTAGTAAGCACAGTCAAAAATTCATCCTCATTGGATAAATCATACATATCTTGGGGCAATTCAGCAATAACATCAAGTGCATACACGTAACTCACATCAACAGGGAATCTCATGGCATCAAAAATATTAAATTTAATCACTTCGCCATCAAATTCCATGGTTAATGTTCCTGCATGCACATCAATTTTAGTCCTAGCTGTTTTCAAAAATGGCCTTCCCAGCAAGATGGGAATATCATGGCATGCATTACCCATGTTCAGCACATAAAAATCAACATGAAACACAAGTTCATTCACTTGGACTAAGACGTCATCTAACACTCCATCAGGATAAGTGTTGCTCCTATCAGCTAATTGAATCACTATGCCAGTTTTCTTTAATTCGCCTAGGTTCAGTTTGTCATAAACAGATCTAGGCATAACATTAATAGAGGCACAACATTAATACAACAACAACAACAACAACAACAAACTCCCAATGTGGGTCCCGCTTTCGCGGGGTCTGGGGAGATCCAGCTGTATGCAACCTTACCTCTACCGGTATTCCTACCCATAGAGAGGTTGATTCCATAAGACCCACAAAACAGCTTTGAGAAAGAGGTTTGAAGAGAAAACGATTGCAAACCATTGCACAACATTAATAGAGGCACCTAAATCAAGCATAGCTTTATCAAAGCAAAGGTTTCCTATTTTGCAAGGAACAGAAAACACACCAGGGTCTTGACACTTAGGGGGAAGTTTCCTTTGAAAAACAGCAGACACATTTTCCTCCACACTTACCTTTTCATTCCCTACTAATTTTCTTTTAATAGTACATAATTCTTTCAAGAGTTTAGCATAACGAGGCACCTGTTTAATGGCATCAAGGAGAGGTATGTTGATCTCTACCTTCCTAAATGCCTCTAAGATATCTTGGTTAGCCTCATTCATCTTAGAAGTAGGGTTTCTAAATCTACTAGGAAATGGTGGAATTGGCTTATAAGGCTCTCTTTTCTTCTCTCCTATTTCCTTAGTAGTTTGATTAGAATCTGTGTCTAGCTCTGGTTCAGTCCCCTTGACCTCTAACTCAGGCTCAACTTCTCTACTCTTCCTAGGCTCTTGTAACTCTTTCCCAGTCCTAAGTGTTATGGCACTAACATTCTCCTTAGGGTTAGGGTAAGGCTGAGATGGTAACCTGTTTTGTATTTGAGCCTACAAGTTGCTAACTATGATATCAGTTGCAGTCTGTTTCTCTTGAACCTGCTTAAGAGTTTTCTCCAAAATCTGGAACCTATCATCCATCTTCTTAAGGACTTGTTCTAGTACGAAGTTAGTCCTATCCTGATTAGAAGATTGACTAAATGTTTGGTTAAAACCAGGTGGATTGGTTTGAGGGTCATACCTAAGATTAGGGTGGTCTCTCCATCCTTCATTATACGTATTCGAATAGGGATCATAGCTCCTTTGATTTTGGTTAGAATAGACAGCATTAACATTACCCTCTTGAAGCGTAGGACATGCATCAGTAGAATGCCCCTCTAGACAACAAATGCCACATACAACTGTTTTTTGTACTCCCCCAGTGACAATCTTATTTAACATAGTAGTAATATAAGATAACTGATTCTCTACAGATAAACTAGAACCAATCTCATTGACCCTTTTTGCTTGTGACTCCCTAGCACCAAACGACTGAGTATTTTGGGCCATTAGATTAAATAAATTTCTAGCATCTGCTGGCATTTTATTAACTAGAGCCCCTCCGCTAGCATCATCTACCATATTACAATCCATAGGAAGCAAACCCTCATAAAAATATTGAATCAATAGTTGTTCAGTTATTTGATGTTGGGGACAACTGGCACACAATTTATTAAATCTTTCCCAATACTCACAAAAAGTTTCCCCATTCATTTGTTTGATTCCACATATATCTTTCCTAATAGATCCAATACGGGATGTAGGAAAAAACTTTTCTAGGAACGATTTATGCAATGCAGTCCATGTAAGAAAAGATCCAGCAGACATATAATATAACCAGTCCTTAGCATTACCAAGTAAAGAAAAAGGAAATGCCCTTAGTCTAATTTGGTCCTCAGGAATTCCTTCAGGCACCATAGTAGAATAGGTAATAAGGAATTCACTAATGTGTCTATAGGGGTCATCTCCAGCTAATCCATAAAACTTAGGTAATAAATTGATGAATCTAGAGTTCATTTTCAAGGGTTTATCTAATACAGCATAAGTAATAGACATGAGTTGAGTTTCTAGCTTAGGGGCAGCAAGTTTCCCAAGAGTAGACATTCTTACCTCTTTAAGCTTAAGACTTACTAGCAATCTGCAAAAATTAAAATAAAAACAAAACAATAAAAGTAGTAAAATTAAATAGAAGTAAACTGACAATTTAATTTTCTTTCCCCGACAACAGCGCCAAAATTTGTGAAGCCTGTCGAGAGCTACAAATTTAACCACTACTTTGGTTATTAAATACTTTTTATAGCATATAAAAGTAGGGATCGATCAATGAGGAAAGATTGTTGTAAACTGCTAGTTTAATACTAAGTGATTTTACTAATCTAATTTATTAAATCAAAACTTAATAATTCTAAAATAATTAAAATCTAATGAATAAAAATCTAGAAAAATACCCAATGATGCTCCTAAATATTATGAATCATATTCTGAAAATAAAACAGTAAAAATATTTCCTAAATAATCTAGAAAAATAAAATCAGAATAGTAACTGAAATTCTAATAAAAAAATCAAAACAGCAAATAATAATCAGAAAATAAATATTACAAATTTTAAAAAGTAACCTAAAATATTATTATTTAGTTATATAGGCTTATAAACGCTAAATTTTATCTAATTTATTTCAGAAAAATCAGATCAGAAAATTAGCACAGAATATTCAGCAGAATAATAAATCTAAAATTAGAAATAAAATAATCAGCATAAATATAAATACGACATTAATCAATAAAATTACCCTAATTCTAGGACACAATTTTCTGGACTTAACGACACCTAAAAATCGTAGATTAAAATTGAAAATCGAAATTTTCAGAATTAATTACCTAAAAATCTGCCCATACCAATTTCACAAAATAATTCTGAAAAATTATCAAATAATTTCTAAAAATTACGAAATTGAATATGGGAATATTAGGACACTATATAAACCCTAGGAATTAATAAAAATTGAAAAATAACAAAAATAACTATTTTTAGTCTATGTTCTAACAAATCAGTAATTAAATACTAGAACTGAATATAAATCAATCTAACACTATAAGCACTCTAAAAATCAAAATCTAAGCTATCTAACATTACCTAGACACTCCTAAAATACTATACTTTTGAGGGGGGGTCGATTGAAATTATATTGAAGCTAATAAAACTAGAACAAAGATCAACAAACTAATCAAATTAATTCTAAGCAATAAATAATAATCAAAATTTATCAAATTTATGAAGGATACTTAGTATAATGTCAATCCACCATGCAAATTAATATTTATCATTAACACACAAGTTAATTTGATTCATGAGTTAAACTGTAGAAGATATCCACCAGCACTTCTTCCTGATTTTTTCTTAGATTTTAGTTTACTTAGGTCCAGCCCTAATATAAACCCTACTAATTTGATAATCTTTACACCAACGCAAAAATTTAACCAAATTAGAGCATTAAGAATTAGAAAAACATCATTTAACACTTTGTAACCAATTTACCAGCAAATCGATTTAACAAAGATCTAAAGCGATTACCTAATTAAAAGAGATGAGTTTGAGCCATCCATGATTAATTAGGGTGATACCTAGGCCTAAAAGACGATAAATTTTACGTATTATAATCTTCTAAACTATCAATCGAAATTGTATTTAATCAACTAGCATGCATTCGAATCAATTTAACACAAATTTCATAAACGATGAACACTAATCGCTAAAGAATCATGAATAGAAATCAACTAGGCATTAAAGCACAAAACTTGTTTCAAAATAATTAATTTAGCATGGCTTCAAGAAGATTATACTAAGCATAAAAAATTACTCACTCATATTAAAAATCAAATTACAATAATAGCTCAAATATTTCATGTTTAATAATAAACCTACCACAAAACAAAGTAAAAAAAATAAAATAAAATAAAATAAAATAATAATAATAATAATAATAATAATAATAATAATAATAATAATAATAATAATAATAATAATAATAACAGCAAAACAAAAAAAAACAATCCTACTTTGCGTGAAGATGGTCACGATGCTGAAGTTGCTGACGATCGATGATGAGGACGATGATGATGCCGAAGCAGATGATGGAGGATGATGGTGCTGATGGCCGATGATGGTGACTACGGCTGATGATGGTGACGATGACGATGATGACGGTGGTGACTGTTGATCGTGGTGTGTGTGTGGAGAAGAAGGGGATGATGATGAAGATGATGATAGAGAAGAAGAGGGGACAGCCGAGGGGGTTGTTGAGTTGAGGGTGATGAAGCTTGGAGGTTGGAGGTTATGATAAAGGGTGCGTGAAGAGGCTGATGATAAACGATGATGGTGACCCCCTGATGGAGGTGCGTGGCTGCGAGATTAATAGGGTGGGGGTTTAGGGGTTTTTTTTGTTTAGGTTTCCTTCTCCTTTCTTCCTTAGATTTCTTTTTCCCGAAGACTTCTAGCTTCCCACCAACTTTTGAAACCCTAACCCAATATAATAATTATGAGAATAATAATTTTCATAATTATTATTTTTGGACCGTCTTGTAGCCAAGTGTATAAAACCCAAGCTTCTACGTCCTCTCTTCTCCTCTTTATTAAATTAACACTAACCCTGAAAAATATATAAAACAAAACAAATTAAACGAAATAATATATATAATATAGTCAAAATAATTATAAAAATAATGCATGAATTATAACTTAACAAAGACTTTGATGATGAGAAAAAAGGGCCTAGAAGAATCTTAAATTGAAGGGGCTCTCTGAGGGAGTTGTGAGAGAAGCCCATGGTGGTGCATTAGGAGGTCATTTCGGCATCAACACAACAATTAAGATCTTGAAGAAGTACTTTTACTAGCCTTAGATGGAAAGTGATGTCCATAAAGTTGTTTCCAAATGTACTATATGCCATAAGGCAAAGAACACCTTCCATCAAGGGTTGTACACTCCTCTTCCAGCACTAGATAGCCTTTGGGAAGATGTTAGTATGGATTTTATTCTGGGTTTTCCAAGAACCCAAAGAAGGAATGACACAATCATGGTTGTGGTTAATCGGTTCTTCAAGATAGCTCATTTCATTCCATGTCTCAAGAGTGATGATGCTTTTCATATTGCTCATCAACACTTCAAGGAGGCTATCAAACTACACAGTGTGTGAAGAAGTAATGTCCCTGATAGAGGCACCAAATTCATCTCCCATTTTTAAAGGTGTTTGTGGAGATTGTTCGGAACCAAGTTCTTATTTAGTACTACTTGTCAACCTCAAACCAATGGGCAAATGGAGGTTACCAACTGGGTTGTATTTATCGTTCCTAGGGGATTGGTGAGCAAGAACCTCAAAGAATGGGATTTAAAACGTCCTCATGCTGAGTTTGCTTAGAACTGGGCTCCTACTTATGCTACATCCCACTTTCCCTTTGAAGCTTGTTATGGAGTTAATCCCCGAATTCTAATAGACCTTCTTCCTCTTCCCATTGAGCATAGGGTCAGCTTTAAGGTCCAAGAGAGAGTTAAGTAGATGAATAAGCTCCATGAGCACATTCGCACTCAAATAGAGAAGGTTAACACTTCTTACACGGCTAGAGCAAACAAGCATCGAAAGCCCATGGTTTTCATCCTGACAGATTTGGTTTGGTTGCACCTAAGGAATGAGATATTCCCTTCCAATGCACAAAACAAAATTATGGCTTGAGGAGAATGCCTTTTCAAGATGCTTCAAAGGATTAGGGACAATGCCTACAAAAGTTACCAGAGACATGCACATGAGCGCCACTTTCAATGTGGCTGACTTAGCTCCTTACGTGGAGGACAAATTTTAAGATTTGAGGGTGAATCCTTCTCAAGAGGGGAAGGCAAGCTCCAAGCCAACTCTTCGCTACACCCTCATCAACACTGAAGTCCAAGCCAACTTTCCTTGGTCAAGATGGTCACCACTCCAACATTTCACTAACTTTCAACTTGGCTTCTCACCATCCAAACGATGTCCAGTTTGGACGATCTAGTGATGAAAAACTCAAAATACACCATGCAGGTTTTTATTGGAAAACTTCCTAAATTTGGTTTGAGTTAAAATCCTACCCGACGAAGCCCAAACGAAGCGAGCCCAAGTTTTCTGATTCCCTAAGATGTCTATTTTATCCCCATGAGCTAAAGTTTAGCATTGATTTCCAATATTAGGAGAAATAACCCAAATATGTGGAGTGTGCACAAAATTTCAGTTTTGGAGCAATATGGAATTCGGTCTTAATTGAGCTATTTTCTTTGAGATTAATTAGCAAGGTGATTCTACACATAAGAAGAAAGTTTTACCAAGTGGCAAGGCCCCCATTAAAGGTGTAGAGCATTCTGGAAACCTTGTAGAAGGAGGGGAAAAAATTCTAAAAAATACAGCGCATCTTAGTTGTAATTATCTTAGTAATTTGATTTATTTTCCTAAGATAATTTCCAATCTCTCTATTGGAACACTTGCCCCACTATTGTAACAGCTAATCTCCCCTCCTAATTTTGGGTATTTATAGACCCTAATACCTCAATGTAAAATCAAATTACGTTGAATTATGAATAGAAAGGCAAATGACCAATTTCTCTCACTAAAATCTCGACATCTTTATCTCTTTAGTAAGAGTGGTGAGTAGTGTCTTTCCTTTAGGATTCTTCTTTGGTGGCTAAGAGCCTTTAGAAGAGAAATTTGGTGGAAAGTAAATAATTATCATTAGTGTCTTATAGTAAGCAGCCTCACAATCTTATTGATTAAGCGAGATTTGACCTAAGAGAAGCATCATTTGGTGTGATTGGTGTTCTTATTATCTTTTATCTTGGGAGTTCAAGGAACACTCCTTGTCAAGGGAAGACTTATTTTTTTAGGCTTTATGATGTCAGACTTGCAATATTGTTAGAAATTCGCAATATTTTGAAGATTTTTTTTTTTAATCGTTGTTTGAAAGAACGAATTATTTAGGATAGGTATTTCATGTAGTTAGGAACATTGATGGGCTAAGTTCAACAAATGGGTAAAAAATGGTTAAGTACAAAAGAAAAGGGGAAAAAGGCTTGTCTATATACGAAGTTAGGGAAAGTAATACACTCCTTGACCAAATTGAATATTACATATAAGGAAAAATAACTTATATTAATTTTTAAAAAAACTTTAAAGGAACCCAAAAAAAAAAAAATTGATCCCATTTCATGACTACACCAAATAGCAACAGTTGGATTCTCATTCTGTTCTTGTTTAAAGTAACTTGATTTCAAAAATCAAGTTTCATTACCATTATAGTCTCCTAGCAATGGTTCGTGATTCCATTCCATTCAATTTTAGGTGAATCAAACTTACCCTTAATTTATAAAGCTTTTGGTTATTACATTCCATTCCTGGGCTTGTTCTTTTCGTGGGTAAATCATGGGCTTCTATTCCTTCCCATCTCCTCCGTGTTTTTCCATTCTTTTTCATTCCTTCCACTCAATTCAAAAAATGTCTTTTTTTTCTATTCCTTCCCATTTCTTATTGCTTCTTCCCATTCCATGCTATCCTTTTTGCTCTATGTTGATAAATAATTTTTCTACTCTTTCTGTTCTTTCCCATTCATTTCCAATCCTTTCTAGTTCTTCCCATTTTGTACGACTTCTTCTAGTTCATCCTTATTCCTTTGCTATTATTCTCATTCCATATATATTCCTTCCCCAGGAGAAAAAAAAGGGCCCTACTAGGTTAAACGAGATGTGCTTCTTGTTAGGTAAAAAATCCAGGCACGATCGAACTTTGTTGAGCATGCTTAATCGGGCCCAACAAACTGAATGAGTACATATATCACAAGTTCAGGTTAATACGGCCCACAATTTAATCTGGTCCAAGCTTACACCGTGGGAATTGATTTATTGTTTTTTTTTTTTTCCGAAAAAACAAAGTAAATAAATAAAACACTCCAATAAGGAATCCATGTCCAACCCAATTGCAACCTAGCTCGTAGACAGGTTTAATTCGGTTCTAGAATGAGGCATGGGCCAACTGGCCGGCCACGAGTTACAACTGGCACTATATGCACTATCCCCAAAAATAAAATCACAAATTACTAACTTTAATTGGATTTTTGGATCCCCACTTGGATGTCCCGTGAGAGATGAGACCTTTAACTATCAAGCTTACAAATATTTAAAAAATAAAAAGATTTTTGGATGCTGGTAGTCCAAGCATTAGCTGATTGGACATCATTAATTCAACCTTAATCAATAGCTCCCAATGATTTCACTTTTGGAGTTTGTTTTTTCCTTCAATCCATCGCCAAGTTTGAATTACCAGGACAATATTTTTCAGACAATTCTAAATTATTCTATCCCTAAAATAGCAAAAAATATGAAATGGGAGCTCTTTTTTAATATTGGATTAAACCCAATTCCATCAAATGTTAGATCAATGATATCCAAAAATCCAATTTAGTTGTGTCACAACTAGTAAATGTTGATTTATCTTTGGGAACTTACATGTGTTATTACCCATATGAAAATTGTTGCCGAATTGTTAAGATCCTTCTAAACATTTTTTTTCATCAAATGTTGTCTTTTCAAAGTGAACAATTGGGCAATACCTTTTTAAAATTATTGTGACTTTTAAATTTCAATAATAAATATATATTTTGGGGTATTCAATCATTAAAGTGTGACAAGTCAATCCTTCTTTTTTATATGACCAATTATAATTTCACAAGTATTCCCTGGAAACACTCGAAATTGAAATATAGCATACTAACATCAACAGTAGACAATGCTCATCTCCATCTGTGGCTTAGAAGTAGCACAGTCCTTGTTATGGCATAATTTTATCCAAATAAATCACACGCCTTCTACATCATTGTAAAATCACGGACAAGTGAAGTAAGTGAACAAAATTCAGTTCCACAAGCAAACGAACCAAACATGGTAGCCACTTGCTCCACGAATGCTAATAGTCATTATTTGGCTATCAAAAAAGTTGTCCCTTGCCACCTTCTCTATAATTTGACTGAGGTGACCCCAGTTAAGCCTTATCTTTAAATAATTGGCGTTTAAGGCTAAACGTGTGACAGCATGTACTATGACCAATAGCACTTTAAGATAATGGAAGAACCCTACATCTAAAAAAAATATATTTTATAAGAACAATGACGTGTTTATATAGCATAATGTACACAATTAAATATCCTAATCACTTGACCTGCTTGTCGATAATCAATAGAAATATTCACATTAACTTCTTTTTTTCTTTTGTTTTGATATAATTAACATTAAACTTCTATGTGTGACTAAACATAAAGATAGGGATGTTTAAAAACTCCAAAGTATTTCACGTATCTAACGAATCAAAACTACCTTTTCATTCAGGGGCAAACCAACTGCATTTCTAACAAATCCATATCTTTTTAAGCAGTGTTCCTTAGTCGTGTTTCTCAATCTAATATCTTAACAACATATTTCATTAAGAATAATATGTGCTCTTATTTATATTGAATTGCAAATATTTTCCAAATTTTCTAAAAGAGTAATACAGACTCACATCCTCAAATTTATAAGTAATGACTGCCCCGTACATACTATAGTAAAATATAGCCTCAAAACCCTACTATTTTTCTGTATCTTTGCTTTGACATACATCCCAGTGTTAAAGTTCAGTAATATTTTTTCATAAAATATCCTAACAAAATGGCTACGTTTACTTTGCCATTGTTAGGGTAGCCCGGTGCACAAGCATCTCGCGTTCACGCAGGGTTTGGGGAAGGGCCGCACCCCAAGGGGTGAATTGTAGACAGCCTAACCTGACTTTGTCAGTGGCTGATTCTACGGCTCGAACCCGTGACCTTTTGGTCACACGGAGACAACCTTATCGTTGCTCCAAGGCTCCCCTTCTTGCGTTGCCATTATTAAACATAAAATTTCAACTTATAATGCAATTTATTGATATAAGTGTGTTAAATCCCCTGGCAAGACAATATTGTCGCATATAAAATTATATTTCATATTTTCCGCCAGTTATTTCACCTATGCATAGTTTTGGGCATATAAAAGGAACGTCAGGAAAGAAAGATGAGGCTATTGAACCTGACCCAGGCAGTGAAAAACTCTTGCCTTCAGGGCAGTGGGGGAAATAGCATGTGCCATGAATTCGTGTGGTTTGGATTGCTTTTTAGATGTCCATGATCATGCATGCATGATTGGCTTTCACGGGCATGGCAAATTGTTAAGTCCAGCCGCTGCCTTACCAACTTGTCTAGTTTTTGTCCAATTTTCATTTTCAACAGTCTATTGCTCTTCTGGCCACATTTTGGGTTTGTAAAGCTAAGAAACATAGATATTAAAAGGCGGATAGTGAGAGGATACGTGCTTACTTTGTTAGGAATGTTGACTATATGAATCACAGGTTGATTTTGACGATAACAAATAATATGGTTAATGTTATACATGAAATAGCAAAGTTACTTCATTTAGTAATTATCTTATCTAATGAATAATATCTATGGTTAGTCCAACGTATTTTTTATTAATATTAAAATACATATTTTGGACCTACTTGTAATCAAATGGAATAACATTTCAACAAGTTACATGTGTTAATGGAGTCATGCAACTCTGAAATTTGTATGGCACTATGGATACTATTTGCAGAGAAATCTTCATAACAGAAAATGTGATATATGATGGCATGGTGATCTTGATTTATCTATAGCTATAATCCCAGAGATTATATAAATATTTTTACGAGGTGATTTGAATATCATATTTTGTAAGATATAACTAGAGATATAATTATGGATATGATTTTGTCTAATTGATTTGATTGGATATGATATGAATTTTATTTTATGGATTAATATTGGATAGTGAAATAATCAAGATAAAATCTCATGAGAAATATCTTGTGTATATGCTGGTGTGGATTATTTTTATGAAGGATTTTCTTAATTTATATGATATCAAGTGATATGGTTTATTTGAAGACATTATGTAATAGAGTATCATATAAATTTTTCATAATCTAAGACATTGATATTGGCTAATTTAAGACCTTGAGTGTGCATTAAAATGATTGAAGTGACTACTTATATCACCGAAAGTTCACCTTCCTTTTCGGGGAGCCAATCCTCAAGAACTCCATAGTTAAGCATGTCTACTGTGGAGAAATCTTAGTATGAGTGACCTCAAGGGAAGTTTCCCAAGTGGTGTGTGGGCGAGGACGAAGTTCGTAGGAAAGGCTCGTAGTTATTTGTGGGGCCAATCAACGAGCCTTAAAGTCCTTCCTAGTAATTGTCTGCGACCCGAGAAAGGGTCAGGGTGTTACAGATGGCATCAGAACCTACCCACAACCATGAGCTGCTATAGTGGATGTGAGAGTCATGGATAGCCACTTAATTAGCGGGGGTAAAGATACTATGATGGACCACCAATCAAGAGAATGCATAAGTCAGTTAGTTAGCAAGACTTAACGACATGTTGTGCTCTTCAAGTGGAGCTGATTATAATACCCTAAGTTTACCTAAAAGTATTGAAGTGACTACTTATATGACAAAGGAGTACCTTTCTTTTTAGGGAACCAACTCTTAAGAACTTCATAGTTTAGCATGCTTGTTGTGGAGAAATCTTGGGATGGGTAACCTTCTGGGAAGTTCCCAGTTAGCGTATGAGTGAGGACGATACATGCTGGAAAGGCTTGTAGTGATTTATGGGGATAGACTCAATGATCTTTAAAGCCATTCCTATTAATTGTCCACGGCCCAAAAAAGGGTGGAGGTGTTACAACTAATTTAAGAGAGATTGTTGATTATCCATGAAGTATCCTTTGTTTGATTGAGGAGAATATTATGATAGTAACAAATTGATACGATGATAAATCTTTAAGATTGTTCCTTGGTTAAAAAGTTTCAATTTCAATTTCAATTTCAATTGGAGTATCCAAATCAAGGGTGGAGGTGTTACAGCATGGTTTGCAGGCTTTGAAAGCAAGTTTAAGGGCTTTAAAATAGAAGATTTCATTCAAACATATCTAAAGTTTCCATGATTTAGAGATTATGTCATTATAGTTAAATCATTCATCTTAATTTGCCTATGAACACAACGAGCTATAGCAAGTCCAAGGCACAAGAAAAGAACACATTGACTTAATACTTTGAGCTAGAACTTGCACATTAATTTGATCAATACTTGTACTCATGTTGTGAGGACAACTTCCTGTTAGGAAATCTTATAACAAGTAAGTTGGGGAAAACATACTTGGGTAGTTAAGTGTTGAGTTGGCAATACCTCGTTAAGTGGTTGATCGACAGAGAGTGCTCTCAATATCAAGTAGCTAACCTTGAAAGTATCCAACAGAGCCTTTATGGAGTCGAAGGACTCGAGCTTGTTAAGTGAATAAGAAGTGGAGCTATTCAAAACTTAAAGACAAAAGACCCTTCGGTAGTGACTGACCTTGTTAGGAAGGATCAATATTGTAAAAATATCAATTTATTTTGTCCTACTTCTAATTCCACACTTACTTTTGATAATTGCTTTAATTTTTTCTAATCACCCTATTCACCCCCTTTTGGGGCGATCTGACCAGCATAACAAAACTTTCAATTGGTATCAAAGTAAGTGTTATGTTTTTGAGACTTAACTGTCAATAGCTAGATCTTATGGCTGGTTTATCTAGTGCCTTTATTATTTGGGCTCCAACTTTTAATGGTGCTAACTAATGTCTCTTGGAGTGCAAGATGAGTCTTATATTTAATCCACTAATTATTAGGGTTGTCAAACATATTAGGTTGGATCGAATTCGTGCTCATGTCAAACTTTAATGGGTTGAGATGTCTTTGACTTGAACCTAACCCGTTTATTAAACGGGTTAAAAACCTTGACCTGTACCCGTTCATTTTTTTAATGGGTTGATCTGAAATTTATCGAATAATCCATTTAATATAAATGGGTCAGGTTCAGGTTATCCGATTACCTATTTATTCGCTTTATATTTCAACTAAAATATGATTACTGAGCATCATAAATCAATTTTTTGATTTTAATATAGCATTATAATGCAACCATTGTCTATGATTCACAAGAATCACAATCATAAAATAAATATCAACTTGATTAAACCCCATATTTTCACAATTTTTTCTAAAAAGTACATGGTAATTGGGTAAATTGATCAACTTATTTGATTTATTTAATTAAACGGGTTAGATAGGTTTTTTTTCGTGTCAAAATTCTCAACTTGAATCTAACCCAATTAGTTAAACGGGTTAAACGTGTCAACCCATTTAATTAAATGGATTAAAAATCTTTACCCAAATCCACTTAATTTCGTGCTCGGTTCATGTTGGTAATTGTGTCGGGTTAATTTTTGACAGTCCTACTGATTATGACCTTTAGGACATTGTTATACACAGTCCTATTGTCCCTTCATGGACAAGAGACAATGGTGTCATTAATGTCAAGCTAAAGTGCAAATTTAATCAAGATGAAAAAGAGATGCTTATGAAAAACACCTAATCTCTGTACATTTTATAATCTTCTTTATGTAATGATATTTTTTATTGTATTTGTGCTTGTGATACAGCCAAAGGACTATGGGAGAAGCTCGGTTTGATATATGAAGAAACAAGCGAAGAAAATTGTGATTTATCAAAGATGGATAATGTACTTAGCAATTCAAATGATGAACATACGCTCAACCATCTTCACCTAATGGCAAATAAACAAGTTAGTGGTTCCAATTCAAGTGAAGATGAAGCTAACAGAAACATACGTGAAGACGAACAAGAGTACGAAATTCTAGCTAGATGAGTATGTAGTGGTTTAACAAGTTCTCAAAACACAAAGTTGCAAAACTATTGCTTCATTTTGTCAAATGGCTACTAGGATATTTGTTCTAAAATAAAATAAAGAACTTGGTTTATGGTTTGACTCAAGAAAGTATTAAATTGCAGTATCAAATGATTTAAATTTTGTTCAAAAAAAATATTTCATTCTTCAGAAAGATAAAGACCAAGTACAATTCAAGTGTGTCGACGTTGGAATTTTTTTTTAAAATTTCTAAAGGAGAAGAAAATATAAACAAAATTCTCGATTCACAAAAAGTATCATTTAACAAATGATGGATCAATTCTAATACTTTCAACAAAAAGAAGTGTTATAAAAACGTCTCTGTTAAACTGATTAATCACAAAGGTAAGAGTCCTATTAGTTGTAATTATTGTTCCAAAGTAGTTCATATTTCTACTTATTGTCTTATCAAAAGAACCGGTCATAAAATTATACAAATTTGGGTACCAAAAAGGAAAAGACCGCCAAATATGGTAGGCACTAACCACTATGGACCTAAATTTTTAGATATGATTCAAGAAAGGTTTGAGTTGTTTTGCAGGACACTTGACATCCAATTAAGGAAAAAAAGGTTCGAAACCATAAATGGATTTTCAAGAAATTTTTGGAGGAATTATGGTAGTCAATTTACTCTGAAAATTTTTAGGTACATCTTATACTCCAATAATTGCTATTTTTTTAAATGTATATTATAGAGAAAATTAATTTCTTAATGTTGAATGTTTTACTGGTCAGTTTTATTTTGTGAACTAAGGGAAATTAGTTGTTAAAATATCTTGATAATTTCATGCTTATATTTTAAGATTATACTATTGAATTTTCTTCTTGATTTAATAAGGGGATCATGTTTGGAGTGCAGACTATGCTCTTCGATATCAATTTTCTCCTATTATTGCAATTGTGTAGCTAAAGTCAAAATTTTATTTGTCTCTAAAGATTCATTATCCCGTATCGACTATGTGCGATTTTTGTAAGCATTAAATACTTTCCAAAGTAGGAGATGGATTAATTACTATTTGATCTCGGTATGCCAGCATAAATGTGGCTATACTTTTCTTAAGTTCTTACATGGACCTTTTATTGCATCTCTAAAGATGATCGTAGGAGGTGAAAAATTATTGACAAACATAGAAGCCGCTAGCAAAATAAATTTTTTTAAATTTGATCAATTAGGAGCTATCATGTGTAAAATTGACTTTGGAGGGCCCATGAAATTGAATTTAAATGGAATAAAATGTTGAACACTTGGAAGCTACCATGAGTCATTGATGATGTAGAAGATAGTAATTATTTGTCTTTTAAAATTAGGAGGATGATTACTAAAACATGGGTTGTGGCCCAAAGCCCAACTCAAACTCTAGTCTAAGAGCCTATAAATAGGAGTCTTCCCTCTAATTTTCAGGGGGACTTAGCATTCAACATCCTTTTGAAGCTCCAGAGTTTGGACTACGGATGACCTCTAGCTACCAAGAAATAAGGATCAAAGTCAGCTAGTTTAACATCTCCTTCAATTTCAGATTGAATATTACTTCAGTGTCTTTCATCCGGTTCCTGGATTTAGAGGAAGCAACCTCATTATCACATTAATTAACTTTGCACTCAGGATTTGTAGAATTTAGAGGCTTAGACTACAAGTAGCATCCAGCTACCAAGTGAGAAGGATTAGAATTTGTAGGACTTCAGAAACAAGAATCAATCATTTGCAAATCAAGATCAATGATCATTTTAGAGTTCTTCAGCTAATTCTGCATTGATCGAGATCAAGCAGCCTTGAGCACTTAATATCCAGCTACCAAGCGTTTAGGATCAAAGTTTGCACCAATCGTTGATCAAGATCTTTTGCATATCTAGATTAAGAACCACTTTGGTGTTCTTCATCTAAGACTTCATTCTGAATACTCAAAAGCTCAATTTCCTTGGAGGAAGACAACAAGCACAATCAAAGTTCATGTCGTCTACTCGCTAAAAGAATGAACTACTCTCTTGAATGAGATTTAACCCTTTCAGGCCCTTATTCAACAACTTCAAATCAAACTCTTTGATGGAAGTCAAATTAGCCAACTTGATTGAGATTCAAGTCAAGTCAAACTCTCCTTCAAGTTCTCAACAGGAGATCGAATAAGAGGATCTTTTATTTATTTATCTTAAAACAAGTATACTCCCATAAATAAAATATCAATACAAAAAGTCAATTTATTTTATCAATTTCTTGTCTTAGTTATTTGGACATGAAATTTGTGTTTACAAATTTTTAGCATACTTGGTCGGATGCCTCTCACCTCTTTCTCCAAGCAAACAAAATCTACACTCATTTGAAGAAGTAATGGCTCCCAAGAACACCATCCTTCAACCTTTAAAGAAGGAGACTATTGGATCTACGTATGAAGGATAACCAAAGGCTAGTATTACACTTGTAATCGAAGCACCGATGTGTTGACTAGGAGCATGACCAAAGTTGTTGCCTCCATCGCTCTAAAGCAAAAAGTTGTGGCTCTAACTTTACCGTCACGCAAAATGCAAAACTTTAGCTCTAACTTGCTTGCTAATGGAATCAATCAAAGTGCTTGTCTCCCTAATTTGAAGCTAAAATCTCTTGCTATCTTCAATATGGGGAAAGCTATATCTCATGGGATAGATGGATTTCAAGCCAACACCTATCCCATCTTTCATCCTTTCAGTGTAGAGAATGACGACTATGTTTGTAATGATGGTGATAAGGACTGTCAACTTAGAGGAACAATTAGAGGGCGTAAAGGCCATGCTAGATACACTCTCAAAGGAAAGCATAGACAAGGATGCTCAAATCAGGCGTTAAAACAAACAGATTGTTGATTTGACAAAGATGCAAGGGAAGAGGCCATTTGGAGCTTCCAACAAAGGGTCTAGTGGTGGAGATTCTAACAAATAGTCTAATCACAGCAAAGAGTCTAAGTATGAACATAAACTAAAGAAGGATTCATCCACGAGCTTAATGTCAGTTGAGCAAATTCAAAAAATTGATACCTAATCCAGTGAAAGCCCAGTTGGGATGAGATTCTCATAAAAATCACTTGTATGCAAAACCTTATACAAATGGGATTGAGGAACTTCATATGCCTCATGGCTGTCACAAACCTAAGTTCTAGTAGTTTGACGAGTAACCCCAAGTACGACCATGTTTACTTCATCAAAACCTGCAATAATGCTAGCGCTAAAGGAGATCGATTGGTGAAATAGTTCATGCGATCCCATAAAAGAATTGCATGTGATTGGTATACAAACCTTACCTATGAATCTATTAGTAGCTGGGGGAAAATGGAAAGTGAGTTCTTAAATCCCTTCTATAGCACATGCTACATGGTTAGCATACTGGAGTTGACTAACACAAGGCAATGGAATAATAGACTAGTCATTGATTACATTAACCATTAGCATATGTTGTCTATGAAGTGTAAAGGCCATAAGAGTCTTCCCCCGTTAAGATGTGTGCCCAAGGGATGAATTGGGATATATTGTATGCTTTGGAAGTGAACAAACCCAAGACATTTCAAGAACTGGCAACACGAGCTCCTGATATGGAGCCTACAATTGCCTACTACAGGAGATAGCTTAACTATGATGAATCAATGTCGTTGTCAAGAAATAGAAGCTCTATGCATAGAGGATCTGAAGAGAGGGGATGCCCTTGTTATGAGTTTCCCCATTAATGCTTGACTAACTTCTTAAGAAGGGGCTTATAGAACTTCTAAAGTCAAAATGTCATGAAGAAATCAAACGAACTAATAATTTCATATAGTATAAGTATCACATGATCATCAGTCATTCTACAGAGAAGAGCATTCAAAGGGCAAGTCTTGCAACTTATAAAAAAAGGAATGATCATATTAGATGAAGAAGATACTAAAGAATTTGATTAACCTAACATAATCATATTTAAAATGCTTCAACAAAAGTGTACCCAAAATTGGCATTTAAGGGGTACACATCCAAGTCACTATTGCAAATTTCCCAAGTCACAAAAGTGAAAGACTTTTAAGTCACCACTATAAATACCCAAGTCATATAAATCCTAACTTTCAAGTCATCATTGGAGATACCCAAGTTGCCAAAGTGGGACCTCCAAGTCGCAATAAAAACTCTCAAGATGTTGAACCAAGGCTTCTAAGCCACTAAAATATCATAGATTTCCAAGTGATCATACTTTCAGACTTCCAAGTCAGCCTTTATAGACCCTCATGTCATCAAAAAAACTTTCAAACTTCTAAGTCAGGCCTTGTAGACTTACAAGTCATCAAACTCTTAGACTTCTAAATCAATCATGTCAGACTCCCAAGTCGTCCAAAAAAAAAAATTATGACTTCTAAAGTCACTCCATTAAGATTCACCAATCATCAATGTCATAAACTCCCAAGTCGTCGAACTCTTACAGACTTTCCATTCATCAAAGTTTTAGACTCTTAAACCACCAAAGTAAGAGACTCTCAAGTCATCAAAGTTTATAACTCCTAAATTGTCACACTTGTAAACTTTTAAGTTGCACCTTGCAAATTTTCGAGCCACACACCACAAACTTTCAAGTCATCAAACTCGCTAACTGCCAAGTCACTACTTGCAGACTTCCAAGTCATCATACTCATAGATTTTTAAGTCATCCCCTACAAGCACCTAAGTCATCAAACTCTCTAACTTCCAAGTTATAGGCTTTCAAGTCAATCCTGACAGACTTCCAAGTCATCGAATCTCATGGACCTCCAAGTCGATCTTTCAAGATTCCAAAATCACTTTTTCAAGACTCCTAAGTCATCAAGTCTCATAGACTCCCAAGTCACCAAAGTTTCAAACTCTTAAGTCACTGAAGTAAGACACTATTAAGCCATTAAAGTTGAAGAGTTCTATGTCAACTTTATTATTAAGTATCAAGTCACTAAGTCGACTCACAGGTCATTAATCAAGACTCTCAACTCATCAAAGTAAAAGACAACCAAAGCCATCAAAATTCAAAACCTCATTTTATAAAGTCAAAACTCTCAGTCATCAAAGTATAAGACTATCAAGTCATCTTATCATAGGTGTTAACTATTAAGTAATTGAGCAGACTTTTCATTTTTCGAAGTAGACCTTAAGTGGTCACCAAAGTGGTAGACTTCCTGATTGTTATAGTTTATAAGTCTCAATTCAAAAACGTTTATGACTCTCAGGTCATCAAGGTTACAGACTTTCAAGTCAAATTTAAAACTCTAAAGTCAATTAAAATTGTCATTTCTACAGTCATTAAAGCAGCCCTCAGATTATTAAAGTTGCATATTTTCAAATCATTAACACTATAGGGGCCAAACATAACATGACCTCCTTCACGTCAAGGAAAAGATAGCTGAACTCCTTCAGGTTGGGGGTCAAGGCAGCATAGGCCTCTTTCCTTAAGTTAGTGGCCTTCTTCTTCAAATGGGTAGTCTTCTTTGTCAAGCGAGAAACACCTACAATGTATGTACCTTGATAGCCTTCTCCTTCAAGACGTGCAGTAGCAATGGAGGCATCTTCCTTCAAGTCAGTAGTCTCATCCTTCAAGTTGGACACCAGTAATGTAGGCATATTCCTTTAAGTCAGTAGCCCTCTCCTTCAAGTTAGCTCCAACTAGATCAAGTAAAGGAGCCTCCTACAAAGAATCAAATCTGTGAGGGGGAAACGAATCCTTCTCTTAAAAGTTGAACCTCACTTCATTATCTAATTGAAGGAATCACGGCTTGATGAAGAATGCTTTCTTTGATGATCGAAGAGGTTAAGCCTTTTGTCGTCTGATAAGAGGAGTCAAGTTTTTTTTGCCTAATCAGAGAAGTGAAGCCTTTGCTTTCTTATTAGAGGAGTCAAGCCTTCATTATCTGATAAGAAGAGCAATGCCTTCGCTGTCTAAACGAAGGAGCCAAGCCTTTGCATTCCGATTGGAGGAGCCACGCCTTCGTTGTCTAATCAGAGGAGCCAAGCTCTCGCTTTCTGATTGGGAGAATCACACCTGCTCTGTATGACTGGAGTTAAGCCTGCACCATTTGATCAGAGAAATCGAACCTCTGCTATCTAATTAGAGAAGGCATACATTAGTTATCTGATCGGACTCATGCCTTCGTTTTCTGACCAAATGAGTCAAGCCTTTGCTTTTCGACCGGAAGAGTCAAGCCTTTGTCATCTCTAATCAAAGGAGTTGAGCCATTGCTACCTGATTGGAGTCGTTACACATTCATTGTTTGATCGGAGGAGTTACACCTTTGCTTTCTAACCAGACGAGTCAAGTGTTTGATGTCTGATCAGAGGAGTTAAGCCTTGGCTATATGATCGGAAGCGTCAGGCTGGAAGAAAAAAGCTAAGTCAACCTTGGTTAGATTAAGTGAAGTAGTCTTATGTGAAAAATCAAATATCTCATTTTAAAAGCTGACCCCACCGTGTGTTCTAATTAGTAATTGTATCTGCATTTTCCTTAAAAAGAGAAAAAAATAGGATATTAGAGCGTCTCAAAAGAAGTAAAGAAAAGTAATGAAAGGACAAGAGAAGCAAACGGAATCAACAGTACCACCTTCAAAACGGAGGAGCCCCACGGCGGATCATGGTGAGGTGTTCGTGAGATTGAGAGTAACACTCTGGAGTAATTTTGCTTCATAAGAAAGATGCCATTGCTGCTTAATTAAAGAATAGGAGTGTCAAATTGCTTTCTACAAAAAGGAATAAAAAATTATGTGGGTTTCAGACCAAGTGTACAATAGTTAAATTAAATCGATTCTAGGATTTACGAGGAGTATTGTTAAGATTTTCGCCATGAGCATTTATTAAGAACACCTTCACTATCTCTCTTCTTACTCCTAACGCGCCCCCCCCCCCCCCCCAAAAAAAAAAGAAGAAGAAGAAACGCATGCAAGAGTTTCTAGGTGAAATTTCAGAATATAATGAAGAGTGGTGGATAGGGATGGGCATGAGACGAATTCGGGGCGGGTTGAACTATACCCTCACTCATACCTATTTTCAAAAGTCATACCCATACCCATACCTATCGGGTTTTGAATGGCTGTACCCATAGCTATACTGATCGGATTTTTCGGATTTATGGGTTTTATTCGGGTATATATAGAGTGTGCAAAGTGTCACCCATATTCAACCCATATTTGTATACACGGTATATTTGATTAGCAATTTCAAGCGACGCTACTAATATTCGTACCGGATAAATTCACGAAAGTTAAAAACGTAAAAAAAAAATAATTTTTCATTTCTAAATAAATAAACAGTATACACTTAGAGTTTCATGCCAAACATTTATTTTTGAATTTTACCGTATTTTGGTCATCTTTTACTAGCAAATCGGGTACACAATCGAGTATAGGTTTTAAGAATCCATACCCATACCCATACCCATTTTCAAACGCAATACCCATACACACCCCATACTCATTTTTTTACAAACTTTCGTACCCATACCCTATAGAAATGAGGCGTGTTCGGGACGGGTTTTTCGGATTCGGGTGTAACTCCCATCCGTAGTGGTGGATGATGAGCCAAAGCAATTATCGGCGCCCTAGTAGTCAAAGGCTCTCAATCATGCTAAACAAGGGAAGGCGAAATAATAATGAATTGGAGGAAAACTTTGGCAAATTTATTAGTGAGCTCATCTACTTTCCAACTTCTACTCCAATGCAAATATTGAAAATGCTTTTCTTTTGGTTATTGATAATTTTTATCAATTAATGAGGGATGTTATCACGGACTTATGTGGAATAGGAGGCAAGGTGTTCGACCAAAGGATGTTCTGCCCATACTAGGATTCAACAAGCTGTTCAATTTCGCTGGAAAAAAAATGCCCAAATAGTTTGCTATGTTACCAAGCCCATTTTAGGGCCACCGAAATCAGACTCAACAAGGTGAAGAGTCATTTTCGAAGTGTATTGGATTTAGGCTGAGTAAATTCAATACAAAATTCTAGGGTTAATTTTAAAAAATAAAGCAAGCATGACCAAGTCATGTTAAAAAGAAAAAGAAAAAGAAAAAAGGTATGTCCTTTTTTCGAGCGACTCAAGAGTAACACCCAAATAAGCCTATACATGCAACCTGAGTAACACACCAAGATGAATCACAACTTCCCCCCATAGAGATGGTCAAAATATCTACCAAGGTTTGATCATCTTCCAAGCTTTTGAGACCCAACCACTTCAAACACTCAAAGCTCGTGTACGCGGCTGATTCTCGAAGGAGCATTTGTAAGAGGTGCACAAGTATTAACAAATCATATAAAGCCACATGTAAAATAAAATAGTATTTATTTGACCAATTAGAAGCGGACACGTGTAAAATTGGCCTTGCTGACCCATTAGAAGTTGCCATGTGTCTTTGATAATACAAAAAGTAGTAATTACTCTTCTTTTATAATTAAAAGGATAATTACTTACGTATGAACATAGGCCCAAACCCTAACTCAACCCCTAGTCATAAAGACTATAAATAGGGCGCCTCCCTCTCATTCTCAGGGGGCTTAGCATTCAGCATCCTCTACAAGCTCCAGAACTCAAAATATAGACGATCTATAGCTCCCAAGTAATAAGGATCAAATTCAGTTAGTTCAGCATCTCTTACAATTTCACATTGAAGACCACTTCAGCATTCTTCATCCAATTCATCGATCGAGATCAAGCAACCTAGCCATCACATTAAGATTCAATATTAGAATTTGAAGGCTCAAACTGCAAGCGTCATCTAACTACCAATCGAAAAGGATCAGAACTTATAGGGATTCAGAAACAAGAATGAACCATTTGTAGATAAAGATTGAGGACCATTTCATAGTTCTTCAGCTAATTCTGCATCGATTGAGATCAAACAACCTTGAGCACTCAACATCTAGATACCAAGCATCCGGGATCAAAGTTTGCAATAGTCAAGGATCAAGATCTTTCGCATACCTAGATGAAGAGCCACTTCAGTGTTCTTCATCTAGGACTTCATTCTAAAGACTCAAGAGCTTAAATTCTTTGGAGGGAGACAACAAGCACAATCAAAGTTCATGTCATCTACTTGCTGAAGGAATCAACTATTCTCTTGATTGAGATTAAGCCTTTTTGGCCCTTATTCAAGAACTTAAAATCAAGTTCGTCAACAGAAGCGAAATCAACCAACTTGATTTAGATTCAAGTCAAGCTGAACCCTCCTTTAAGTTGTCAAACAGAGATTAAATCAAATGATCTTTTATTTGTTTATCTTGTCGGAAGTATACAGAGGGTATACCCATACATACAATACCAATACTAAAATTCAATTTGTTTTCTTAATTTCTTGTCATATTGTTTTAGACTGTAAATTTGTGTTTACATGATCCTATCAGATTGTTTATTTTTTATTGAGAAAAATTAAGTGTTTTGCGTTGTTAATACTTTGTATGATTATTAACATATCTATGTGGGTAGCCTTGCTTTAATGATTTGTAAGGAAGAAATAGTTTTGATCTTGACATGTTATAATCTATATGACTCATCTATATCTTGTAAAATATTTATGACATTAATATAATCTATTTGTTATGTATTTTGGGAAGAACTGAAGGGGAGTCCTCTCTCCTAATACTAATGATTTTATGTTAGAACCTCAAAAAACAAACATCCAAACTGAACAATCACATACACTGCTGACTACACAAATACAGGATGCTACAAAAAAAAAGGTCGACAATAAATCGCAAGAATCAAATGAGGTCTACTATCGTTAGGATAATTTCTCTATCACTAATCATTTTGGGTTTCTACTTCACATGCTACAATCTTTTTTACGAAATATGAAGGCAAAGAAAAACGTATTTGGTGTTATAGAGGTAAGTTTTGGATCATTATTTATTGGATGATATATGCATTGGATCCATATATGCTTAACTTGCAGTATCCTTTTGCAATGACTTCAAATGAGATTTTTCATGTTGTATATTTGCCAGTGGAATTAATTTTTCCATGTGAATTTGCATTACGGAGGACTAGCATAATTTATAAGATGTAACACTTATATACTATATATCTCATACTTATGGAGTAATATATGAGACATGATTAATCTATACATTTTCTTGAAATGTTGTTTATTTGGTGTTACGCACTATCGTTCTTTCTGCTGTGGTGCTATCCATGTTAGTTAATTATTTTGCAAGATTTGCTATCCTCAAACTCTCACTTACCTTATTATTTGCATTTCTTTTTTCAGGGAGTAGATGATTAATTATGACATGATCTTGATTTTTCACACTTATATATATCTTAATATTCAATACTCCACGTGACATTTTTAAAAAAAAGAAAGACAAAATGAGTTTGTACCCAGTATTTTTATATTAGCCATGTGTAGGCACTCAAAATTTGTTCGTGCCATACCAAAATTAAATTTAATTAATTAATTGGGCCAGCCCTTTTAATTACTTTAATCAAGCCCAAAGATTTTATCAATCCCAAAATGAAGCCCAGCTGACTACCAAGTCCGGGTCCAGTTAAAATTCGAGTCAAAGTCCAAACCGAGACTTAGGACGACTACCAAGTCAAGCCACGACCTAAAAAAACCGAATGACGTTCAAGTGATGGCGCGATCAAAAGTCAAAGTCAAAGTCAAAGGTCAAAGGTCAAAGTCAACATCGACTCACAAGTCAAACATCGAAGACGACTCTCAAGTCAACGTCCGGTTAGAGCTCGAGGCGACTTCTAAGTCAATGCTCGGTTCAAGCCCGGAAGACTCCAAAGTCAAAGTCAAACAAATGAAAGTCAGGTAGCCTAGGATAAGGCCTGATTGAAAGGCCCAAAACCTAGGTCAAAGCCCATAACCCAATTCAAGGCCTGTCTTGACTTGGGAGGAGGGGTTTCCCTATAAATAGGTCCCCACCCCCTTTGTTTCAAGGGTTGGAAAATCCATCCTTGAGAGAAAGAATCAGAGGAGTTTGTATCTATAGAGATTGTAACCCAATTGAATCTATAAAAATTCAATCTTTGTAATTTGTGGTTACAAATTTGGCACGCTCGGTGGGACATCTCTACCTCTCATCTCTTTCTCTTAAAAAAATCAAGACTTTCAAGTCACAAGAACATCATCCTCAACGGAGACATGGCTGCAAAGGATGTCGCCGCGCAAGCTTCGAAGAAGAAGAACACGGGATCCTGTTCTCTTAAATCCTGTGAAGCGAGCGTCACTTCTAGCCAGCGCGCTCATACCATGAAAACCAGGAGCATGGCAAAAGTTGCTGTGTCGATCGCTGCTAGGAAGGCTACGTCGTCTCCATCCAAATTCCAAGACTTAAACACGCAACACAAGGTGTCGTCTGGGATGGATGAAATTCAAAAACTTAGCCTTCAAGCTCCAATCTGCGAGGTTGAAGACTACTATAGTAGTAACTCCTCTGCGCCCTCGCCAAAGGAGGCGCGCATGTCAGAGCTTGAAGTTGAATCTTCTGACACTGTCATCATGCCAGTCATGATGACAGGAGCTGCTAACCTCGAAGAGCAGATGGCAAGTATGAAAGCTATCTTGGATAGGCTCTCCAAAGAGAGTGCTGAGAAGGACGCCCAAAATAAGCGCCAGAACGACCAGATCGCTGAACTGACAAAAAAGTTGGAAAAGAAGTTCTCTGAAGCTTCCAACAAGGGTTCGGGCGCTGAAGACTCTGACAAAGAGTCACATCACAGCGAGGAATCTGACAATGACCGCAAAGTTAAGAAGGATTGCTCCTTAAGTTCAATGTCAGTTAAGCAAATTCAGAGCTTGATAGCGAACGCAGTCAAGGCTCAACTAGGGGGAGGGTCTCACAAGACTCACTTATACACAAAGCCCTACACAAAGAGGATTGACGCGCTACGCATGCCCTATGGCTATCAGCCTCCCAAGTTCAACCAGTTTGATGGCAAGGGCAACCCCAAACAGCATGTCGCACACTTCATTGAGACGTGCAGTAATGCTGGCACAGAGGGAGACCGACTGGTGAAGCAGTTCGTCCGTACTCTAAAAGGGATCGCGTTCGACTGGTACACAGACTTGGAGCCAGAGTCCATTGACAGCTGGCAACAAATGGAGCAAGAGTTCCTCAATAGGTTCTATAGCACTCAACGCATTGTTAGCATGACAGAGCTAACGAACACCAAACAATGGAAGGACAAGCCAGTGCTTGATTATATCAGTCGCTGGAGATCCCTTAGTTTGGAGTGCAAAGATCGTCTGACAGAAGCTTCAGCTGTTGAAATGTGTGCGCAGGGCATGGAGTGGGATTTACTGTATGTCTTGCAAATGTGCAAGCCAAGGACTTTCCAAGAATTGGCAACGAAGGCTCATGATATGGAGATGACAATTGCAAGTCGCCGTGGCAAGTCTTCTTCCTTACTTGACTCTAGAAAGGACAAGGGTGAATTCAAGAAAAATCCTAAGTCCTCCAAGTCCTCAAACAAGGAATCCATGGCTGCTTCAACTGGGGAACCGGTTCGAATCTCCGGAAAGCCTAAGTATGAAAACAAGAAAACTGAATTCCCCAAGAATGCTGTGAAGAAGCGTCCTACATTGAAGGAATTGCAGGAGAAGAAGTACCCCTTCCCTGATTCAGACTTATCAGGAATGCTTGATGATCTCCTTCAGAATGGGGTTATCGAGCTTCCAGATCCAAAACGCCCTGTAGAAGCTGGAAGAGTTACCGACCCAAAATATTGTCGGTATCATAGGGTGGTTAGCCACCCTCTTGAGAAGTGCATAACGCTCAAGGAGCGTATTATGCAACTTGCCAGGGACGGGAAGATAATATTGGATTTGGACGACACTGCCGAGATAAATATCTCCACTCAGCTGGAATATTCCTCATCGCCTAGGAAGCCAAAGCATACTCAACCTCGTGGTAGAGTAAACACTGGACTGATTTCCTCCCTTAGAGAGAAATTAGTTACAATCCAATTTGGAAGTTTGGAGCCTGTGGTGGTTCCAATTGCAACTAAAGAATCCTTGACAGAGACTGATCCGTTTGTAGATGTCTCTGATAAGGTTGATGTGGATGAAGATGGATGGACTCTTGTCACTCGTCGGAGGCCAAGGAAGCAAAGCCAAGCGTAGTCGCCACCTCTCCGCCGCAGGAAGAGACAAGGAAGAAAAAAGAGTCCTCGTCACTCAAAAGGAAAGAAAAAGTCCAAGAGCGTCAAAGGGCACGAAACTTTGCCTATTAACCTCCTTGAGCAGGAGCCGCTTGTCCCTGTTACACTTCAAGAGTTTTTCCCAATAGGCTTCTTTGAGAAAGTTACGATCAACATGACCTCATGTTCCGAACTCGAAGAAGAGGAAGACGAAGGAAACGACGGGCAAGAGGAGTCTCCTCAATTAGCTGATAAAACCTTAACTATCTTGAAAGCTTTGCCATCTCATATGGGCTGGGGGCAAATCTTTTGTTTGCCTCATGAGATGCGCCAACATGTTATTGCTGCCTTACAACACCCAGAAATTTACGCTGATAAAATCAAGGATGTGGGAGCATCAACAGCAGACCATGTTCAGTGTGCCTTTTGCAATACTGCAGTCACGTTCACTGACGATGATTTGTTGTTGGGATCTAAGCCCCATAATCGTCCTTTGTTTGTAACTGGCTATATCAGAGAACAAAAAGTCAGGCGCATTCTTGTAGATGGAGGGTCAGCTGTCAACATCATGCCCAAGTCAACAATGAACGACTTGGGCATCACAGTAGAAGAACTGTCTAAAAGCCGAACGATGATTCAAGGCTTTAATCTTGAAGGTCAGCGTGCAATTGGCATGATTTGCGTTGAACTAATGATCGGAGATTTGACCACATCTTCCATCTTCCATGTAATTGATGCCAAAACATCCTACAAGTTATTACTTGGGCGACCATGGCTTCATGAGCATGGGATAGTCGCTTCCACTTTACACCAATGCCTCAAGTATTACCGTGATGGGGACAAGAAAATAAATGGGGATGTCAAACCATTCACCAAGGCTGAATCTCATTTTGCAGATGCAAGGTTCTTTGAAGAAGGTACTGCACCTAAAGAAACCATGCCGTCAACCATTTCTTCCACAGGCAAGGGTGTCGCAAAGAAAGCCCCTCAAGCAACAAAGGATAATGTTCCTAGGCAGCAGCTCAAGAAAGAAGCAAGCAAGCAAGGTGGCGCTACTTCTTGTGTTGACCCAGTCGCTAAACAAGCTGCCGCTTCAACGGGATCAATACCGCCAATTTTAAGGTACATACCTAGGTCTTGCCGCAAGGAGGGCGAATCACCTTTCGGCGAGTGCACGGGCAGTAGCAACGAGACCAAAGTTGTTAAGGGTAAGGCAGCTAGCATAACTTCTCTAAAAGGGAGTGTAACAGTTCCAACCCTTAAGATGTGGCAAGAAAAGGTGAGTCGACCTCCTATTCCGGGGTTTGTTGTTTCTTCTAAGGAAAATGATGACTTGCCAAGCGTGCGTACTAAAGAAGGATTTGATCCCAATGCTTATAAGCTGATGGAAAAGGCTGGTTACGACTTTCAGAACCCAGCTACCTTAGGGAAGGTAGTTGAGGTCAAGCCTCATGGACTTAACGAAACTCAGAAAAAGATCCAGGAGCAGGGAGGTTCAGTAGGCGTCTCAAAAGTTGGACTAGGTTTCATGCCACCTCAGCCAGTCAGAATCTCGGGGCGGCGAAAGGACAAGAGAGTAGCAACCCAACACATCTCAGCTGAAGAGGTGGATGAGAGTGAAGAAGAAAGTGCTTCACTTAACCCAAAACCCTCTGTGTTTGATAGGTTGCAATCGCCCACTTCGAGAAAACGTCCATCAGTGTTCACCCGAATGGGGAAAGGGAAAGACAACGAAATCTCTGTTTTTAACAGAGTCAAAGACGTTCCCCAGTCAAGGCGCTCATGGTTTTCCAGGATGAAAACTGGTAAAGAGTTTTCAAGCTCCCAATTTCAGCAGGAGAAATGTTAGATCTTAGAGTATCCTACCACAAGAGGGGGGGTGAATTGTGGTGTCTGATTTTCGCGTTATATATGACAAACACCTCTGTGACTTGTTTGCAGAGGGTGTTTTCAGATGTAGCAAGAGCGAAAATTATCAAGATAGATGCGGAAATTAAAGCACACACAATTTTTCACGTGGAAAACACCTCTAGCCCAACTGAGGTGTGAAAAACCACGACCTACCTCGTGTAGGATTTAACCACTTCACTAAACCGGGCTTAACACGTTACAATTGCAACACACCTTGTTACAACCTTGCAACCACGTAATCTCCTTCTCAAGGCAGATTACACCACGTCCAAATCTCACCAGATTGGACACGTCTAAAGTCCACACGACTAGGACACACTCACTCACTTTTGACTGATCTGAGATCAAGGTCAAGAACACCTTACTGGGGTGCTTCTCACTAAGCAGATGTAAGGTACAAATGAAGATCCTATTATGCCAATATATTGAAAACTTGCTTTAAACACAACTTGAACTGGTTTTTCTTTTCTCAAGTGAAGCTCAGAAATTCTTTTCACTAGAAAAACCTCTTTTTAGATTTTGCCTTTTGGGAATGTTGTGTTTCAAGATTTCTTTTTGCTTTCTTCTCTCTATTGCTCAGTATGTCTCTCTATCTCTGTGAAAACGAAGTTGTTTTTAACCAGAGATTCCAACGGTCAAGAACCAAGGAGAGGAAAGGAAATCACCTAAGTTTGGAAGGTGATTTTTCAAAAAAAAAAACTCCCAACGGCTAGTGATAAAACATTTCCCAAAATCTAAGGGATTTGTTATCTTAAGAGATATCCTTTATCTCCTTATAGCCGTGGGTTAGCTTTAAGTAAGGCAACCAGAAATCTTTAGCATTTTAAAAACTTTATCACATCCGAAGATATGGGCAAAAAAAAAATCTTCCAATTTTGGCAAATCTCCCAAAATCTATTTTCCCAAATCTCCTATAAAATATTCAAGAAATATTTTTTCCAGAAGAATAACATTTGAAAATATTCTGGAGATTTTGGCCAACCGAAATAATTTTTTTCAAAGATAATCGGGTATGGCCACTTCAGGTCAGAAACACCCTAGGCACCCTGTTTGCAGGGTTGTTCGCAGTCTGGTGTTCTGAAGCACTTTAGCACGAATACCGATTCAAGAGATGTTTAAAAAGCTTTTTCAATATTGGCATATTAACAAGAGTCTAAATAAATAAAGCCTATGTACCCAAGACTTCTTGTTTTGAACTAGTCATCTTGTCCAAGATCTGTATAGATGCCGTGAGCACCAAGGTCACCTTGTTTGCTGGGATTGTTCTTTGTCTTGCTAGATTTCATGAATTGCTTCTCGTACAATCAACTCAATCATCTCATGGAGGTGGTGATCTTGAGAGTGAACCATTAGGTATGAAACCTGTTCTCAAGGCGTGTTCTCAACATTCAACAAACAGGTTAATGCGCATTGTTGAAAACATGTTCTGAGCACATTGCTGAAAACATGTTCTCAAGACTTGTTCTCAACAATCAACAAGTTAAAGCACATTGTTTGAAAACATCTTGTTTGGAGCAACATTGCTTTAGGTTTGTTATCATCAAAACATAATAATGGTTTCAACAAGAAAAGTTCTGTGTTTAGCCGCTTGGGAGTAATAAATGAAGTGCAGAGCTCTATCCCTTCTCGTATGAAGCGTTTCTCTAGTTTGGATGTGAAAACGGACGAGTCATTAAGAGTAAAGAGACGTACTGTGATCTTCACGGATCAACAAAACAACTCTAACTCTAGCCATGAGGCGGAGGAAGAAGAAATTGTTCCTTCCAATCATATCACAGCACATGAATGTGATGATTCAGACTCAGAAATAGAGCTGGCTGAAATTCCTGAAACCTTCGAAGATAGGGGCAAGCTACAGTTCATGAGTTAAAAGAATTAAGTCTTGGGACCAATGAAGAGCCTCATCCTATCTACGTAAGCTCATCACTTACACCCGAGGAGGAAATACAGTACTTGGAACTCCTGTCCGAGTACAAGGATGTATTTGCCTGGAGCTATAAAAAAATGCCTGGGTTGGATCCAAAGGTAGCAGTCCATCGTCTGTCTATCAAAAGGGGTATTTCACCTAAGAAACAACCTCAGCGACGTTGTCGCCCGGAATTGGTACCGGAAATTGAAAAAGAGATCAACAAACTAATAGAGGCAGGATTCATTCGCGAGGTCAAATACCCAACATGGATCGCAAACGTCGTGCCCGTCTGGAAGAAAAACGGGCAACTTCGTATTTGTGTGGACTTTCGGGATCTCAATGACGCTTGTCCTAAAGATGATTTCCCGTTGCCTGTCACGGAACTCATGATCGATTCAACCACAGGGCATGAAGCGTTGTCGTTCATGGATTGTACCGCAGGATACAATCAGATTCTGATGGCACCAGAGGATCAAGAGGCCACAGCCTTTCGCACACCTAAAGGCATTTTTTGCTATAAGGTGATGCCCTTTGGACTTAAGAATGCAGGGGCAACTTACCAAAGGGCAATGCAAACAATTTTCGACGATATGCTTCATAAAAAAGTTGAGTGCTACGTCGATGATTTGGTGGTCAAATCCAAGAAAAGGGCAGACCACTTGCAAGATCTTCGTCTAATCTTTGAGCGATTACGAAGATGCCAACTGAAGATGAACCCACTCAAGTGCGCATTCGGTGTCACCTCCGGAAAATTCCTGGGGTTCATCGTTCACCATCGGGGAATTGAAATTGGCAAATCGAAGATCAAGGCAATTCAAGAGATGCCTGAGCCGAAGAATCTCAGAGAGCTTCGCGGACTTCAAGGTCGCTTGGCATACATCCGAAGATTCATCTCAAATCTTGCAGGACGTTGTCATCCCTTAAGCCACCTTATGAAAAAAGGAGCACTGTTCGAATGGGACGACTCATGTCGAACGGCTTTCAAGAAAATAAAGGAATATTTGTCCCATCCTCCGGTGTTGGGAGCACCCATCCCTGGCAAACCTCTTCGACTGTACATTTCAGCTCAAGAACAATCCTTAGGAGCATTATGTGTACAGGAAAATGAGGAAGGAAAAGAAGTTGCCCTGTACTACTTAAGTCGTACGTTGGTTGGTGCTGAATCTAAGTACTCCCCCATTGAAAAGATGTGCTTATCGCTAATCTTTGCCGTCCAGAAACTCAAGCATTACATGCAGGCTTACACAGTACAAGTGATCTCCAAAGCTGATCCCATAAAGTACATCTTATCTAGGCCAATTTTAAATGGGCGGCTGGCAAAATGGGCGGTCATTTTAAAACAGTACGACCTTGTCTATGTACCCCAAAAAGCGGTTAAGGGACAAGCGTTGGCAGATTTCTTAGCAGATCATCCCATTCCCGATGATTGGGAGCTAAATGATGATTTGCCGGGAGAAGACCTGTTCTACATCGATATCCTCCCTCCTTGGGAAATGTATTTCGATGGTGCGGCTAGGCGTGATGGCGCTGGTGCAGGAGTGCTATTCGTTTCCCCTGAAAAGCACATTCTCCCATATTCATTTGTGCTCACTCAGTTATGCTCTAATAATATGGCGGAATATCAAGCGCTTAACTTGGGTCTTGACATGGCTATTGAGATGGGGATCACTGACCTTAACATATATGGTGACTCGCAGTTGGTCATCAATCAACTACTTGATGAATACGAGGTTAAGAAACAAGACCTTGTCCCGTGTCACAGGCAGGCATTACGCTTGCTAAATAAACTGGAGACGGTCAGGTTAGAGCATGTGCCAAGGAGTGCCAACAAGATGGCTGATGCATTGGCAAACCTCGCAGCCACTTTGGCACTAGGGGCAGAAGAAAGAATGACAATTCCAGTATGTAGCTGCTGGGTCGTTTCGCCTGATGATGAAGACTCAGATGGCGACGTCAATATGATATGTGTCCTTGAAATAGACACAGAAGACTGGCGCCAACCTATAATTGAGTACTTAGAGCACGGGAAACTTCCTAGTGACCTAAGGCATAAGACAGAAATACAGCGTAGAGCTTCAAGCTTCCTGTACTACAATGGAACGCTCTATCGACGCTCTTTTCTTGGCCTTTGGTTACAATGTTTGGACCTGGAAGAGGCGAAGCAAGTGATGGTAGAAGCTCATTCAGGCGTGTGCGGAGCGCACCAATCAGGGCCTAGGCTACATGATCATATTAAAAGGATGGGTTACTGCTGGCCCACTATGGTGCAAGATTGCATGGATTATGCAAAGAGATGTGATGCTTGCCAGTTCCATGCCAACTTCATACATCAACCCCCAGAACCTCTTCACCCAACTGTTGCATCCTGGCCATTTGAAGCATGGGGCCTTGACGTCGTCGGACCAATCACGCCTAAATCGTCGGCTAGTCATTCCTACATCTTGGCGGCCACTGATTACTTCTCTAAATGGGCGGAAGCAATTCCACTAAGGGAAGTTAAAAAAGAAAATGTGGTCGACTTCATAAGGATGCACATTATTTATCGATATGGTGTGTCGAGATACATCATCACTGATAATGGTAAGCCCTTTGTCAACAGCCTGTTGACCAGCCTATGTGATAAGTTTAAGTTCGCCCAGCATAAGTCTTCCATGTACCATGCCCCTGCAAACGGCCTCGCAGAAGCCTTTAATAAAACACTTTGCAACTTACTCAAAAAATTGTCGCAAAGTCTAAAAGAGATTGGCACGACAGACTAGGGGAGGCTCTTTAGGCATACCGAACTACATACAAGACGCCGACACAGTCGACCCCCTTTGCTCTGGTGTATGGAGTTGAAGCCGTACTACCATTAGAGCTTCAAATTCCGTCGCTGCGCATCGCCATACAAGAAGGTTTGACAGAAGACGAATATCACAAGCTTCGCATAGCTGAGCTGGAGGGCCTTGATGAGAAAAGACTTCAGGCACAACAAAAGCTGGAATGTTACCAAGCCCGTCTATCAAGAGCGTTCAACAAGAAGGTTCGACCGCGGTCTTTCCAAGTCGGAGACCAGGTATTGGCAGTAAGAAGACCGATTATTGTCTCCCACAAATCTGGAAGCAAATTCACCTCCAAGTGGGATGGTCCATATGTGGTAAGAGAAGTTTACACAAATGGAGCCTACAAGATAATTGGTGCTGATGGAGTGCGCGTAGGACCCATAAACGGGAAATTCTTGAAGCGCTATTATCCTTAGAGTAGAATGTTGTAAAGCTCCCAAGTAAGAGCCTAAACTGCTCGTTCTTTCAAGTTAAATTCACTTGTAATACTCCTGACCCGCAAGAGTATAAACTGTGCACGGTAAAACAAATATATACAAATTTATTTTGTTTTATTTATGTTGAACTACATGATGACTTGATCTTATTGGGAATTGCAATGTTTCCATGAGTACGTAGGCAGCTTGGTAGACTAAATATCAAGTTCAGTCAAACATAATAAAAGAAAGACAGCAGGGTAGCGGTCAAATTTCATATAAAGAATGACACAAAGTCTATTACAAATATTTGCAAAAAAAAAAAAAGAGAAAAAAAAAGACAGCTGCTAGGATCAATCCGTGTCCATCCAAGTGCTGGGATCAAGCGAGGACTGCAGTGCTAGCATGATCTGCTCGTGCCTCTCCAACTCCTTGCCATCATCTGAAGAAAGAGTGTGTACCATTTCGAGGTCAGCAAGAGCTTTGGATCTCACATTAGCTTCCTCCTCAGCAGCCTCCAGTAGGGAAGATTGGACTTGGACGTCACCTTTAAGCTGGCGCTCCTCTTCCCGGGCAAGGCGAAGCGCGTCCTCCAAATCAGTAATCCTCTGCACCACCCCCTTGAGTTTCCCCGTCACCGCACTAAGATCGGCACGCGTAGTGGCAAGGCGTGAGCGCGCAAGATCAACCTGCTCGGTGCACAACGCCTTCTCCTTCGCTACATCATCTGGGTGGCGGCACGAGGAAGCTGCCTTCTTTAAGGATAAGAAGGCTGACACGACGCTCCCATAATCCTCCACCCTCTTTTTCAATGGGGTCGGGTCTCCGCAAAGCCGCTCAATTCCTTTATAGATCATGGTGGCACTTTGAAGTTTTCCCTCAACTTCTTCAAATTTCACACTCTTCAGACTGGTCAGATACTCGAACCCCATCACTCGAATGGCGGCGGTAAAAATACTCTGAGAGCCGGGTCCGGGACAGAAGGAGGTAGTGGAGGGAGCGACTACACGGGAAAGTTTCCCTTTCGAACCCCCAGGAGTGCCAACATCAGTGTCAACAGAGAGTAATCCCTTAGAAGCAACCTCAAGCGAGTTAGGGCCATCGACTAAGTGATGACTCTGAGTAGCCGGGGTGCGCAAGGTCTCTGTTTCTCTAGAAGCTGAACTCCCAACCTTATGAAGGGATGTTCGCTTCCTCACGATCTCAATGTCCTTGCCAATACCCGGGGTTGCCTTGGGGGTGGAAGACTTAGCAGCAAGACTGACGTCCTCAAGTAACCGCTCATCGACAATGGGTGTCGCCTCTTGTGCTAGGTCAAACTCCCCAATCTGAATAAAAAAAACAAAGACGGTAGAACATGATAAGTATAGAATCATTCTATGCTGATCAAAACCAAAGCAGCAAAACAAAAATAAATCACAGTAAAGGGCGAGGGAATGGTACATAAGTCCTCAAGATCGCCCGGCTCGCCTGAGCAGCTCTGGACGTCATCAAAAAAGCAATCCCCAAGGTTGACTATGGCAGCTTTGGGGGTCGTGGTCTCGCGCCTCTTACGCCCCCTGTGCCTGAGGTTCGCATCAGACTCTGGCTCGCTCTCACTGTCCGGCGCCAAACCTCGCTTTCTCTCAGCAAGGTGAACTCTCGGAGACCCACGAGCGTCATCACCAGACTCCGGACCCTCAGCATCTAAATCAGTCACCGGATCCTTTCCTTTCTTCCCTTTGACCTTCTTCGACGAGCCAACCTCTGCGTCTTTGTCTTGCCGGGATGAACTCGCTTCCGTACTTTTCTGCAGAACGGAAGCACTGGAACGAAGGTCACTAATGGTCACCTTGGGCCACCAAATCTTGTAAGCCGAAGAGATGTGTTGGTTCAAGGCCAAGGAACGACAGGGAAGAGAGCCCTGAGATGCAGTCCCCAAAAAGAGTAGTCGTTTCCAATATAAAAGGGCATTTTCGTATGACACCTCCCGGTTGCGAGGATCTTCTAGAAGTGCTCCAGGGATCCCCTGGCAAAACCCAAATTGCCTACTAAATCGGTGTGGGCTATAGGGTTCGACATAAAAGGTCGTATCCTGACGGATGGGAAGGAAGCCGTCTCGAAGAGAGATCAGGTAATCTGACTTATCCGAATCCAAAGTCCCATCGTCAATAAGGGTCTCTGATCGGTTTTTCCCCAGCATTAGACAACCCATGTCAGATACTCTGCCCTCATGTATAAGCTCGCGAACATCTCCAAGGTCGCTGCGCGTCATATGTGACCCGGAGTAGCGCACCATCAAAGGGCCCGGAGGGGGAGGTTGTAAGCCATGGTGAGTCTTGAAATAATGGGCAAGCCAACCATGGAGATAGTGCCAGGGGAAGAATGACCGTGAATGGGAAGGCTTTACAGCTATAGTAAGCCCATTAAGGTCGTGGTAAATATTGGCCAGCACAGGGATAGCTAAGCTGAAGGTAGTACCAGACGCCATCAGACTGGCAGCCTCAAAAGTACCCGGGCGAATGATTTTCTCCCCGGTCTCTGGAAGTGCAAAAACGCACAGCCAACATGATAGATACGCTGCCAGATAGGTGCTTTCCCTCCTCTCTTTGGGAACCCCCAAGCTTTTGAAGACTTCTAACTCCTTACAACTCCAGCAAGGATCTTGCGGTTGAATCCGACCACTTGGATTTGGCGTCCTTGTGGGAGTCGAGCTACGCGGGTGACACCGCGTCGGTGGGTTGTGGATGAGCTTCTTCTTACACCAGAAATTGATCCAAGCCTTAGCATTGATGCCTTTCTCACCGGTAGACATCCTTTCCAAGCATCTAAAAGCAGCGAACAGAAACTTGCAGGAAGATGGCATAGTCCTCAGGTTTTGCTTGTCCCGGTGCTCAAAGGCTTGGAGGCAGGGGATTGTCTCATCATATATCTTGCCATTAATTGGGAGTCCACCAAGCTTGTGCAAATCCCACAATGAGATAGACATTTCTCCGGATATCGTGTGAAGAGTATTGGTGGTAGGACACCAACTCTCACAAAAAGCACGCACAACATGTACATCGCGGCTATAAGAGTAGAGCGAGGCATACACCGCCTCATATAAAGCGCATCTTCGTAGGCGTGCCTCAAAACAGGAAAGCACATGTTCTCCCCATTCCCAAAACAGGGGAATATAGCCGAAGTCGCCATAGAGGATCATGTTCGGGCCCCATCTCGATTGCCCGGATATGATGCGACGCCCGAGCATAGGGAATTCAGTAAGAAGACTGGATTTGTCATGATAGGTGCTCTGCAGAAAATACCCGACGGAACCATCTTTCGCGCCCTTTTCCACCCGAATAGAAAATTTGGAAGGGAAGGATGATGGCTCTATAACAGGTGTTTGGTTGGCTTTCGGCCTCCTTAAAGAACGGTAGATTCGGAAGCAATTCCCTGACCGAGGATCATCGCCTTCCTTATCTACGATGGAAAGAAGAAGCCTGCCGTCACGCTGAAACTCCTTAAGATGTACCATTATAAATTACCTGGAAATAGAAGAAAACACAAAGTTAAATTCCTTTTTAGGAAAGAAATCAGTAAGCAAAGCGGCATCTGGACAAGGTAAATGCTAGAGAGGGGAGAAGTGTAGAGCAAAATCAGTCAAAATGTTGGTTGACACCAGCACTAGCTGCTCCTCGCTGCCCACACCACTTTTGTGCGTATCAGTTCCGTTCGAGGCCCATGGCCAAACAGCGAACCGTGTCGCAAGTGGTTCTCCAAGTCTTCGCACCACTTTTGTGCGTATCAGTTCCGTTCAAGGCCCTTGGCCAAGCAGCGAACCGTGTCGCAAGTGGTTCTTCAAAT
>JACYFF010019584.1:73086918-73116787 GCA_017589665.1 Selenicereus undatus | reverse complement strand
CCCTTGGCCAAGCAGCGAACCGTGTCGCAAGTGGTTCTTCAAATGGCTTCTCAACCTGCACAAGCAATAATACTAGGAAAAAAAAAGAAGTGGAGGGGGGCTCGACATTCAAAAAAAATGCGACCACGAATGGGCGTGACATCGTGATGTCATAAGCAAGCACGAAGATCTTTCAACATATATTGTCAAAGAGAGCATTGGCATGATAAGGGGGTCCGTTCAGCATAATAAATTTGGATCATCAGCAGTCCCATTGATTTTACAAAAAAAAAAAAGTTCCATTCTAATATGCAATCCCATTAATGAGAAACCCCGTGAATCATCAAGCAAAAGTCATACTCCCATTTCCATATTTGAAAAAAAATAATAAAATAGTAGCCCACTTTATTTAAGTTATCTAGCACACCCAAAAAAAAAAAAAAGAGCGTCAAGTAGCAAGAGCATCAGCAGCCAAAAAGAGAGCAATAAACAGTAATGAGCGAATTAATGTGCAAACAAGTAAAGACACCAACACTCTGGTGAAGTTTGGCACTAAAATTCCATTTCACAGGGAATTCGAGCAAAAAAAAAAGCAGAGGCCTCATCCATGGTTTGCATCTTTCACTATCTCGCCTCTTCAATCTTCTTTCCTCACCATGGCTACTTTTCCTTCAAACCTAATCAATTCCATCAAAGTCAGACAAAAAAAAAAGGGGGATTTAGCTTCCATCTCATTTTTCTCTCTCCTCGATCTACCCAAACCCAAAGGCTGAATCAAAGCCCTGTGAACCCAAATTTTTGATTACCAAAAGAAAGCAGTAGCATCAACTAGCAATTTACAAATGGCAATGTGCATCATCCTCATCAAGGACCAGGAAACAAATACACACCCCCAACCAATCCAGTGTACAAGGCTGATCAAGCTTTAACCATTGATGTCAAGCGCTTGCATCAAATGCAACAATCTAAGCTTTTTCCCAGATTCTCAACTCATGCCCAGATCTTTCCTTTTACAAAAAAAAAAATTAAAAAAAAGGAAAGCATGAAGAAACAGAAATAGAGCAACAAAAAAAAGAAACTGAAACAAAAAGGGGGTTGAGAAAGGTGATACCTTTAATGGTCACCAGAGGGTTTCGAAGTTTCTGGGTTCAGCTGGGTATTGAAGAGGCTGTGTAGCTACGAAGCAAAAAAATCCGCATGGGCATGGACACGGAGTCAAGCACACATATTTGTCAAAAAAAAAGGGAGAAAATGACTGAGAAAAGAGAATACCTTTACAAGGGGTGAGAATGGTCGTCCAAGATTGAATTGTTGGAGCTCCCTCCACGAACAGTAATGGCAGCAGTGGATGGGCGTCTGGAGCAACTGGGATGCGAAATAAGAAGAAAGGGGGGAGACGAAGAAGAGCAGTAGCAGTAACAGCCTGGCGGCGCCCTATTCTGGTTACTGAGGACAAGAAAGATAAAGGACAAGACCGAAAATGGTGGCCTGGGAGCTAGGCGCTGCGATGAGGTAGGGTTTTCAGGGTTTGCAGATGCTAGGTTGAAGCAACAACGAAGGGCTGGGCAAAAGCTCATTGATGTCTGGGCATCTGGTGGCTGTCGAAGCAAATGGAGGGAGAAGGGTGAACAGTACCCTGGCACGTGAGGAGCGTGTGCCACTTAAACCAAGCAGCAGGCTGATGTCGTGTATGGGAGGGAAATGGAAGCCCAGCCCAAGCGTGCAGATAGAACCAAAAAACAAAAAAAAAAAAAAAGATGGGAAAACTGAAAAGCCCGTGCCTACATTTAAAAATAAAAATAAAAAAAGGGGAACAAATCACATACGCCGTTAGTACCTTATGGTTATGCAGCAAATATTAAAAGGCGCATTGTGGATGGTAAAATATATGGGTTAAAAAGCCATGATCACCATGTTATAATATAACAATTTTTGCCGCTAGTTGCGAGGAAAATGCAAAACAAGAATTTGGGTACTACCTTGATTGAGTTGAGCAACTTCTTTAGAGAACTTTGTTCTAAAGTTGCATCACCCCAAGACTTTGAATGCTTGCAAGACCGTGTCACTGTTACACTATGTCGATTAGAGAGCATTTTCTCACCTTCCTTTTTCGACATAATGGTGCATCTAATTATTCATCTACCATATGAAGCAAAAGTGACTGGACCTGTTATTTATCATTTGATGTATCCCACGGAAAGGTATGTAGCCAACCTTATTTGTACTTCAGTCTTTCTCAGAATTAAGAAACATAATAGTCATGCTATGTGATTTTAATGATTGCCATAGGGATTTAAGAATGTATAAAGGATGAGTTCACAACAAAAATCATCCAGAGGGACGCATTGCTAAAGGTTATATAGCAAATGAATGTTTAACTTTCTGCGCAAGACACTTGCCCGGTGTCGAAACGAGGGAGAATAGATCCTCAAGGAATAACGATGACAATGAAGGAGAACACAAAGGACTTTCTATTTTCTCTCTTAAATGTCGTGCATCATCTAAAAAGAAAGACATTCAAGCTTATTATTCTATAATTGAACAAGCACATAGTTATGTGTTGTTTAATTGTGATAAAGTTCAAGTTTATGCACAGTAAGTAAGTGTTGCATTTCTTTGCTATTATTATAAAACTTTGTCAAATGCATTTCATTAGTTTTTATTTTGGTGTAATTTCAGAGAGCATTTTGAGATTGTTAATATTGAATGTGAAACCATGAATGGAAACGCTTCTGAGATTCATAAAGCAACATTTCCAAAGTGGTTTGAGAAAAATGTAAGTGTTTTTAAAAATGTAATACACTCATTTATGCAAAGTTTACTCACGTTATTAGTCTAACACATTATGTAAATTATCAGGTTTGTAGGAATCTTCCTACCGACTCCTACGTGGCTGATGATTTAAAAATTTTGAGTAGTTTTCCAAACCAGTGGATGAAGACAATGTCTAGGATCACCTGTAATGGGTACAGATGGCGAGTAAAGCACATTGATCAAAGATGTGAGACTCAAAATTCTGGTGTTATGGTGAATTCAGTTACCGATGAAGGGGATAATATAGCTTATTTTGGCATTTTGACTGAAACAATTGAATTGATATATCCCGAATGACGAAGTGTGATCTTGTTCGAATGTGATTGGGTCAATCCAGTTAGAGGCATCAAACAGGATGAATATGGATTTACTCTTGTTAATCTTAAATCACATTGGAGGACAAATGAACCTTATGTCCTTGCCTCACAAGCAGTACAAGTGTTTTATGTACCATAGTCGAAGGAGAAAAATTGGCATGTGGTGATTGCTACTAAGCCAAGAGATTTATTCGAAATGGAAGATGTCATGCCAGAAGTAGACCTCTTACAAGCAAGCAATTCATCTATGGTGTATGACGATGGATTTAATGATGCTAGAGAAGATATAGTGGGAGTTACATTAGATGAGCCATTTGCAGACTCGACTGAAGTGAATGATGCAAACGATGTTGCAGATTATACTAGTAGTGAAAGTGGTGAAGAGGATGCAACACTATTCTGATTAACATTGCGATGGTTGAAACTTGAGAACTTTGCTTGTCATGAATTTAGGATTTCTTTTGCTTATTAATTTCGTAATTATTGATTAAATTTTGCTAAAATGCCTGTCCTGTCAGCTATTGTATCGTTTTCATTCTTTTCGACAATCCCATAAAAAGAGTACAAGAAAGTTTCATTCAGTATTGTATTTTTTTGGTGAACCAGTAATTCAATGTTCTTTATGATGAGGTTTTTGCTACTTTGCCGTGCAGAAAACTGGAGTTGTGAGGCAAGAGCTTGCCAAGTTGAAGAAACATACTACTTAAGTGGTTTTGTAAGAGTGGTGATTTTCTGTGTTGGGTTGTTGACAAGTCAGTGCTTAGTTAATGGAGATGTATTCCAGTACGAGTCGATGAATGTTTGTTTGGTCAGGTCAAATATGGTTGGATGGAGTTTTTGTGGGTTGAAATAAATTTTGACTAAAATAAATGTTTGTTTGGTCGGGTCATTAGATGGTGCTAACTTTCTGTTTTGGGGAGGGTTTGTTATTAAGACTGTGAAAATCAGGTTCTATGTTGGGGAGGGTTTGTTTGACTAAAATCAGTTCATAATTCTACACATCTAAAAATGAAGTCAGACACATATGAGATTATGGCTGTGAAAATCAGGTTCTGTTTTGCCACTTGAAAACTGTCTGAGGCTAAAAGGGGTTGTTATTAAGGAATTGTCAGAAACTCAAGCCACTTGAAAATCAGTTTCTGTTTTGCTCAGCTAACCTGTGTTCTTGTTCAGTTTCTTCTTCCAATTGTATGAATAAACTATTAGGTGGTTCAAAAATCAGTACATTAGGAGTGGTTCCCCCCCCCCCCGTTGTATGAATATAATCAGTACTGAATGCTCCACATAATCAGTACTGAATGCTCCATATATACTGAATGCTCCATATATACCTACAATAATAGACAGTACTCCATAATTAACTCAATCCTAAATAAGTGATAACCCTGTTTTATAATCAATTTGTACTCGTGGCACATGGAATGACTTAATTGCGATTATTGATTGGATGTCTGATTTGTTGGTATGTCTGATTTGTTTATTGGTATATTGGTATGTTTGATTGAGACTTGCAAGCTAAGCCAGGCAAACATGCTTCTCTGACTTAATTGTGATTATTTATTAACTGTCATATATGGCCATTGACAAAATTATGTAATTGTTCTATGACTGCAAATTGTTAAAGTTGAACATGCAATGGAATCCTCTTATTGGTTGTACATACATACTACATAATTCTTTATCAATTAAGGTTAGTTCTTGTTAGTAAGGAATTGTCAGAAACTCATCTGCTTCTTGAAGTTCTTGTTTAGTTTCTTCTTCAACTGCCATGTCAGACGAAACCTGCTTTACTGATTTTGTAAATCAGTTGGTTCGGGTATTGGAGTTTACATTGTTGGTGTTTATTGTGTTTTTTTTTCCTCATTTACTGATTTATGGTAACACTTGTGAGGATATTATGCGAATATTATTTGTACTTTTTTTTTAGATCATGGCTTCTATAGGGATCAATTGACGGTACGTTGTTAGGGAAAACTCATGTACAATGTAATTCCCTTGGTATAAATGTTAATAGTATTTTAATGATTTATGGTAATGCTTGTGAGGATATTATGCGACTATTATTTGTACTTTTGTCTTTCTTGCTAGATTATGCATGACGCAGAAGTATTTGAGATTCTGGTGTTTTAGGTTATTGGTGGTGGTGTTTTTTCTTTTTTTTTTGGTTTAAAATTGAATCAATCAGATTCTGGTGTTTGTGTGTGTTTTCGGCAAATAATTGACACTAAGTTAGCCCAAGTTGAAGAAGGTTTATGCGATAATAATGGTATTCGAGATGAAATTTTCAAAAAGGTTACAGGAGACCATAAATATGGCTATGCGAAGACTTACGGTCTGGGTGTCAAAGTTCCTCGTTCAAGCTCTAAGAGATGTGCTCTACAAGAAGAGCGTGCTAAAAGAGACCAAATTGAGGAACAATATAAAAAAAGTCAATAGAAAGTCCAGAAATTAGAGAAGAAAGTTGGTGATATCACCCATTTGGTAAAATTACTTATGAAACATTAGGTAATGCTTTTTGCCTCATAAATCTCCCTTAAATTCATCAACAATGCCCAAGATTTTTCTATCTGTCTTTGTTGAACCATTTGGATCTGAATCAATAAGCGGGTTGTGATTATGCTTAATTCATAAGCTTTTAAGAATAGGGAAAGACTTGTTGGTGAGTATGCTTAATTTTGTCCCTCCCTTCCCCTCCAATTTCCCTTCAGAGTTATTGTATGAGTTGAGTGATTCCCTACTATCTTTGTTACAACTGTTTAGAGTATGATTGACATGTTACTAAAGAGCCATAAAGGAAGAAGGGGCCTCTTTGTTTGGTTGAGAATTAAAGATGGGTGTCATACCTTGTTAGGTATGATTGACATGTTACTAAAGATCATTATAAATCCATCCCAAATTGATTCAGATTTAGAATAATTTATTGATGTTGAGTTTCTGTTTTGACACCATGCACAAGTATTTTAGTGTATGGATTGATCTTATAATATTTCAACTTCCGTAAATGCAATTTACCAGACCTTGGGTGATATTTGCACTTTATCACTTTGCACTGTAGCTTCCCTTAGGAGAGAGATTGTTCTAGAAAGCATGTTTGGACCATGTGGCTGTGGTTGTGGCTGTGGCTGTGGCTGTGACAGTATAATATAATTCGTGTTAGCAAATTTTGGCTGAAATTCCTTGTCTCGATTCAATACTAGATTGGTGTTGTAAGTTGCAGCAGCCAAAGCACTAAGTGTAAAATTGTGAGTAGGCCGAGCATTGGGGCAAAAATTGCTGGCACTAGGTGAAATGCCATGGTTGTTCATTTGTTGAACCGTTTGGATGTGAATCAATAAGTGGGTTGTGATTTGGCTTTTTTTTTTTTTTTGGTTGCCCAAGTTAATGCTGAAGTATTACTTTGGGCTTTACAAAGTCAACTAAGACTTGGGTTCGTGCCTTATGAATAGTGGGATGTCGCTCACAACTAGCTTCATAATCTTCGTGCTTGCCCTGAATATTGCTTGTATCTTGCTATCTGTATTGCTTGGTGGAGTTTGAATTCCTTACTTAAGTTTTGAGTTGCATCAATTTCATAGGGGATATCGGATACCGTTTTCGCTTCAATTGAAGACGATGATGTTGATGGTGATCAGAATGCAAATGCTATTACTCCAGAAGACGAAGATAACGATATTCAAGAAAACGAAGATAGCGAAGAAGATTATCAATAAAATGTAGATTGAGTCTCGATTTCTTAGTTGACTTCGTTTTTACCAAATATTCTGCCAGGGAATAAATACATGTTCTTGCTTTGGTGCTTTGAACATTATGCAAACATACATGTTTTAAGTGACATTTGTACATTTTTAATGATAAACTTCCAATGAATTTAAGGCTCAGACGAAAATTTTTTTTTGGTCATAGTGGGTGTATCATGTTATATTATTTTACAGACAAATTTACCTACAGGTTTACTTTTTATAGCAACTCTATTTGGTATCTAACCAAAAAAAATATATGGGGTACACATATAGCTTGATTTTTACCAACAGGTACATTTGCTGATTGGGAAAATGACAAGAATATCATTACTAACAGACTATTTTGTTGGATAATATTGATTAAAAGTGGAGGGAAAACCATTACCAACAGATATTTTATGTGGGAACGACTTATTTGGCGGGAGAACAAAATAACACCGACACTTTTTTGTGTTGGTAAAAGTAGGTTATTAGCATTAGATCTTCAGTGTTGGTATAAGTTGAATAATACTAACATACCGTTTCTGTCGGTGTTTGTGCGCAATTACAACAGATCGTGTTATCTGTTGGTAAAACCTTTACCATCAGGGTTTTCACCAACAGTTTAGTGACAGTTTTTTATCTGTCGGTATTGTGTTTTACCAACAGAAAAAGAACTTATACCAACAGAAATACCTTATTGGTGAAAACTACTTTTTTTGTAGTGGTGGTTAATGAATTGAAAACAATTGGTTTCAAGTGTTGGATTTGTTGTTAAGTGTAATTGGAAACTATTTTGCTTTGTATGTGATATTCCACCTATTTGTGGTTTGGAAACTGTTGAGAACGTTTCTAATGAAGTCATACTCGAGGTCATTAGACATTCATGGAATGAAAACTCTTTGTAAATTTCTTGTAGGGATTTAAATGTACGTACTGAGGGATACAATCAAAACAAGCGTTTTATTTTAAAAAAATTAAAAACATAGCGATGGATTGGCGGCAATGTTTTATTTTTTTTAAACCCAGAAGTTAGCGACTGAATGTACTGTCCGTCACCATTAGCGACGGAAATTTCGTCGCTATTTCTGTTGCTAATGGTGATGGATTGAACATTCCGTTGCTGACTTCCCTACCTTGTTATCCCGCAACAAAAATCAGGATGTTGCTATGTCTGTTGCCGATTCCGTCGTTAGGTACTCAAGGATGAGTGAAAAACTAACAACCCTTTTCCGTCATTGAAATTAAAATTTTGTCGCTATTATGCAATTTTCCATCATTGATTCCATCGTTATTCTTTAGAGGGAGACAACAACCACAATCAAAGTTCATGTCATCTACATGCTAAAGGAATCAACTATTCTCTTGATTGAGATTAAGCCTTTCTGGCCCTTATTCAAGAACTTCAAATCAAGTTCGTCAACAAAAGTGAAATCAACCAACTTGATTTAGACTCAAGTCAAGTTGAAGCCTCCTTTAAGTTGTCAAACAGAGATCAAATCAAAGGACCTTTTATTTGTTTATCTTGTTGGAAGTATACAGAGGGTGTGCCCATACATAAAATATCAATACAAAAATTCAATTTGTTTTCTCAATTTCTTGTCTTATTTTTTTAGACTTTAAATTTGTGTTTACATGATCCTATCAAATTGTTTATTTTTGATTGAGAAAAATTAAGTGTTTTGAGTTGTTAATACTTTATTTGATTATTAACATATCTGTGTCGGTAATCTTGCTTTAATGATTTGTAAGGAAGAAATAGTTTTGATCTTAACATGTTATAATCTATATGACTCATCTATATCTTGTAAAATATTTATGACATTAATATAATCTATTTGATATGTATTTTGCGAAGAATTGAAGGGGAGTCCTCTCTCTTAATACTAATGATTTTATGTTAGAACTTCAAAAAACAAATATCCAAATTGAACAATCACATACACTGCTGACTACACAAATATAGGATGCTACAAGAAAAAGGTCGACAATAAATCGCAAGAATCAAAAGAGGTCTACTATCAGTAAGATAATTACTCTATCACTAATCATTTTGGGTTTCTGCTTCACATGCTACAATCTTTTTTACGAAGTATGAAGGCAAAGAAAAACATATTTGGTGTTATAGAGGTAAGTTTTGGATCATTATTTATTGGATGATATATGCACTAGATCCATATATGCTTAACTTGTAGTATTCTTTTGCAATGACTTCAAATGAGATTTTTCATGTTGCATATTTGCTAGTGAAGTTAATTTTTTCATGTGAATTTGCATTACGGAGGACTAGCATAATTTATAAGATGTAACACTTAGATACTATATCTCATACTTACATAGCAATATATGAGACATGATTAATCTATACATTTTCTTGAAATGTTGTTTATTTGGTGTTATGCACTATTGTTTTGCAATGACTTCAAATGATATATGCACTAGATCCATGTATGCTTAACTTGTAGTATTCTTTTGCAATGACTTCAAATGAGATTTTTCATGTTGCATATTTGCTAGTGAAGTTAATTTTTTCATGTGAATTTGCATTACGGAGGACTAGCATAATTTATAAGATGTAACACTTAGATACTATATCTCATACTTACATAGTAATATATGAGACATGATTAATCTATACATTTTCTTGAAATGTTGTTTATTTGGTGTTATGCACTATTGTTCTTTCTACTGTGGTGCTATCCTTGTTGGTTAATTATTTGGAAGATTTGCTATCCTCAAACTCTCACTTATCTTATTATTTGCATTTCTTTTTCAGGGAATAGATGATTAATTATGACATGATCTTGATTTTTCACACTTATATATCTTAATATTCGATATTCCATGTGACATTCTTAAAAAAGAGAAAGACACAATGAGTTTGCACCCAGTATTTTTATATTAGCCATGTTCTTGTTATCGAGACGTCTTTAACTTTTGATCAAGTATTACTTAGCACGCAAATTGGTGTATTACATTTTTCCTTGCACTAGAGCTTGATTCTATTATGCTTTACTTGGATACACTAATATGAATTTTTTTTGTCTATCAAGATTTATCTGTCTTTTGTACTTTCTTAAATAATTATTTTTGAAAGGCGGGGAGAGATAATTTTGACATGTGTTAATCATAGTTCATGCATCTCTATATGTCGTATGATTTCTAATCTTCTTTATTATTGACGCTTAGAAGGGGAGCCTTGGAGAAACGGTAAGGTTGTCTCCGTGTGATCAAAAGGTCACGGGTTCGAGCTACGGAAACAACCAATGACAAAATCAGGTTAGACTACCTACAATTCACCCCTTGGGGTGCTGCCCTTCCCCGGACCCTACGTGAATGCGGGATATTTGTGCACTGGACTGCCTTTTTTTTTTTTTATTGACGCTTAGGCATGCATTCTTGTACTGAGTTTTGAGATTAATTGAGTATACTTTATTCTTATATTGATGTTTTTCATAAAAAGGCAAAGATTTTATGTGATTCTTAACTATTAATATTTTTATCCTATAAGTTATATATATGATCTTGGATCAATCTTGTTGGTAAAGATAGATACATTATTGTATAGCCTTGATACGCATATCCATATTTTGCTAAATGATTTTGTTTACCTCTGTTTAGATGCTCACATAATTGCTTCTAGCTTCTAATCAGATCTTACAAAGGGGTAGAATTAATTATCTAACAAGATGTGTATACGCTATTCCTACATCTCTTATTTATTTTTGAAAGGGGATAGATAATGAGTTTCAACAGGTTTGTAATCCTATATAAATGCTAATATTTTCCTTTGACCTTAATACACAACATGGAAGATTTATCTCTTGGATCTTAGTCCATCTGACAGATTCTAATGACATTTCTATTTTTCAAACTTATTATCATATAAAACCTAATGCTCGTTTGCTTGGGAAACATTAAGGGGGGGGGTATTTATTCTGTTCACTAATAATTATGTCACATGATCTTGCCATGCTTTTGTATATAGGAAATCATTCCATACCCCAAGAAGAGTATACTTGGTTAACTTGTTCGAATATTCTACAAACGTATTTGAAATTTATTTTTTGAAACGGGGAGATGCAAAGAGTTTTGGATGATTGACATTTTTGCATGCTAATATTTGGTATGATCATCACTTATATTATTCATTAAAGGTCAAGTCAATGAGTTGTGGCATAATTGATTTTGATGGTTTATTACAATGGAATGTGTTCACATTTAACCTCAAACTTAATCTTAAGTAAATACTTCAATGGAGAGATAAATAATTTGAATTATGTCATCTTTCACACTCTTATACATCATACTGTCCCATGCTCCAAAAATGGACAGTATTTTCTTTAATTATTTTTCATAAGGGAAAAGTAGCTTAGATAAACTCAACATACTAAATTGATATATGCTTTTTAAATTGAGTTTATAGCCCTTAAAATGATTTTAAAATTGTTGAATTTTTGCGTGAATCATATTATGTGCCCGACCAGAATGTCTTACCTCATATGAATTAGTTTGAGTTAACAATTTTCGAAGGGGAAGAGGTAACTTCTTCTCAATTGTCGATAATTTTGTATGTCTATATCTCTCATTGTTCTCGCCATGTCATTTCTTGAGATATCCAAATGAACATGTTTCACTATAAGCTAATTAGCTCAACCCTTTGTTCATTAAAAAGGAACTATCCCATATTCCATGCTATATTTTGCGTCCCTTTTTAATGATGACAAAGGGGGACGAAAGATGGTGGTAGTAAGCATATGCATATTCTTTTTTATACTTGCTTTCAACTATTTCTCATCATCAAAAAAGGCGAGATAGTTGAATGTAGGAGTCACATGTTGATTTTGATGATAACAAATAATATGATTAAGGTTATACGTGAAATAATGAAGTGACTTGATCTGATAATTGTCCTATCTAATGAATAATATTTACGGTCGGCCCAACATCTTTTTATTAATATTAAAAAATATATTTTGGACCTACTTATGATCGAGTTTATTATTGAATAATATTTTTATAAGTTACATGTATTAATTGAGTCATGCAACTTTGGAATTTTTATGGCATTGTGGATATTATTTGTGTAGAAATTTTCATAAAAGAAAATGTGATATATGATGGCATGATGATCTTGATTTATCTATAGCCATAACGCTAGAGATTATATAAATGCTTTTACAACAAGATTTGAATCATATTTTGTGAGATATAATTAAATAAATGATTATGGATATGATTTAGGCTAATTGATTTAATTGGATATAATATAGATTTTATTTTATGGATTAATACTAGATAGTGAAATAATCAAGATAAAATCTCATGAGAAATAGCTTGTGTATATGTTGGTGAAGATTATTTTAATCAAGGCCTTTCTTAATTCATATGATATAAATGTTGAGATTATATTTGATTGACCAAAGGTTTGTTTGAAGATATTATATAATATACTATCATATAAATTTTACATAATGTAAGAGATTGATATTGGCTAATTTAAGAAAGATGCTTGATTAATATCCCTTGTTTAATTGAAGAGAATATTATGATAATTACTGATTGATACGATGATGAATATCTAAGATTTTTCCTTTGTTAATAAAGTTTGATTTTGAAGTTGAATCTTAAAATCCAAATCAAGGATGAAGCTTAATGTATTCCACGTGGGATATTATTGCAATTTTGAGAATGTGGATTCAGATTCATTTGTGACGAATAAAGCATGGTTCCAAGACTTTAAAACCAAGTTGAAGGCCTTGAAAATAGAAGATTTCATTCAAGAAAAGTTCAAGTTGCCATGATTGAGAGATTATGACATTACGGCTAAATGATACATCCTTTCCTATAGATACAAGGAGCTGAAGCAAATCTAAGGCACAAGAAAAGAACACATTGACATAATACTTTGAGCTAGAACTTGCATATTGATTTGATCATTACTTGTACTCATCTTGTGAAAATAGCTTCAAATCCAAATCAAATATAATACCTCAAAAATCTTGGACCAAGTGGGGTATAGAGGTGTGATGTAACAGTCTTACCCCTAAATTACAAAATTATAAAGAGACTGGTTTCATTAGACCCTAACTTTAAAAACCATAGGCTACGTACTATGCCATAGAAAAGTAGTAGAGGAAGTTTAGAGAGATATTGTGGTTTAGTCCGCTATAATCTAAGCTAAAAAAAATAGTCCAAACTTCCTGTAAGAAAATCTTGTGACAAGTAAGTGGAGGAGAACTTATTTGGGGTATCTAAGTGTTGAGTAGGCAATACTTTAGTTGAGTGGCACATTGAGAAGTAGTATTCTCAAGATCAAGTAGCTAACCTTGAAAGTATCCAAGGGAGCCTTTGTAGAGCCGAATGACTCGACATTGTAACTTCTTAAGTGGATAAGTGGAGCAACTCAAATCCTATGGAAAGAAGAGCCTTATGTTGTGACTAACCTCATTTGGAAGGGCCATCGTAAAAATATCAATGTGTTTTGCACCATTTTAAATTCTACGTTTAATTTTACTAATTGCTTTAATTTTTTCTGATCACCCTATTCATCCCCCTATGCGGATTGACTAGCCTAACAGAACTGTTAGGGAATTTGTGATGTATACTTTCTTTTCGTAGATGGTCATAGGGGAAGCTAATCCTCAGGTACCCTGAGATATGAGCCATTAATAGTTCTAAGCCTGCGTTTTTAGAGCGAATATTTTAGTACCTTGAAGTTTAGTAACCAAATTTTCAAGTACCCTCCGTGTTTCCTTTTCCCCATAAATTAATAGTTCTAAGCCGGAGTTTTAGAGTGAATATTTTAGTACCTCGAAGTTTAGTAACAAAATTTTCAAGTACCATCAGTATTTTCTTTACCCCTTAAACTTTTAAAATTTGCATTTTTAATCCCAATCCTTAAAAACTTTCTTTAAAAATTTTTAATTTTGTGCATGTATAATTTCTCTCATAATTACTACTCGAGGTCCTCTTTCAATTGATATCTGCGCCACGTGATAAAAAACAATTAAGATAATAATTTAATTAATTATAAGCTAATTAACCATGTCTAATGCTTGAATCGCCATCTACTTATCCTGCTCGTAATTATTCACATATTGTGCATTCACTAGAAGGAAGCACTTCACTAGCACTGCAATTAAACTTTATCAATGATATAGTCTTAAAATTATACGCAGGATTAGTAAGAATTAAGACTGACGTTAAGGAGACAAAGAAGTAATTATTTGTAATCCATCTTTCTTTAATCAAAGAAGTTAGACATAGTGAAAAATCAAATTTAAGTATTAGTGATTAATTTTAGCATAAATATCCTTCCAAAATCCCAAAAAACAAAAATTTATTTTCTTTGCAAGATATAAAAATCGAAAGGGAACTAGGAGAAAAATCAACTGAAAAATGATTGAGAAACGATGAGAAAGAAGAAGAAGACAGAATATAAGCAATATAATTTCGAGCAATTATAGAGTATGTTTGATAAAGAACAAACTTCAGAAGAATAAACAAAACCATGGGTGCAATAGTAGAGAAACAAGATGTATTATCTAATGATAATGAAGAGACAAATACTGTCTAGTTAGAAGAAGAAATATGTCAACTGAAAAACCTAATTAAACTAGATGAACTTAATATTATTCCTTTAGAAAAAAATTAGAAGGAAACTGGACAAAAAAAATATGTTAAACTGGTAGTTGATGGTGAAATCAATGAGATTGGAGAAGAACTCAACATATATGAAATCGAGTCTAATTTAGTTACCAATATTATTCTGAAACTCAAAGAATTTGGTAAACCATCTCGAAGAAATACCCATGTTATGAGCCCTAGATATGTTCCAACAGAACTTACTACTAACTTTTTCTTTGTTCATCCCATGGAAAGTCACATTCGTTCAAAAGATTAAACTTACACCAATTAGCCAAACGTGTTACACTCTGAACATAGATGGAGCTTGTAATAGAGAATAAATATTTAAGCATTGGAAAAGGGGTATGAATAATGTCCTATTTAATCAAAAAATCATTCAACTTTTACACTCCTAAACCTATGATTTAGCTCAAAATAATTTTTTATTTTAGAATTTTTATTTGGTTTTATTTATCTGTTTGTTTGTTTATTTTTTGCATAAAAATCAAGAAAATAAAAAGAAAGTGGAGAAAAATGAAGAGATTAGGTTAGAATACTGAAACTCTAACAAGGTCCAAGTCTAGTGCCTAAATAAACTTGATCTAGTTCTTCTATTGCCTAACTAGAAAAGAAAAAAGAAAAGGAAAAAGGCTCACCTTATCACTCCACTTACATCTCACGTGACCCTTACTCTAGTGCATTTTCTCCCTCACCTTCAGATGGCTCATCATCTTCATCATTTTAATCACCACCATCAGATCATCATTGTTTCATCTCCATCACAGGCGCATACTCATCGACAACCATAACAACCCATATTTTGTGGAGCACATTTCTCCTCTCTCCAATACCCAGTCTCCTGAGTGTTGAGATGGGTAGTGAAGGATTGGGAACACATCTGAATTTGTGGGGAGTGGGAAACTTGATTGAGCTAGGTATTGGTGTATAAATAGAGGGGTAGGGGGGAACCTCAAGGGGCAGATGGGTAGCCATAGTAATTTCTGTCTAGCTCTCCAATTATTTTCATCCTCGGTTTTAGATTTTGGTCATTTCTAGGTTCTTATTTTCATTGTTCAAGAACCCGGAAAACCATTATTGAGCTTGAGCTACTTGAATAACAATTCATTTGTCTTTGTTTGAAATATTTACTGAAATTTTACCTACTTGATAGAATTAGTTTGCAGATTCTTAATGTAATTTTTTACTATTTATTTTTATTTTACCTACTTGAATAACAATTCATTTTCATGCTCTATTTTTATTTTTGTTTGAAGGCATGATTGCTCCAACTCCCTGTGCAATCAGTACTTGGTTGTTTAATTGTTTTTTTTTGTATGCGTTATTTAGTTATTATTGTTTTAAATTCTTTTTGTGTTTTGGTCCCATTTTGTGCACAGCCCCCAACGAACAACCCATGCTTGCCTTTTCTTTTCATTGCTTTAGTACTTGACATCCCAAACACTTGTCTCCTTGTTTCTCTAGGTTTCAATTTAGTTTGATTAGATTTCCATTGTTATCATTTTTTTTTAAAAAAATTTAGCTTAAAGGTGCAAAGTGGAGCAAAATTTGGTTGGCTTTGGCTTGTGAATTGGCGAAAAGGCAAGGGACTTTATTTTTTTTATTTTGTATTTTTCTCTTTCTTGATGAAACCTAACTTTGTTTCTTTTACTTATTGTATTAAGTTAGTATCGTTTTTTGGATTTATTAGTTTTGTTATAATTCTAGTTCTTAAAATTTAGCTAACCAAGTGGAAGAATTTGATACTATCATATCCGTGGGATGGCACGTATTCGCTAGGTCATACTACAAGTTGATACCGTGCGCTTGCAGCTACTTTTGACATCAACATGTCCTAAACTTGAATACCACTTGGATTATTGGAAATTTCCTAAAATGTGTAAAATATAATATCTGGTATTGTAGCTGACTAGTATCAGGACTCACACTAGCAGGTGGTGATGTTGTTATTATAGGCGACTGGTCTGACTCATTAGATGTGGAAGGTAAAAACATATTAGGAATTATCTAAACACCAATTGTCACTACTGAAAAAGGTGACTTTTTCGACGAACATTCCGACCGAAAAAGTGGTTTTTTCCGTCGGAAAATTGATTTTCTGACGAAATAGCCGACGGAAATGTGCCGTCGGAATAAGGCAGGTCCGGACAGAGTTCCCACGGAATGAGGGATTCCATCGGAATAATACCGACGGAATTTCTTGTCGTCGGACCAAGATTCCGACGGAAATCCAACAAAATCTTGGGTCCGACGGCAAGGAATTCCGTCGCCTCCCCCCCGAGCCAGCCTCCCCTGAAAAAGAATGCGAAAGCTGTCGGAGTAGCCGTAGGAATGCCGATGGAATTCCGTCGCGGCCTGTCGGTTTTTCCATCGCAAATCTTACAGCATTTTGAAAAAAAAATTTGGGTAATTGGAGGCAGCCCAAATTTACAATTTACATACAATATGCGAACTTAAACCTTACATGGTAACCACCACACGGGGTTACATTCTTTCAAGTCAACCATCACACATGGTTACTGTCGTTGAACATCACAAGTACAAAATGTTCACAAATCAAAGATTCGTACCATACACAAATCCAAACCATTAACTGTCCCCAATATACATAACATGAAATTTTTCAAATGTTAGAAGTTCTAATAGTTGAAATAGTTCTGAGTAGAGTACGGATCATACCCATAGTCATTACCATCACCATCACCATCGCCATCACCATCGCCATCACCATTGCCATCACCATCATCATCATCACCATCACCATCATCATCACCATCATCGTCATCATCATCATCATCATCATTTTGAGGCTGAGGAGGAGGAGGAGCAGTAGCAACATAAGTGTAGCGGCAGTGTTGTCGAGGGCGCGAAGAAGGGCGTGGGCGTGATGTAGAACTAGATGCTTGTTGAGATCTAATGAACTCACTCAGTGTGTTTTGCACCCCACTAAGTTGTTCACTCAACATCATCACTTTCTCTTCTAAATGACGGTTCTGTTCTTCAGTTCGACGATTTAACTCCGCCATTGAACTTAACTCATTGTTCAATTGGGTGACCGTCTCTCGTACATCTAGCTCCTGACTGCCCCTGGATGTTGCTGAGTACTTGAACAAGTGCTGCAGTTTCACCCATTTTGAACCTAATCCATACACGCGCCCCTTTTTGTTTACGTTGCCTTGCACCCACAGCTCCGTCTCAGATGGAATTTCAGATGGCTCGGAGTTAGGATCTGTTAAGGATTGGGAATTCCTGATCTGTTCCCATTTCTGTTGATGCTCCGTCTACAAAATAAGTTCAAATGTATTAAATGTTGCAAATGTAGTTACCCTGACGGAGTAAGAATATTTTATACACGTAAAAAGTACATGTTACTTACGTATGTTTTTTCATATTTCTTATCAACCCATGTGTTGTCCCCCACATGTTGATGAGTGTCTTTAAATAACTATATTGCAGACGGGTCCCTTTGAAGCTTCTTAGTCTATACAATATGCAAATAAGTTTCGTTGCAAAGTAAAACACATGCAAAGTACAAAATGCAATAACTTGAAAGATGTGAGAGTTCTTCGTACGTACCAAACGTCTCTTTTGCTCGCTGAATGGGATTGAACCACATGTATGCAAAGAAGGACCTAAGCCATCATGATCACTGTTCCGGTTCTTCTTCGCTTGTGCACTCGTCCCTTTAAATTTTTCGGAAGCCCAGTACTCTTGAAGTGACTTCGAAGTGCTGTCAGACAACCACAGAGGCTGCTTGTCCCTTTTCCTTAGCTCCCCAAATGTGTCCTTCAATCTACTAGCCCCCTTCTCCTCAAAGTTGCTCATAATCTGGGAGTCATGCTCTGGAGCCCAATAGAAACGCTTCTGTGAAATCAAAGTGAGCAAAACATAAACAATATGTTAGTGAACAACATATTCATAGATTTAGTGAAGTTATAAATTTCTCTTGCATTGAACTCGCCAAACCATAGATCCCGTATTGATTTAGGGACTTTACCCCATGTTGGCCATGGCTCGGTAAATTTGTTCACAAATATCATTGTTATTTCAAATGCCACATCATATGGAAAGAAACTGCAAGTAAGAAAAACATTTACAAATTTACGTTCACAACAAACATATTTATATGTATGTTCGGGTTCTGAATATACAAAAGTGAAAATGTGTAATCACTTACTCTTTACCATCTGGCCTAATAAGCACCTTGTTGGACATGCTCCCATGGCTTGAAGCACCTTCACTGTGATCCCTACTTCTTTGTTCATTGTGTTGTGGAATCACATGTGGTACAGGGATGTAAGAGCCAAACTGGTTGCCCATAAATGCTCCTTGCATATGAGTGTTAGGAGGTCTTTGTGATTGGAAGAAGCACATGTCAGCTTAAGGGAACATAGCATTTTGAGATACCTGTTGGGTGAATTGCATGTTTTGGGTGCTGTTGGGATCAGGAAATGCAGTCTGAGGAATGTCTTGGTAGTGTTGCCATCCCTGGAACTCTTCTTTCGCTTGGCCAGTTTGGTTGTTATGACCTCTTTTCCGAGTTCGACCACGTCCACCACCGCGTCCCCGTTGCGTACCTGACATCTTTAAAACAAATATACAAACCATAGTGATCAAACAACATATATAAAATGCCAGAATTATACATTAATAGTAACTCACACAATGACAATTGTATCATTAATTATTGAAGAAACACTAAATGCATAGGACGACCAAGTGTACATCAGTACAACGAAAAAGCTACACCAATTCAACAAATACTAGTCATCATCCTCAACTTCGTTGTCCTCGTCAGAATCATCATGGTCCACACCGACTTCGTCTTCAATGTATTCATAATCATCATCCCACTCTACCTCCACTCCTCCCTCGTTTTCAGCTTCCTCATTAACAACTTCAATGTCTTCCTCGTGACTCAACAAAGTTGCAGGAATTGTGTCATTCACCAATGTCACATGAGACACATGATCCTCTTGGAATGCAACTGGTAAAGTGAATTCATTATGCACTTTGTGCCTGGGTTTGTTTGGTACAACAACCCACCAGTTAGACTTATCTCTTATTCTATTCGGGTATTTCATGTACACCACTTGCGTTGTAGCAGTAGCAAATATGAATGGATCATATTTTCTATATCTTCGAGTGGTATTCACCTCTACAAATGGGTATAGTTTGGGACAACGTGTTCCTCGAGGGGTGTTATCGAACCAATCACATTTGAACATCATGCATTGTTTAAGCGGCTCTCCAAGATATTCAATGCGAATAATCTCTTGGAGAATTCCATAATAATCGTCCTCATATCCACCTTCCCTGCTCCCTTTAACGCAAACGCCACAGTTGAAAGTCTCTTTCCCTTCACACCTTTTCTGTGTGTGAAATAGAAATCCATTAACTCTAAATGCAAACCACGATGTAACTTTCCTTAAAGGCAGTTGAGCCAAGTGGTATATGTGTATTTGGCGTTCGTCATTGAGCATTTGTACAATTTCAACCTACATTTATTTTTACAAACATGATCAACATGGGAACCATATTGTATAAGATGTGCTGAAGGAGATAAACATATAACATAAGAGGCAAGTTTACGTTCTTACTGCTTTTTTGAACCACCAAATAAATTAAGCTTCAATCAAGGCATCTATCTCCATGTCCGTCAAAGTGGAATTTCCTTGTACTTGTTGTTGTTTGAATAAACTGTGAGAATGACATTCATCAGCACTGAGTTCCTGATTAACTTCATCACAATACAAAATGGCATATGTTGGACTTACTCGATGTAAGGTTGCACTTCATTACAATTCAACAAAATGTGAAGGTGTACAGCGTGCAACTCTTCATCAGTTAGGTACCTCTGTGTACGACTTCCCACTGGAGTACCTTGGGTTTGGAAAACTGATAAAGGTGGTTGCATTTGTGGCTCATCATTGTCATCCTCGTTATGTCGACGTCTTGTGCGCATTGAAGGCATATCGTCGCCGAAGTAGTACGAGGAAAACTGCGATATCTCAAACACCAAGCATGCTTCAGCCATTGATCCTTCTAGATGTGTTTGTTTCTTATCTTCTTCTTAAGCCATCCAAAGTACCTAAAATACAACAAGTTGTACAAGTATTTCAGTTTAACACTACTGCTGAACTTAGTGGTTCATGATGTTTGGATAACAATTTACCTTTCAAATGGATACATCCATTGATATGGCACAGGACCCCCTCGGTATGCTTCTTCTGCCAAGTGTATAGACAAGTGCTCCATGACATTGAAGAATCCCGGTGGGAAAACTCTCTCCAATTTACAAAGTACTATGCTTATATTGCGCTGCATTTCTTGTAACTTATCAACCCTTAGTACTGATTTTGAAAAATTCACTTAACTCAACCAGTGCTTCTAATACGTCATCTAGAAGGGCACGAAATACTATTGGCATAAGCATTTGTAAAAACACATGACAATCATGGCTCTTCATGTTTTGAAACTTTGCAGACTTCATATCAACGCAGTTTGCAAAGTTGGAGCAATATCCATCAGGCATTGTCAGTTGTTGCGCCCAGTCACACACCCCCTTTCGTTTGTCCAAAGAAAGGAAGTACGTGGCCTTCAGTTTTAGTGTTCGGCCATTAGCACCATCTTGGACGTTCAACTCACTTCGACCACACATCTCCGCCATATCTAGCCTTGCCTTTACATCATCTTTTGTTTTACCAGGTACATCCATCACAGTGTTGATGATGTTATCACAAAAGTTCTTCTCTATGTGCATTACCTCCAAATTGGTTTAGTAGTTGGTTTCTCCAATAAGGTAACTCCCAAAAGATGCTTTGCTTTCTCCAATTATGAGAGTTCTCCTTGAAACCCGGGATGACGAAATCTCTATCAGTGGTTACTTTAGGAAGACTCTGAACCTCTTCATATAGTTCTTTCCCATTTTTCTAGACGGAGGAGCATCCTTAACAACTTGTCCTATACGAAATGTAGGTCGATTTCTTCGAAATGCATGATGTCTGGGCAAGAATCGATGATGATAGTCAAACCAGGATGGTTTGCCCCCATGTTTCAACTGTGTTACTCTCGACTTCTCCATACAAACAGGGCAACTTAAAACATCATGAGTACTCCACCCAGATAACATTCCAAGGGCTGGGAAGTCATTTACTGTCCACATTAATGCAGCTCTCATAACGAAGTTCTGCCTCGTTGAAATGTCATAAGTTTGAACACCATCCCATAGCATTTTCAACTCATTAATCAAAGGTTGCAAGTACACATCTATTTTGTTCTTCGGATTTGTAGGCCCAGGTATAATGCAAGTTAACAACATATATGGCATTGTCATGCACATCTCCGGGGGAAGGTTGTAAGGTGTCCCAACAACAGGCCAAATTGAATAAGGGCGTGCAAATTGCGCAAATGGGGTAAACCCATCTGCACACAAACCAAGTCTAATATTACGGGCCTCCGAAGCAAAATCTGAGTGTTTGCGATAAAAATGTTTCCACGCTTCACCATCTGAAGGGTGACAAAGAACACCATCCTCACGCCTATTGTCATAATGCCACCTCATGTGTTCAGCTGTGCTTCTTGAGGCGTACAGGCATTGCAACCTAGGTATAACCGGGAAGTAGAACATTTTCACATATGGTTTTGGTCTCCCATTATCACCTGACTTTTTTGGCTTCCACCGTGGTGCATCACAGAACTTACATTTCTCAACTGCTGAATCCTCCTTAAAGTACAACATGCAACCATTGCAGCAACAATCAATGGTTTGTACATCTAAACCCAAACTTCGAACCTCCTTTTTCAACTCTGTGTAATTTCTGGGGATACGATTGTCTGCCGGACAACTCTCATGCATTAATTGCATCACCTTGTTCAAACAATTTTGAGGCATACTATAATCAGATTTGATACTCATTAATCTGACCGCATTTGATAATTCATTTTGGTTACAACACCCTTCCCATAAAGGCCTTTGCGCAGCTTGCAACATATTATAGAATTTCTGAGCTTCTGCATTTGGTTTCTCATTGTCACTAAGTTCATTAGTAACCATTACATCATTCACCATTGCTTCCACATTATCCACAAATGGTCTAGTATTATCAGCGTCTATGGGACTTGACACCATGTGGTCATATAAGTTCTGTGCGTTGCTACTTCCAACATTGTCATAGGAGGTTGGTTCCACTTCCCCATGAGATGTCCAGTACCAATAGCCTTTAACAAAACCGTTGTGGTACAAGTGTAATCTCACCTCATTGGGTTCTTTATAAGCTCTATTCTGGCATTTGGCACAAGGACATCTATAATGTCCATTATTTATGAATTCCACTTGACTTTTTCCAAATTGATCAAATAATTCAACTCCATCTAAAAATTCTTGTCTATACCCTTTTCTACCTGGTAAAACTCTTTTATACATCTACCTCCGATGGGGTGGTCCATCAATATTATCCATTGTACAACATTACAAATGTATACGTTAATTACTTATTTATAATACTAATGGACATAATGATTACACTTTTTTTCATACATTTTTACAACAATAATTTACATAAGATTGTACTACTTCGTCATCCACTATGTTCAATATGCGATGCACAAAAACAAGATAGTAAGACAATTAGGTCAGAATGTAAACCTGTTTGAATGTCTGAAATTGCAGTTCAAACTTATGACATTTACACCGATAATAACGAACATTCACAGCAACAATAACGTATTTTTTTTCGTTCGCAATATGTTTTCTAGTATGACCCATATCCTTCATATTAATCATACACACAAATTAAATCTACAAATATTTACGTTACACATAATACACGTATTATTATTTACTCTACGTACGTAACAATAAATAATATTTACACATTTACAAAATAACACATTTTCATCATTTCACGTGCAATTATTATCCACCATTTGTTCATTTAATTTATTACATTTTAGGTACAACATATGAAATGATCTACTAATTACATTTATTACATAAGTAAATTTTGACATTAATATATTACAAGTACTTGTACAATACTAAATAACATGTACACATATTACCCAAATAATACGACAAAATAATTCACTCTCCCACATTTTCTATATACTACCATACCAATTTCTCTAAATAGCCAGTATTAATTATAACCATCATAAATTTTACGAATTAGCTCCTCACACCCACTTTCAATATGACATTCTCTAAAATTAGAAATTCATAGCTCCCAATAATACGTTTCAAAAAATAACATTCAATTACATTTGTATATCATCCACCCAATTACGTACTAATAAAACTCAATAATTACTTTCACATTCACATAAACACAACCACATTTAAAATCTAAAATCTATTAATTGTTGAACAAAATATCTACTACAACCTAAACAAACAACATTTACATATTTACTATATAATTGTCACTTCAATTTCAATTTCATATAATTGTTTAATTAGCATATAATTGTTTAATTGCCACTTCAATTTCTCAATTTTATCAACATATCTACTACAACCTAAACAAACAACATTTAAATATTAAACTTTCATATTCACATCAACACAACCAAATTCAAAACCCATAATATACGAATAACTCAATAAAATTTCAACAACAACTACAAATTATCACATAATTGTTAAATTCTAACTCAAATTTGTCAAATTCATAAAAAAATACACTACAAATTACATAAATATCACTTATTTGAATTTGGAGGAGAAAAGTGGTGCTGGTGGAGATGGGGTTGCCGGCGGGTTGGGCGGTGGCCGATGGACGGTTGGGCGGTGGCCGGTGGACGACTGGGCGGCGGCGGCGGCGGCGATGGGCAGGCGGCACTCGGTGGTCCTCCTTCTCTCTCTACCTCACGCTCTCTCTCTCTCACTTTGGCTTCAGGCAAACTGAAGCCCAAAATTGAAATTTCCCCATTTTATGCCCTGACCGACGGAATATTCCGCCGGACGTTCCGTCGGACCGGTCGATCCGACGGAATATCCGGCGGAATTTTCCATCGGACAGGGCAATTTTTTTCAAAAAAACCCTGCAACTTTTCTCAGGCAGAGAGAAGTTCAAAAAACCTGGTGGCCAACGGAATTTCCGACGGAATCCGACCAATCCGTCAGATATTCCGACAGAAATTGGGTCCGTATTCCCCTTTTGCTTTCCCCGTCCCTCCGTCGGCGTGGCTGTCGGCCTCTGCGACGGCTTAATTTTCCGTCGCCATTTTTCGTCGGAAAAAACAGATTTTTTAGTAGTGTATGTTATGTTCAAAAATTATATAAGGAAATTGAAACACAATTTGCTGGAGTTAAACTTGATTTCGAAGAAAAGGTTAAAGAGTGGCAAAGAAAGATTAACAACATGGAGCTTTAGGACATGAGATATCTGAAAAACTATATTGTTGAATTTGAGCAATATTATTACAAAAAATTGGACATAATGAAACCAATCTTGGTATATTTTATGACAAATTACCTTATTCGATAAATTCCATAATTCATGAAAAATACATTACATGGCTTGAAAGGGCGGATGTCATGGATACCCTTGGTACAAGAATCTCTTATCTAAGAAAATGGGTCAATGATCAATATCTTGATCTCAAAAACAAAAGAAAATGAAGAAACAATTTCTAGCATGTTAGGATACTCCTCATCGATGTGGAAATGAACCTGAGAAGAGAAGGAAAGAAAATTTAATAAGAAAAAGAGCTTTAATTAATAGGCAAAGGGGAGAGAACTACAAAAAGAAATATTATAATAAGCCAAGTCCAAAAATGTGTAAATTTTTTAGAAAAGTGGTTTATTCTCTAGCAGGAAAAATAACTGTAGGTGTTGGGTATGCAAAAAAGTAGAGCATTATGCAAACAAATGCAAAAATAGGAAGAATAAGAAGCTTCTTGAAACATTGGATAGCTCATACTATTTTGAGCTTAGCAAAGAATAAGCACTAGACGTAGCCTTGAAAAACAACTAGGGAATTGTTGAGATAGCAGAGGAAAATGAATATGAAGAAAGTGATTATGAAAGAAGTAGTCATATTATGGAAAGTAGCTTAATTAGCCATGATGACCTTCAAGGAGAAGAATTTATTGTAGATAATGAGAATGAAGACGTCAAATGAGATTGGGTCCTTCCTATAATTCAAAAAGACACGATCTATAAAAAAAATTCATCTTCTAATTAAAGAGTAAGTATATATGTGAGATGCTAGAGGGAGATCTAAAGATAAAAGATTGTGAGTATGAAGTGAGAGAAGTAAATCTCATTAATTGGGAAAATATTTTTAAGTATAACAAGAATAAAAAGTATAGATATATCCATGTTGGAGGTGTCTAACTTCAAATTACCCAATTACAGTATTATGACAAAGATATTGATCGATATGCTTTGTTCTATGATATCAGGCATACCAAATTTAATAATCAAATTATCATAGGGATTAAGACCAATTTGTGTAATGGTTCAGTGTGATTCAATTGCCGACTTAGATGTTATGTGAGCCTAAAAGATGAATTTATCGAAAACTTCATATCTCTTAAGATAAAAACAGTTGGGATGGATATGAAAACCAGAGGTTACCTACTAAGAATATTTTGGAAAATAATCTATAAATTAGATATATTATATGCCCAAAGACTAAGATGACAATACTAGAGGCAGAACAACTTGAAAGTTCTACTTCAATGCAAAAAATTCAAAGGACAAATTCAATCTGCTAGATATAAAAATTGATAGTTTTTGGGTATCTAGCTTTGCCAATCCCATAAAAAGAAGAATGTAATAAAACTCAATGAGAGGAAAAAATTATCATTAAACCCCAATTATTAAGAATCGTGAGTGCAAAATTAGAATGGGGAGAATGATCTTCAATTACTGAAGGAGAGTTTAAAAAAGATGATACAATTAGTATGATTAGTAAAATGAGTAGAATGCGTTTGAGCACCCAAGAGGACACAGTGTAGATCGAAGCATTAGTTTGGATAGAAATGTCATCGGGCACAAAATAAGGACCACTTGTGAGCCAATTTATGAAGATGAATTAGTCAAAACTACGACTATGAAGATAAGTTATTAGGGCACCAACACTAATCCTAGTAGCATTTATACCCTAACAAATATATGTTTCGAGAGGTACAATGTATATGAATTGTATGCTTACACCAAAACTGGTTGTTCTGTTTGTTTTCGAAAAAGGACTTTATTTCTAGAATTTATGTGGAAAAAGACGAAAATTCTTTATAAGTAAGAATAGCTAATGATAGCATAATGAGCCACAACGAAGCCATACAGAGGTTACCCATAGGGAGGAGTCCAATGCATTATGCCAACTCTATGGGCTACTGATCAACCTTCCCTTGATATGATTATCAAAAATAATTTCAAAGGCTATTCTCCATCCACACATACCATAAACCAAATCATAATTACAACAAAGGATCACTCGGTTCCTATTTATAAATGAAGCAAAGCATATATTCATCAAAAGGTTGAGTTTACATGTAGTCAACATGGTGAGATCATAATCCCCACCCAAAGTGAGATAGGACTAACGATCTCACTACTAGAGTTATCAATTAAAGAGCATATTATTGAGCAACAAGATCAATTATGCAAAGAACTCTATGATGATAATTCTCCTAAACTTTGAGACAAATATAAGACATTTATAAAGATTACTTTGCTAAACTCTAACTCTGTTATCCGAGTCAAATAAATGGTGTATACACACTAAGATATCCAAGAATTTGATAAGCAAATAAGAGAACTTTTGGATAAAGGATCAATCAGGAATAGTGAGAATACGCACAATAGTCCTACTTTTATTGTAAGAAATCATGCTAAAAAAAAAAGAGGAAACACTAGTTTAATTAATTAATAAAATATTCCTAATAAAATAGTTCTTTTCAATAGAATTCAAGGAACCTATTGGTTCTTGAAAATGGATTGTAGAAGTTGATATTGGCATATAAAAAAGATGAAGAAAGCATTCCTTTGACGACCTTTAGTACCCTCCTCAAGGACATTATAAGTGGATAGTAATACCATGTGGTCTAAAAAAAAATGAACCTCGAATATTTCAAAGAAGAATGGATAATATCTTTAAAGATCTCAATCATTGTTGTCTAGTTTACATTGTTGATGTTTTGTCTTTTCCAAGACCAAAGAGCAGCACAAAGATGACGTTCTTGCTGTCACCCAAAGAAGCATCGATCATGATATTATCCTTAGTGAAACCAAGTGTATTTATGCTGAACAAGAAATTGACTTTTAGGTCTAGAAATAAAAGCTGCACAAATTATTTTATAAAAGTATATTCTAGAAAAAAATAGAAAATCTCCCTGAGAAGATCAAAGACAGGAATCAATTAGAAAGATTTCTTCGATGTCTTACCTATGCTTCAAATTTCATTAAAGATTTAGCTAAATTGAGAAAACCATTATAGTAGAAACTTAAGAAAAGAACCAAGTTGCATATGGAGCTGCAGTGGCCCAAAGATGTTCAAACCTTCAAAAAGGTGTTCAAAAATCTTTCTATTCTTAACTTGCCTAATGAAGTAAATAATTTAATTCTTGAGACAAATGCCAACAATGAGCACTGGAGTACAGTACACAAAATTAAATGAGAAAAATTGTGCAAATATTACTGTTGAAGTTTTAATAAAGCAAAATGCAATTGTTCCATGATGAAAAACGAAATCATTGCAGTCAATCACAAGGGGAATTGAAAAGTTTTTAATCTTTTTAGCCCTCCAAAACCTTTTCTTATTAGAACTTCTTGCAAATGAATACTTGGTTTTGTGAAAAAACAATTTATCAAATACGCAAATGTGAGGGCGACTCCTACATTGACAATTATAGCTTAACCAATTTTCTTTCTCTATTGGACATGTATAGGTACGTACCGAAGAATTCTCTACCAGATAGTTTAACTCGTGAACTTGCAATGGTGATCATTAGAGTAGAACTTATACTGGAAAAGAAGAAAATCCAAAATGAAATCTCATTACTAACAGAATGAGTTTCTTCTTCTAATAGAGTCCTTATGGATATTTTGGAATTCCATACAAAAAGAAGATCATGTTTTGGTTTTATGTCTTCTGCCTATCTAATAGTATAGAGATTCAACATTTTGGAGTTACAAATGAAATAGCTAAGGTGTTCTTATGATGTTTTAGAAAAAATAAGTCCCTATGTTCAACAAAAATGGTTCAATGGCTAGTATATAGTCTGCATCGATTACTATCATAATTATTCCTATAATATTTGGGAGTCATGGAGTACTATGATTTTCTTTCCTGATAGATCTGGAGTTGGTGATACTAGAATCCGAGGAAATTCAGTCCCTTTAGCTGATCCCATCATGAAGGCCTGTGATTATGGAATGGTAGCTTATCTTATGGAAATCTCAAACCTAAAGTACCCATTCTTCTCAAGATTAACTGAGTTTCAGAAATGTATGTTTAAAAGAATCCATTAGATTTTGACATCGTCTGATGGTCCAACAAGGTTCTATATGATAGAAATCCATATGTCGAGGTGCATTATGCAGTTATTGAGTATGAAAATAGAAAGGCCAAACTAACCCATTATCTTGTTCAATTAATTGATCTAGAAGACCCTAATGATCAGCGACAACGAATGGTTTCCAGATGACAAGAATAGGAGCCATTAGATTTACAAATATTTATCATCAAATGTAGGCATTGACTGAATGGGGAGATGATGTAAGTGTCAAGGGAAAACACTACCCAAGCCACTACACACCAAAGGGAGAAGAAAAAGGAGAGAAAAGGTCACGGCAATAGGTGGCACGGTCGTGCCTATGGGCACGGGTTGGCCGTGCCAACTTGCTGCCCACAAAAACCGTGGAGGGAAGAAAAGGCACGGTTTGGGCTCTTTTGAGTTGGGGTTCGTTTTTGGCCACTTTTGGTGAATGGGAAATGTTGAAAATGGTTATGTAAGATGGTATTTGAGGTAAGAAAGGGATTAGAAGTGGAAGATTAACAAAGTAAAAGTAATTAAGCACTAATCCATGCTAATTACTTCACTAAGCAAATCATGGAGATGAATCTAGAATAGGATAGAACTAAACTCAAGATTGGATACAGAATCACCACCAACCTTAAAGTTTAGGGCCCTTAAGCTTGATTAAGTTACAGAATCACCACTTAATCAAGATTAAGACTCACTTGGACACCACTTAGTTTGGCCTAAACTAAGATAAGCAAGCAAGGATTTGTGTTTGAGAGAAAACAAGCTCTCTAGGCTTTCAAGCTGAAAAATTCTGAGATATCCTTCTTCCTTGGCCAAAATGGCCTTACATACTAGTTGGAAATACAATACTAGGCTAAGAAAGGTCCACATCACTTTCCTTCCTAGTGAGGAAAA
>JACYFF010019584.1:73050615-73086908 GCA_017589665.1 Selenicereus undatus | reverse complement strand
GAATATTCTCCTCATGAACATGATCTGGACTGGATGGGTTTCCATCAGGAGAAGTACTAATGCATTGTGGGATACTACTTTTGATTATCATTGAGTTTAACAAATATATAAAGGTAGAAGGAGCTGCTTTAAAAGATGTATTTGATTATCTGTTTGATGTTGGAGCTGAAAATTTCTATCAAAAAAGAAAGATATCTAAATGAATTTTTTGAGAAATGGAATCCAGAGCATCTTCAACTTGATGAAGGTTTTGGCTACTATTTGGATAATGATGGATTAGAAGACATCATTGGAGATGAAGAGATGCAGAATCTCAATATGGATGACTTGTCTTGTGAGCATTAAGTGCTCTGAAAAATTGTTGCACCATTATGTGCTTACTTGTCAAGCATCAAGTAAGTGAAATAATGCAACCTATTGCAGCCATATGAAAGCATCTTATAACAGTATGTACTGTAGTCATTAGGGTATCCTATGTATTCCATCTTTTCTATAAGAAGAGAAGTCGAGTGTTGAAAAGAGACACGATCACGTGAGCATACTTGAGCAAAAGAGAAGTTTGGTTTCTCCATTTCTTTGTGAGCAAGTATCTCTGATGGTCTTAGTTGTTTACGTCCCTCTTCAATGTTCCATTATAATATTTATACTTTCAAGTTTTCGATAAGAAAAAAAGCTTCCCAATAGAAAACATTATTCATTCGAACCTTATGTCTTAAATATTATAATTTCTTGATTAAAGCTCCGTTGTCCTTAAATGTATAAAAAAAAAAAAAACTTGATTAGCAACTACGGTCCAAGGTATGCAATGAAACATATCTGCGCCACCTGATCTAAGGAATATGCGGTTGAGAGTAGCAATCTCTGTCAATGGGAAGCTAGAGGAACGCTTGTGTCCAAAGTCGACAAAATTCAGATAGTGGTCAAAATTCTCTAATTAAGCTTTATTATGTTGCTAAACATAGTGGGCCTATAATAATAGAAAGTATAGCATTTACGATACAAGCAGTAGATTATGATAATTAGTACTAGTAAAGTCAATATAAGAAGTTTAATCATTTAAAACAAACATATTTTCTTAAAGAAACCATAAAAAATAGTTTATTTGCATCTTTTACTAAATTTTGGGGTCTTTTCATAATTTTCAAAAAGTTTTGGGTCAAATGTGCAAAAACAAATACTGTGGTAGGTACTAAAAAATCAAAGCAGCAGTTCAGAAGATAGTAAAAAATCAAAGAGTAAGACCTCAAGGTACTAAAAAATTTAGTCAAAAAAATGAGACCCAAAAAAAAAATCAATGATACATACTGCAAGATACTAAAAAGTTAACTACTCATAGTAAAAATTGTATTTACTGACCTTGGGAGCACAAGGATTATATTAGGTTTAATGGAGGCATGACTTGTTGAATACTAGGTCTACAAACGAGCCTATTTGTAACTCGAATATTTCGTTGAATAAGGGAAGCGTGACCCTTCTAAAATTTAAGCTTTAGTGGGTTGGTGGATATGTTTTGGGGGGGGGGGGGGGCGGGGGGGTGAGATTTCCCCAAATTGCCATTGTGACTGTTGTGGCAAGGGCCCTTGATAAGGGATGTGCATAAACTATGGGTAATGAATAATGATCAATGTAATCAGTACAATATGCAAATAAAGTGTATTGCATTGAGCTGAATTGATATATTATCATATGGTTAAAGTCACGAAATTATAATATTTACAAGCAATCAGCAACTGCTAAGTTTGGGAATAAACATGTAAAAATGATACCCTAAAAAATGAATGTTATCAGCGAAGAAAGTTTTCATAGTATAGTCTTTTAATTGTGGAAAGCTATATATAGATCAAAATAGTATGAGACCATTAGGTTATCTAACCCCGCAGCCTCAATTTATTGCATGGTATTTTTAGACTCAAACTAGACACCTTTTATCTGTCAAAACCTTTATTAGTTTTGCTTTCTACACTACTCCGTTTGTTTTACAATCATTACCCTTTTTTTAATTTGGATTTGTTCAATTTGACCATTTTACCTATTCTTATCTGAACATCACAATTAAAATTTATTTTTTCCCTAAATTAAAACTAGATATACATTTTTAAAATGGAAAGAAATTCAATATTTTCATAGAAAACACTTGAGTCCAATATGATAATGTTAACATATATTGTCAACTGTTCACTTTTTTTCTTTTTGTTACCAAATTAAAATAGCAATTGGTCATAATGGTTTTTTGGATTGTTAGTTGATCAAGAGATCAAAAAAGGATCTATATAAAATAATAGTTGGTCACAGTATTATATCTTCCATATAAGAAGTTTTAGTTTTTATCCTTTTTTTTTGTGTAGGCCAAATCTCTATAAAGAGTAATATAATACAATATGAGAGTGAAAATTGAATTTGACTCTTAATATATACAGAGCCCTAACCATAACTACTATGCTAAGGCTTCACTGACTTTGTTTTTCTTTTTACATTCAACTTGAGATGCACCCATCCGGAGATGTGCAAATAGTTTGATTATTACTAAAAAAAAAAGTCTAATTAGTAAGTCAAAGTGATGTTGGGAAGCGTCTAAATAACAGCGTGCTACAACACACTAATACGAATGAGTATCTTGGAAAAAATTCCCCTTAGATGAAGAGTAAAGATTCCACACGAATACACAATGCATAAACACAAGTACAAATTTGTGTCTTAGACCTAGGTAGTGTTTGGTTGGAAGGAAAAAGGTTTTTCAAGAAAATTATTTTCTGTGGAAAATGTTTTTCCAAGGAAAATTGATTTACATGTAACATTTTCCATTATTCGGTATAAGATAAATCATTTTTCATGGAAAAAGGAAAATTTCAATAGGATTGTTTAAATTGTGAAAAATATCGACTGAATTGTCATAATTACAACGACAAATGTTGACCAAATGAAGGAATTTTAAGCTTAAAATTCATATTTGAGTTTTTTTAACACTTTATCTCAGATAATCAAGTCTCAATCTAAACTCTTGAAATTATTTTAATGACAAAAAAAATCAACCGAATTATTTATATGGCAAAAAAATATCGATTGAATTGTCGTTGAATATTTGATCAAATGAAGGAATGTCGTGTTCAAAATCTGAATTTGAGCCTATTTTAATCTTTCTTATCCGATGATTAAATTTTGATCCAAACTATTGAGATTGTTCTAGTGGTAAAAAATATTGATTGCATTATTTAAGTGGCAAAAAATATCGATTAAATTCTCGTTGCAGGAAAAAATGTTGACCAAATGAAAGAATATGGAGCTCAAAATCTAGATTTGAGCCCATTTTAACATTTTATATTTGATGATCAAGTTTCAGGTTAAACTGTTGAAATTATTTTAGTGGCGAGTCAATTGAATTGTTTTAATTGCAAAAAATATCAATTAAATTATCGTGGAGAAGATAAATGTCGACCAAATGAAATATTTGAGCTCAAAATTTATATTTGAGTTCATTTTAATCTTTCCCATTAGATAGTCAAGTTTCGATCAAAACTGCTAAAATTGAATTTTGCACCTAAATTTTAGCTAATCATATCGTTAAAGAGTTGAAGGGAGAAAATTAATTTTCTATCTTCTCAAAAAGGAAACCATTTTTCTCCATTGAGGGAAAAATTATTTTCCTTGAAAAATAGTTTTTTTATCATTTATTGTGCCAAACAGTGAAAAATTGAAAAATTATTTTATGAGAAAATCAATTTCCCCCCAACTAAACACTACCTTAGTTGTATATCCCTACAAAGCAGTTATACACATCAAATTATCCTACCCCGAACACTACACCTACAAGAGAAACTGCAAATTTGACTGCACATACACTATATGCAAAAGGAAAATAATAAATATTTTGATAGAAGACATTTTTTAAGTATCTTATTTAGGGTAAAAAGTGTGTTATTGTATATTAAATTAGAAAAAAGTTATTATTATATTAAACGGTGAAGATTTGCTACCACTTATAGATTAGGTAAATTATGTTTTTACTATTTTTTCTTAATTATAAAATTATGCATATATATACTATTTCTTCAGTGACATGATTAATCAGGTTATACATACACCAGTGAATACTAAAACTTCACTATTGATAATTAATTATAACGATGAAAAATGCGATGATTATAGATTGGATAATAGAGTAAGTAATTTAAGCTAAGGTAAATGTGTCTTACTACAAGATGTTTATCAACACTCCAAAATAAAAGGTAAGGCAAAATGATAAGTGCCTTGTTACATGTACAAGACACTTAATAAGTGTCTTGTGTTAACCTTAAAATCATATTACAATATTTTTAAATTGAAAAGAATGGTACGATTGAATAGTGTAATCATATTACAAATTGTAAATGACATAAAATCATCTTTTTGGCCTATAATTTACTAAAAAAGGTAACCCGGTGCACAAGCATCCCGCTTTCACGCAGGGTCCGAGAAAGGGTTGGACGCCCGCACCCCAAGGAGTGAATTTTAACCAGCCTAACCTAATTTTATCAGTGGCTGATTCCACGGCTCGAATCCGTGACCTTTTGGTCACACAGAGACAACCTTACCATTGCTCCAAGGCTCGAACCCATGACTTTGTCAGTGACCCATAATTTACTATATTTCTAAAATACATGCATCATATGCCTTCGCGGGTAGGATTGATTCGATTAAGATGTCATTTAGTATCTCGTCGGTGTAGCCGACGCATATTTAACCTTACCTATTTAGAATTAAGTACAATCATTGAGAATTTTGCAATTTTAAATTATTTAATACATTAATTTAGAATGAGGTAAGACATTTAGCGATGTCTTGCATTGTGGCAAGACACATAACATCACTCAAACGTAAGAAAAATCATTTAGTCCGAATAATAAGTGCTACTCTAATATAAGGGTTGATTCTGGGATAGAAACCTCCTCACATATTAGGCTCCTCTTCACATTCTCTCTTTACTGCCTGGGGGCGGCCCCCCCCCCCCCCCCCCCCAACCCAAAAAAAACCAACCCACAAAAAAAAAGCCTCTCACTGTGTCAGAAAGAGCACCTTCTCAACCACCGTGCACCTTACCCATGCATAGCCCATGTCCACCTCTAATCGTTGGCCTCCACCCCCTCTTTCCCTCAATTCGTGAAAAACCCTTCAGTTGTTGGATTGTCGACTATGGGGCTGGTGGTCCGTGGTGGGGCTGAGTGGGGAAACTGTTGGGAAGCTCTTCTTTTATTTGTTTATTTATTTTGGGGAACAACTATTTAGACTGAGTTTGTTTTAGATAAAAGTGTCTCAACATGAGTCATTGATTTGATCAAATGCACATCCAGCCCAACCAAACTTATCTCATGCAATGGCCCCATTGCGTCACATCAGAAGTACTTAAATGGTACAAGAACGTAAATGCTAATGTAGAATTCACACACAAAAATACCCATGGTATACCAACTCTTTTACACTTTCACTAATGCTTTCAGTAAAATAAATTGATGCATGTACAAGGAAAATTTTGAACCGTGTGTAAGAATTAGATGATGAAAGGATCCTCCCATGAAGTATTGCATGAAAGGAAAATTAGTGATTACATTTAGGCACTCAAAATTTGTTCATACCGTACCCAAATTAAATTTAATTAATTAATTGGGCCAACCCTTTTAATTAATTTAATCAAGCCCAAAGACTTGCTGATCAAGCCCAAAATGAAGCCCAATTGACTACCAAGTCCGGGTTCAGTTAAAATTCGAGTCAAAGCCCAAATTGAGACTCAAGACGACTACCAAGTCAAGCCACGACCTAAAGCCCGAACGACGTTCAAGTGATGGCGCGGTCAAAGTCAAAGTCAAAGTCAACATCGACTCACAAGTCAAACATAAAAAATGACTCTCAAGTCAACATCCGGTTAAAGTTCGAGGCGACTTCCAAGTCAATGCTCTACTCAAGCCCGGGAGACTCCCAAGTCAAAGTCAGAGTCAAAGTCGAACAAACGAAAGTCAAAATAGTCTAGGGTAAAGCCTGATTAAAAGGCCCAAAACCTAAGTCAAAGTCCAAAACCCAAGTCAAGGCCTGTTTTGACTTTCAAAGGGGAGATTTTCCTATAAATAGGTCCCTACCCCTCTTTATTCAAGGTTGGAAAATTCATCCTTGAGAGAGAAAGAATCAGAGGATTTTGTATCCATAGAGATTGTAATGCATTCAAATAAATTGAATCTATAAAAATTCAATCTTTGTAATTTGTGATTACAAATTTGGCACGCCCGGTGAGACATCTCTACCTCTCATCTCTTTCTCTTAAAAAATCAAGACTTTCAAGTCACAAGAACATCATCTTCAACGGAGACATGGCTGCAAAGGATGTCGTCGCACAAGCTTCGAAGAAGAAGAACACGGGATCCTTCTCTCTTAAATCTTGTGAAACAAGCGTCACTTCTAACGAACGCGCTCATACCATGAAGACCAGGAGCATGGCAAAAGCTGCTCCGTCGGCCGCGGCTAGGAAGACTGCGTCGTCCCCATCCAAATTCCAAGACTTAAACACGCAACACAAGGCGTCGTTTGGGATGGATGAAATTAAAAAACTTAGCCTTCAAGCTCCAATCTGCGAGGTTGAAGACTACTACAGTAGTGACTCCTCTGCGCCCTCGCCAAAGGAGGCACGCATGTCAGAGATTGAAGCTGAATCTTCTGACACTGTCATCATGCCAGTCATGATGACAGGAGTTGCTAACCTCGAAGAGCAGCTAGCAAGTATGAAAGCTATCTTGGATAGGCTCTTTAAAGAGAGTGCTGAGAAGGACGCCCAAATTAAGCACCAGAACGATCAGATCGCTGAACTGACAAAGAAGTTGGAAAAGAAGTTCTCTGAAGCTTCCAACAAGGGTTCGGGCGCTGAGGACTCTGACAAAGAGTCACATCACAACGAGGAATCTGACAACGACCGCAAAGCTAAGAAGGATTGCTCCTTAAGTTCAATGTCAGTTGAGCAAATTCAGAGCTTGATAGCCAACGTAGTCAAGGCTCAGCTAGGAGGAGGGTCTCACAAGGCTCACTTATACACAAATCCCTACACAAAGAGGATTGACGCGCTGTGCATGCCCCATGGCTATCAGCCTCCCAAGTTCAACCAGTTTGATGGCAAGGGCAACCCCAAACAGCGTGTCGCACACTTCATTGAGACGTGCAGCAATGCTGGCATAGAGGGAGACCGATTGGTGAAGCAGTTCATCCGTACTCTAAAAGGGATTGCGTTCGACTGGTACATAGACTTGGAGCCAGAGTCCATTGACAGCTGGTAACAAATGGAGCAAGAGTTCCTCAACAGGTTCTACAGCACTCAGCGCATTGTTAGCATGACAGAGCTAACGAACACGAAACAATGGAAGGACGAGCCAGTACTTGATTATATCAATCGTTGGAGATCCCTTAGTCTGGAGTGCAAAGATCGTCTGACAGAAGCTTCAGCTGTTGAAATGTGTGCGCAGGGCATGGAGTGGGATTTACTGTATTTCTTGCAAATGAGCAAGCCAAGGACTTTCCAAGAATTGGCAACGAAGGCTCATGATATGAAGATAACAATTGCAAGTCGTCGTGGCAAGTCTTCTTCCTTACCTAACTCTAGAAAGGACAAGGGTGAATTCAAGAAAAATCCTAAGTCCTCCAAGTCCTTAAACAAGGAATCCATGGCTGCTTCAACTGGAGAACCGGTTCGAATCTCCGGAAAGCCTAAGTATGAAAACATGAAAACTGAATTCCCCAAGAATGCTGGGAAGAAGCGTCCTTCATTTAAGGAATTGCAGGAGAAGAAATACCCCTTCCTTGATTCAGACTTATCAGGAATGCTCGATGATCTCCTTCAAAATGGGGTTATCAAGCTTGCAGATCCAAAACGCCCTAAAGAAGCTGGAAGAGTTACCGACCCAAAATATTGTCGGTATCATAGGGTGGTTAGCCACCCTCTTGAGAAGTGCATAACGCTCAAGGATCGTATTATGCAACTTGCTAGGGACGGGAAGATAATATTGGATTTGGACGACACTACCAAGATAAATCATATCTCCACTCAACTGGAATATTCCTCATTGCCCTGGAAGCCAAAGCATACTCAACCTCGTGGTAGAGTAAACATTGGATTGATTTCCTCCCTTAGAGAGAAATTAGTTACAATCCAATTTGGAAGTTTGGAGCCTGTGGTGGTTCCAATTGCAACTAAAGAATCCTTGACAGAGACTGATCCTTTTGCGGATGTCTTTGATAAGGCTGATGTGGATGAAGAGGGATGGACTCTTGTCACTCGTCGGAGGCCAAGGAAGCAAAGCCAAGCGCAGTCGCCACCTCTCCGCCGCAGGAAGAGACAAGGAAGAAAAAAGAGTCCATGTCACTCAAAAGGAAAGGAAAAGTCCAAGAGCGTCAAAGGGCACGAAACTTTGCCTATTGACCTCCTTGAGCAGGAGCTGCTTGTCCCTATCACACTCCAAGAGTTTTTCCCAACAGACTTCTTTGAGAAAGTTACGGTCAACATGACCTCATGTTTCGAACTCGAAGAAGAGGAAGACGAAGGAAGTGACGGACAAGAGGAGTCTCCTCAAGTAGCTGATAAAACCTTAACTATCTTGAAAGCTTTGCCATCTCATATAGGCTGGGGGCAAATCTTTTGTTTGCCTCACGAGATGCGCCAGCATGTTGTTGCTGCCTTACAACACCCAGAACTTTACGCTGATAAAATCAAGGATGTGGGAGCATCAACAGAAGACCCTGTTCAGTGTGCCTCTTGCAATATTGCAGTCACGTTCACTGACGATGATTTGCTGTTGGGATCTAAGCCCCATAATCGTCCTTTGTTTGTAACTGGTTATATCAGGGAACAAAAAGTCAGGCGCATTCTTGTGGATGGAGGTTCAGCTGTCAGCATCATGCCCAAGTCAACAATGAATGACTTGGGCATCATAGTGGAAGAACTGTCTAAGAGTCGAACGATGATTTAAGGCTTTAACCTTGAAGGTCAGCATGCAATTGGCATGATTCGCGTTGAACTAATGATCGGAGATTTCACGACATCTTCCATCTTCCATGTAATTGATGCCAAAACATCCTACAGGTTATTACTTGGGCGATCGTGGCTTCATGAGCATGGGATAGTCGCTTCCACTTTACACCAATGCCTCAAGTATTACCGTGATGGGGAGAAGAAAATAAATGAGGATGTCAAGCCATTCACCAAGGCTGAATCTCATTTTGCAGATGCAAGGTTCTTTGAAGAAGGTACTACACCTAAAGAAACCATGCCATCAACCATTTCTTCCATAGGCAAGGGTGTCGCAAAGAAAGCCCCTCAAGCAACAAAGGATAATGCTCCTAAGCAGCAGCTCATGAAATAAGCAAGCAAGCAAGGTGGCACCACTTCTTCTGTTGACCCAGTCGCTAAACAAGCTGATGCTTCAACGGGATCAATACTGCCAATTTTAAGGTACATACCTAGGTCTCACCGCAAGGAGGGCGAATCACCATTCAGCGAGTGCACGGGCAGTAGCAACGAGACCAAAGTTATTAAGGGTGATGCAGCTAGCATAACTTCTCTAAAAGGGAGTGTAACAGCTCCAACCCTTAAGATGTGGCAAGCAAAGGTGAGTCGACCTCCTATTCCGGGGTTTGTTGTTTATTCTAAGGAAAACGATGACTTGCCAAGCGTGCAGACTAAAGAAGGATTTGATCCCAACACTTATAAGCTGATGGAAAAGGCTGGTTACGACTTTCAAAACCCAGCTACCTTAGGGAAGGTAGTCAAGGTCAAGCCTCATGGACTTAATGAAACTCAGAAAAAGATCCAAGAGCAGGGAGGTTCAGTAGGCGTCTCAAAAGTTGGACTAGGTTTCATGCCACCTCAGCCAGTCAGAATCTCGGGGCGGCGAAAGGACAAGAAAGTGGCAACCCAACACATCTCAGATGAAGAGGTGGATGAGAGTGAAGAGGAAAGTGCTTCACCTAACCCAAAACCCTCTGTGTTTGATAGGTTGTAATCGCCCGCTCCGAGAAAACGTCCATCAGTGTTCACCCGAATGGGGAGAGGGAAAGGCCACGAAATATCTGTTTTTAACAGAGTCAAAGATGCTCCCCAGTCAAGGCGCTCATGGTTTACCACGATAAAAACTGGTAAAGAGTTTTCAAGCTCCCGACTTCAGCAGGAGAAAAGTTCTGTGTTTAGCCGCTTGGGAGTGATAAATGAAGTTCAGAGCTCTATCCCTTCTCGTATGAAGCGTTTCTCCAATTTGGATGTGAAAACGGACGGGTCATTAAGAGTAAAGAGGTGTACTGTGATCTTCACAGGTCACCAAAACAACTCTAACTCCAGCAATGAGGCGGAGGAAGAAGAAGTTGTTCCTTCCAATCATATCATAGCACATGAATGTGATGACTCAGACTCATAAATAGAGCTGGCTGAAATTCCTGAAACCTTCGAAGATGGGGGGCAAGCTACAGTTGATGAGTTAAAAGAGTTAAGTCTTGGGACCAATGAAGAGTCTCGTCCTATCTACGTAAGCTCATCACTTACACCCGAGGAGGAAATACAGTACTTGGAACTCCTGTCCGAGTACAAGGATGTATTTGCCTGGAGCTATAAAGAAATGCCTGGGTTGGATCCAAAGGTAGCAGTCCATCGTCTGTCTATCAAAAGGGGTATTTCACCTAAGAAGCAACCTCAGCGACGTTTTCGCCCGGAGTGGGTACCGAAAATTGAAAAAGAGGTCAACAAACTCATAGAGGCAGGATTCATTCGCGAGGTCAAATACCCAACGTGGATTGCAAACATCGTGCCCGTCAGGAAGAAAAACGGGCAACTTCGTATTTGTGTGGACTTTCGGGATCTCAATGACGCTTGTCCTAAATATGATTTCCCATTGCCTGTCACGGAACTCATGATCGATTCAACCACAGGGTATGAAGTGTTGTCGTTCATGGATTGTACCGCAGGATACAATTAGATTCTGATGGCACCAGAGGATCAAGAGGCCACAACTTTTCGCACACCTAAAGGCATTTTTTGCTATAAGGTGATGCCCTTTGGACTTAAGAATGCACGAGCAACTGACCAAAGGGCAATGCAAACAATTTTCGACGATATGCTTCACAAAAAAGTTGAGTGCTATGTCGATGATTTGGTGGTCAAGTCCAAGAAGAGGGAAGACCACTTGCAAGATCTTCGTCTAATCTTTGAGCGATTACGAAGATGCCAATTGAAGATGAATCCACTCAAGTGCGCGTTCGGTGTCACCTCCGGGAAATTCCTGGGGTTCATCGTTCACCATCGAGGAATTGAGATCGAGAAATCGAAGATCAAGGCAATTCAAGAAATGCCCGAGCCAAAGAATCTCAGAGAGCTTCATGGACTTCAAGGTCGCTTGGCATACATCCGAAGATTCATCTCAAATCTTACAGGACGCTGCCATCCCTTCAGCCACATTATGAAAAAAGGAGCACCATTCGAATGGGACAACTCATGTCGAACGGCTTTCAAGAAAATAAAGGAATATTTGTCCTATCCTCCGGTGTTGGGAGCACCTATCCCTGGCAAACCTCTTCGACTATACATTGTTGCTCAAGAACAATCTTTAGGAGCATTATGTGCACAGGAAAATGAGGAAGGAAAAGAAGTCGCCCTGTACTACTTAAGTCGTACATTGGTTGGTGCTGAATCTAAGTACTCCCCTATTGAAAAGACGTGCTTGTCGCTCATCTTTGCCATCCAGAAACTCAAGCATTACATGCAGGCTTCTACAGTACAAGTGATCTCCAAAGCTGATCCCATAAAGTACATCTTATCTAGGCCAATTTTAAATGGGTGGCTGGCAAAATGGGCGGTCATCTTAAAACAATACGACCTTGTCTATGTACCCCAAAAAGCGGTTAAGGGACAAGCGTTGGCAGATTTCTTAGCAGATCATCCCATTCCCGATGATTGGGAGCTAAATGATGATTTGCTGGGAGAAGACGTGTTCTACATCGATATCCTCCCTCCTTGGGAAATGTATTTCGATGGTGCGGCTAGGTGTGATGGTGCTGGTGCAGGAGTGGTCTTCGTTTCCCCTGAAAATCACATTCTCCCGTATTCATTTGTGCTCACTCAGTTATGCTCTAACAATGTGGCGGAATATCAAGCACTTGGCTTGGGTCTTGACATGGCCATTGAGATGGGGATCACCGACCTTAACATATATGGTGACTCGCAGTTGGTCATCAATCAACTACTTGACGTATACGAGGTTAAGAAAGAAGGCCTTGTCCCGTATCGCAGGCAGACATTACGCCTGCTAAATAAATTGGAGATGGTCAAGTTAGAGCATGTGCCAAGGAGTGCCAACAAGATGGTTGACGCACTAGCAAACCTCGCAGCCACTTTGGCACTGGGGCAGAAGAAGAAATGACAATTCCAGTATGTAGCTACTGGGTCGTTCCGCCTGATGATGAAGACTCAGATGAAGACATCAACATGATCTGTGTTCTTGAAATAGACACAAAAGACTGGCGCCAACCTATAATTGAGTACTTAGAGCACGGGAAACTTCCTAGTGACCTAAGGCATAAGACGGAAATACAGCGTAGAGCTTCAAGCTTCCTTTATTACAACGAAACGCTCTATCGACGCTCTTTTCTTGGCGTTTGGTTATGATGTTTGGACCTGGAAGAGGCAAAGCAAACGATGGCAGAAGCTTATTCAGGCATGTGCGGAGCGCACCAATAAGGGCCTAGGCTACATGATCATATTAAAAGGATGGGTTACTACTGGCCCACTATGGCGCAAGATTGCGTGGATTATGCAAAGAGATGTGATGCTTGCCAGTTCCATGCTAACTTCATACATCAACCCCCAGAACCTCTTCACCCAAATGTTGCATCTTGGCCATTTGAAGCATGGGGCCTTGATGTCGTCGGACCAATCACGCCTAAATTGTCGGCTAGTCATTAAATCGTCGGCTAGTCATTCTTACAACTTGGCGGCCACTGATTACTTCTCTAAATGGGCGGAAGCAATTCCACTAAGGGAAGTTAAAAAAGAAAATGTGGTCAACTTCATAAGGACGCATATTATTTATCGATATGGTGTGCCGAGATACATCATCATTGATAATGGCAAGCCCTTCGTCAACAGCCTGTTGACCAGCCTATGTGAGAAGTTTAAGTTCGCCCAACATAAGTTTTCCATGTACCATGCCCCTGCAAACGGTCTGGCAGAAGCCTTTAATAAAACACTTTGCAACTTACTCAAAAAAGTTGTCGCAAAGTCTAAAAGAGATTGGCACGACAGACTAGGGGAGGGTCTTCGAGCATATCAAACTACATACAAGACGCCGACATAGTCGACCCCCTTTGCTCTGGTGTATGGATTTGAAGCCGTACTACCATTAGAGCTCCAAATTTCGCCGCTGCGCATCGCCATACAAGAAGGTTTGACAGAAGACGAAAATCACAAGCTTCACATGGCTGAGCTGGAGGCCCTTGATGAGAAAAGACTTCAAGCACAACAAAAGCTAGAATGCTACGAAGCCCGTCTATCAAGAGCGTTCAACAAAAAAGTTCGACCGCGATCTTTGCAAGTCGGAGACCAGGTGTTGGCAGTAAGAAGACCGATTATTGTCTCCACAAATTTGGAAGCAAATTCACCTCCAAGTGGGATGGTCCATATGTGGTCAGAGAAGTTTACACAAATGGAGCCTACAAGATAATTGGTGCTGATGGAGTGCACGTAGGACCCATAAATGGCAAGTTCTTGAAGCGCTGTTATCCTTAAAATAGAATGTTCTAAAGCTCCTAAGTAAGAGCCTAAACTACTTGTTCTTTGAAATTAAATTCATTTGTAATACTCCTGGTCCGCAAGAGTATAAACTCTGTATGGCAAAACAAATATATACAAATTTATTTTGTTGAACTACATGATGACTTGATCTTATTGGGAATTGCAATGTTTCCATAAGTACGTAGGCAGCTTGGTAAATTAAATATCAAGTTCAGTCAAACATAATAAAAGAAAGACAGTAGGGTGGCGGTCAAATTTCATATAAAGGATTACACAAAGTCTATTCTAAATATTTGTTGCAAAAAAAAAGAGGTGCTAGGATCAATCGGTGTCCATCCAAGTGTTCGGATTAAGCGAGGACTATAGTGCTAGCATGATCTGCTCATGCCTCTCTAACTCCTTGGCATCATCAGAAGAACGAGTGGGTACCATCTCGAGGTCGGCAAGAGCTTTGGATCTCACATTGGCTTCCTCCTCAGCAGCCTCCAGTCGGGAAGATTGGACTTGGACGTCATCCTTAAGCTGGCGCTCATATTCCCGGGCAAGGCGAAGCGCATCCTCCAAATCAACAATCCTCTGCGCCACCCCCTTGAGTTTCCCCGTCACCGCACTAAGATCGGCATGCGCTGTGGTAAGGCGTGAGCGCGCAAGATCGACCTGCTCGGTGCACAACGCCTTCTCCTTCGCTACATCATTTGGGTGGCGGCACGAGGAAGCTGCCTTCTTTAATGATAAGAAGGCTGACACGGCGCTCCCATAATCCTCCACCCTTTTTTTCAAAGGGGTCGGGTCTCCACAAAGCCGCTCAATTCCTTTATAGATCATGGGGGCACTTTGAAGTTTTCCCTCAACCTCTTCAAATTTTACACTCTTCAAACAGGTCAAATACTCGAACCCCATCACTCGAATGACAGCGGTAAAAATACTTTGAGAGCCGGGTCCGGGACAAAAGAAATTAGTGGAGGGAGCAGCTGCACAGGAAAGTTTTCCTTTCGAACCGCTAGGAGTGCCAACATCAGTATCAGCAGAGAGTAACCCCCTGGTGGCCACCTCAAGTGAGTTAGGGCCATCAACCGAGTGATGACTCTGAGTAGCTGATGCGCGCAAGGTCTCTGTTTCCCTGGAAGCTGAACTCCCAACCTCATGAGGTGATGTTTGCTTCCTCATGATCTCAATGTCCTTGCCAATACCCGGGGTTGCCTTGGGGGCAGAAGATTTAGCAGCACGACTGACATCCTCAAGCAACTGCTCATCAACAATGGGTGTTGCTTCCTGTGCTAGGTCAAACTCCCCAATCTGAATAAAAAAAGAATAGGGGTAGAGCAAGATAAGTATAGAATCATTCTATGCTGATCAAAACCAAAGCAGCAAAGCAAAAAGAAATGACAGTAAAGGGCGAGGGAATGGTACATATGTCCTCAAGATCGCCCGGCTTGCCTGAGCAGCTCTGGACGTCATAAAAAAAGTCATCCCCAAGGTTGACTCTGGCAGCTTTGGGGGTTGCGGTCTCGTGCCTCTTACACCCCTCATGTCTGAAGTTCGCATCACTCTCTGGCTCGCTGTCACTGTCCGGTGCCAAACCTCGCTTTCTCTCAGCAAGGTGAACTCTCGGAGACCCATAAGCGTCATCACCAGACTCCGGACCCTCAGCATCTAAATCGGTCACCGGATCCTTTCTTTTCTTCCTCTTGACCTTCTTCGACGAGCCAACCTCTGCATCTTTGTCTTACCGGGATGAACTTGCTTCCGTACTCTTCTGTAGAACGGAAGCGCTGGAACGAAGGTCACTAATGGTCACCTTGGGCCAGCAAATCTTGTAAGTCGAAGAGATGTGTTGGTTCAAGGCCAAGGAACGACAGGGAAGAGAGCCCCGAGACGCAGTCCCCAAAAAGAGTAGTTGTTTCCAATATAAAAGGGCATTCTCGTATGACACCTCCCGGGTGCGAGGATCTTCGAGAAGTACTCCAGGGATCCCCTGGAAAAACCCAAATTGCCTACTAAATCGGTGCGGGCTATAGGGTTCAACATAGAAGGTAGTATCCCGAAGGATGGGAAGGAAGCCGTCTCGAAGAGAGATCAGGTAATCTGACTTATCCGAATCCAAATTCCCATCGTCGATAAGAGTCTCTGATCGGTTCTTCCCCAGCATTAGACAACCCATGTCAGATATTCTGCCCTCATGTATAAGCTCGCGAACATCTCCAAGGTCGCTGCGCGTCATATGTGACCCGGAGTAGCACACCATTAAAGGGCCCGGAGGGGGAGGTTGCAAGGCATGGTGAGTCTTAAAATAATGGGCAAGCCAACCATGGAGATAGTGCCAGGGGAAGAATGATTGTTAATGTGAAGGCTTCGCTGCTATAGTAAGCCCATTAAGGCCATGGTAAGTACTGGCTAGCACAGGGATAGCTAGGTTGAAGGTAGTACCAGACGCCATCAGACTGGCAGCCTCAAAAGTGCCCGGGCAAATGACTTTCTCCCCGGTCTCTGGAAGCGCAAAAACGCACAACCAACATGATAGATACGCTGCCAGATAGGTGCTTTCCCTCCTCTCTTTGGGAACCCCCAAGCTTTTGAAGACTTCTAACTCCTCACGACTCCAGCAAGGATCTTGAGGTTGAATCCAACCACTTGGATTTTGCGTCCTTATGGGAGTCGAGCTACGCAGGCGACACCACGTCGATGGGTTATGAATGAGCTTCTTCTTGCACCATAAATCAATCCAACCTTAGCATTGATGCCTTTCTCACAGGTAGACATCCTTTCCAAGCATCGAAAAGTAGCGAACAAAAACTTGCAGGAAAATGGCATAGTCCTCAGGTTTTGTTTGTCCCGATGCTCAAAGGCTTGGAGGTAGGAGATTGTTTCATCATAGATCTTGCCATTAATTGGGATTCCACTAAGCTTGTGCAAATCCCATAATGAGATAGACATTTCTCCGGATATTGTGTGAAGAGTGTTGGTGGTAGGACACCAACTCTCACAAAAAGCACGCACAACATGTACATCGCGGCTATAAGAGTAGAGCGAGGCATACACCGCCTCATATAAAGCGCATCTTCTCAGGCGTGCCTTAAAACAGGAAAGCACATGCTCTGTCCATTCCCAAAACAAGGGAATATAGCCGAAGTCGCCATAGAGGATCATGTTCGGGCCCCATCTGGATTGCCCGGATATGATGCGACGCCAGGGAATTCGGTAAGAAGACTGGATTTGTCATGATAGGTGCTCTGCAGAAAATACCCGACGGAACCATCTTCCGCACCCTTTTCCACCCGGATAGAAAGTTTGGAAGGAAAGGATGATGACTCTATAACAGGTGTCTGGTTGGCTTTCGGTCTCCTTAAAGAACGGTAGACTCAGAAGCAACTCCCTAACCGAGGATTATCGTCTTCCTTATCTACGACGGGAAGAAGAAGCCTGCCATCACGCTGAAACTCCTTAAGATGTACCATTATAAATTACCTGGAAATAGAAGAAAACACAAAGTTAAATTCTTTTTTAGGAAAGAAATCAGTAAGCAAAGCGGGGTCTAGACAAGATAAATGCTAAAGAAGGGAGAAGTGTAGAGCAAAATCAATCAAAATGTTGGTTGACGCCCGCGCTAGCTGCTCCTCGCTGCCCACACCACTTTCGTGCGTATCAGTTCCGTTCGAGGCCCATGGCCAAGCAGCGAACCGTGTTGCAAGTGGTTCTTCAAATCTTCATACCACTTTCGTGCGTATCAGTTCCGTTCGAGGCCTATGACCAAGCAACGAACCGTGTCGCAAGTGGTTCTTCAAATAACTCCTCAACCTGCACAAGCAACGATATGAGAGCAACAAAAAAAGGGGGTTTCGGCGTTCAAAACAAATATATAGTAAGCATAAGCGACAAAAAAGCGATCTTCCAATAAGTGAACATGACGTCATGATACGAGAAAAGTAGGACAATAGATGAATGTGACGTTACAACGGTACAAGCAGGCATGAGAAGTTGTTTCACGCTTATGAGTTCATGCACTTCATTTTCACACATAATTTGGGCACAAAAATTCCTATGCCTAGAAAATTAGTAGCCCACTTTATTTAAGTTGTCAAGCACAGGTACTAATGTGCAAGTAGCATCAAGTAGCATCAAGTATGGTGACCAAATTCCATTCATAAAAAAAAAGAGCATCAAGTAGCAAGAGCATGATGACTAAAATATGAAGGTACTAAACAACATTAAAGGTACTTATGTGCAAGCAAATGGGCTAAACAACACTTTGGTGAAGTATGGTGACATTTGCTTCTCCATTTCTCAGATAGATCACGCAAAGGTAGATTACACAGAGAAGAAACAGAGGCATGCAAACGAGAAACAAAGGCCAAGCTTTAGTATCTTTTCACTCTTCTCCTTCCTCACACACATGCCCAGATTATAGTGTCAGCTTCAGCACCCCTTTCCTCATTCATTTTCATGACAAGCACGAGGCACATCCCATCCAAAGTGCCATACCCAAACCATCAACCAACCCACCAAGCCCCATGTCTATCCCTTTTATCTCTCCTCAACCCAGGTTCCAACGTCCTGAAAGTGAAACAAACTAGCACAAGCTCTACTAATACACCTACGTCAACTAGGTCTCACAGAACAGAGCAAGCATGATTTTTACCCAAAAAAAAAACAAAAAGGAAGGAAAAGAAATGAGCTATTTAATCATGTCAGACATGGGCATGCTCAGATTATTGCTCTATTGCTCCGGTTCACAGAGAAATCAAACAAAAAAAAGAGGGCCAAGCTTTAGCCCTTTGCACTCTCTCTCTCTTCCTCACACCCATGCCCAGTTTGTTCAAACCGGCAACAATGGTGTACAAAATACAACGAAAAGAAAGAGGAGGAAAGGAGAGAGATTTCGTAACTCAATTGGCCACGAGGTTCAAGAATGACGTGGAAAGATTAAACCTTTGAGGGAAGCCCCCACCGAGAAGACCAGTTACGGTGGTAGCAGTGGTAACAGAGTAATGGTTCTCAGCTGAAACGAGAAAATGGTGAGAAAGTTGGTGCCTTCAATGACCATAAAGATCAACAATACTAGGTGTTAGGAAGGCTCTCACCATAAATAGTAGTTACAACAGGCGTCAGGCTGAGCAATGGAGAAGAGAGTAAGGAAGTTGAGATCTTTAATAAACGCAAAGGTCGAACCACCTAAGTGGGAGTTTGAGCAATGCAAGTGTCATGTTTTAGGGATGAGCTTCCACTGATAAACAACAAATGGTGGGCTGAAATGTTGAAGGAGGGGAACGAGGACGTTAGGGCAGAGCCTTCGAAATCTGGGTATGTTGGTGGCTGTCGAAGCAAATGGAAGAAGAAGGGTGAACAGTACCCCAGCACGTGAGGGGCGTGCGTCACTTAAACCAAGCAGCATACCAAATTCTGGTTTAGGGAAGGAAATGGTGGCCTAACCCAAATGAAAAACAAAGGAAGCAAAAAAAAAAGAAAAAGAAGCGAAAAGAAAATGAAGGAGCCTAGTCTAGGCCCAGCCCGAGCTTGAAGACAGAACAACAAAGAGAAGAAAAGAAGCTAGGCCCAGTCCACACGGAACAAAAGAAGAAGGAAAGCAAGACCAGGCCGACCCATGCGAGAAGAAAAGAAGCTGGGCAGATCACTTAAGTAAAATAAATCAGGCCTCGACCTGGGCAAAAACGGACCAAAGATGGGCCAGACCCACGTCTAAAAAATGGGCACCTGAAATGGCACATATCAAAAAATTTGAGACATCGGTCACCCCTTAAACGACAAGCCTCGTATGTGACCTTGTCTCGATGGGGCAATTTGTAGGCACTCAAAATTTGTTCGTGCCGTACCAAAATTAAATTTAATTAATTAATTGGGTCAACCCTTTTAATTAATTTAATCAAGCCTAAAGACTTGCAGATCAAGCCCAAAATGAAGCCCAACTGACTACCAAGTCCGGGTTCAATTAAAATTCGAGTCAAAGCCCAAATCGAGACTCAAGATGACTACCAAGTCAAGCCACGACCTAAAGCCCGAACGACGTTCAAGTGATGACACGGTCAAAGTCAAAGTCAAAGTCAAAGGTCAAAGTCAACATTGACTCACAAGTCAAACATCAAAAACAACTCTCAAGTCAACGTCCGGTTAAAGCTCGATGCGACTTCCAAGTCAATGCTCTACTCAAGCCCGGGAGACTCCCAAGTCAAAGTCAAAGTCAAAGTCAAAGTCGAACAAATGAAAGTCAAAATAGTCTAGGGTAAAGCCTAATTAAAAGTCCCAAAACCTAGGTCAAAGCCCAAAACCCAAGTCAAGGCCTGTCTTGACTTTTAAAGGGGAGGCTTTCCTATAAATAGGTCCCTACCCCTCTTTATTCAAGGTTGGAAAATCCATCCTTGAGAGAGAAAGAATCAGAGAATTTTGTATCCATAGAGATTGTAACCCATTCAAATCAAATGAATCTATAAAAATTCAATCTTTGTAATTTGTGATTACACTACATGAAATTTATTTCGATAGTTTTTACTTATCTAGTTAGACTTTCTCCTGCTTTAGTTTAGGAGTTATTTCTTTAGTGAGATTTTTTAGCCTATGTTTTCATTGGTGGAATGTATGAGGAGTATATTGGAGTGAGGTGTAAACTCATGTGTGATCACATTATGTGCTATTACATGTTACCAATTACAATGCAATAGCCAAAGTAAGCATAGACGGGCCTTAAAAAGAGTGGCACCGTACAAGTAGCTGAGTAATTTTGCTCTATTGACAATTGTTATCAATGACCAATTTCTGGGAATTCATGGAATAGAGGAAACGAGAGAGAAAAGGGGAGAGAGAGAGAGATAGAAAATCACTGTTTTATTGCTTGAATTGTAATTGATGTTATTCAGGTTATTACAAGGTCTATTACAAGGTCTATTTAGTCAAGCTAACAGAAAGCTAACAAACTTTTTCCAGCTCATCATGTGGCACCTCGGCTATTCTTGCAATTTCTTGGATAGTCTTCTTTATATATCTTGTCACCCCCCCTCAAGCTGGAGTGGTGAGAGAGGGGAACCATACCCAGCTTGCTGAGAAGGAGAGCTTGTTGTGGTGAAGGCAGGATTTTCGTGAGAACATCTGTTATTTGTTGATCTATAGGAGTGAAAGAGAGCTGTAGTAGACCTTCCATGACCTTGTCTCTGGTAAAGTGGCAATCTATCTCTATGTGTTTAGTTCTTTCATGGAAGACAAGGTTTTTTCCTTTGTGAATAGCAGATTGATTATCACAGTACAAGGTGACAGGCTTCAAAGACTGAATGCCTAATTCTTCAAGGAGCCTAACAAGCTAAGTGATTTCTGCAGCAGCTTAAGACATAGCCCTGTATTCTGCCTCTGAGGAAGATTTAGAGACAGTGCATTGCTTCTTGCTTTTCTAGATGATGGGTGTAGAACCCAAATGAATGAGATAACCTATGACAGAACGTCTGGAGAAGGGGCATGGTGCCCAATCAGAGTCAGAGTATGCTTTCAGAAACAGCTGATCAGTGGCTTTAAGGATGATGCCTTGACCAATAGCACCTTGAATGTATCTCAAGGTGTGATGAAGGGCCTGTAAGTGAGAAGTTCGTGGTTTCTGCATAAATTGGCTCAGTGTTTGTGCTGTAAAACTCAAGTTTGGCCTGGTGTGGGTTAAGAAGTTGATTTTGCCCACCATGGCCCTGTAGTATGTGGGGTCTGAAATAAAATCTCCCTAATTAGGATTTAGTTTGCAGTTTAATAGGAGTGGAGTGGAAGCAGGCCGAGAACTGTTTAGTCCACTATCTTTAAGAAGATCAGTGGTGAACTTCCTTTGTGACAGGATAATGCCTTCATCAACATAGCTAACTTCTAAACCAAGGAAATAATAGAGCTTTCCAAGATCTTTAATGCCAAAGAGGGTGTGTAAGTGTCTCCCCACATGATTTATTTCTACTAGGTTTGATCTAGTCATTAAAATATCATCCACGTAAACTACTACTATGGTCATGCTTGTTGAGGATTTATTGAGAAAAAGAGAGTAGTTATTCTTGGACTGCTGATATCCCAATGAAAGTAAGGTGTTGCTGAGCTTGTTGAACCAATGTCGACTGGCCTGTTTTAAACCATATAATGACTTCTTAAGTCTGCAAACTTTGTGACTGGGATTAAGAATACCTTTAGGAACCACCATGTAAACTTCTTCATATAAATCACCATGGAGGAAGGCATTATTCACGTCCAATTGAAACAGTCCCCACCCCTTTGAAGCTGCCAATGCAATGATACTTCTAATTGTTGCCATTTTGACAACTGGTGAGAACACCTCTTGGTAATCAATGCCATATTGTTGAGTAAAACCTCGAATAACTAACCTTGCTTTGAATCTTTCAAGGGAACCATCTGATTTCAACTTGACTTTGTATACCCATTTGCTGGACATAGCCTTCTTGCCAAGTGATAAATCTGCAAAATGCCATGTGTTGTTCATTATTAAGGCATCTATCTCTTTGTTCATTGCCTCAACCCAAGCTGGATCAGTTGCAGCTTGCTCATAGGTCTTGGGTTCTGGAAACTGAGAAATAGTAGAAACTAAAGCATGATGTTCCATAGGCAATACATCAGACTGTACAACCCCACAAAAATAATCCTATAAATATCTGGGTTGTTGGTGCTGCCTTGTGGTTCTTCTTATTGTAGGTTGGTGTTGTGATTGCATAACATCTCCAGATACAGCAGTATGTAGAGGAGGTGCAGTAGAGGGCTGTTAAGAGGATATGCCATGTAGAGGATACAGCAGTATGGTGTGACTATTTGAATAATTTGGAAAATTTGTTCCAAAGGAAACTTGTGTGGCAGAGTTGGAGTGACCAGGTGAATTGTTGGACATCGGAAATTCTGGAATGAAATCCGTGACTGCTGGTAGAGGTACATTTGAGTGATGTTGAATGAAGTGAAATGGAAAAACGTTTTCATGGAATTTGACATCCCTTGAAGTAAAAACTCTTTTGCTTTGGAGGTCCATAAGCTTGTAAGCCTTCTGGCCATATGGATAGCCAAGGAATACACAAGGTTTTGCTCTTGGTTGTAATTTATCCCTGTTTCTTGTCAAGGTAGATGCATAGCATAAACAACCAAAAGTTCTAAGATGCTCATAGGATGGTTTGGCCTGACGAAGAACCTCAAAAGGTGTTTTATTATGTAGAATAGGAGTAGGCATTCTATTAATTAAATAAGTTGCTGTAAGGAGAGCTTCTCCCCAAAACCTTGTTGGTAAATTGGACTGAAACATTAATGCCCTAGAAACATTTAACAAGTGTTAATGCTTTCTCTCAACTACTCCATTTTGTTGAGGAGTATCCACACAAGAAGTCTGATGCATGATACCTTTTTCCCTGTAGAAATCTAAAGATGACTTCTCTTTGAATTCAAGGCCATTGTCTATCCTTATTATTTTAACAGTAGCATTAAAATGTGTCTCAACAAATATAACAAAAGCTCTTAGTAAAGTAAATGCATTACTTTTGTGTGCCATCAAGTGAACCCAAGTGGCTCTTGAACAATCATCTGCAATTGTTAAGAAAAACTTAGCTCCATCACAAGTGCTATGAGGATATGGTCCCCATATGTCTACATGTAACAAATCAAAACAATTCTTTTGTCTTGAAACGCGTAAAGGAAAGCTATTTCTATGCATCTTGGCTAAAGGACATATCTGGCAAATACCATGCTTTTGACTATCATTACTTGTCTTAGTATCAATGTGGTGCATCTGTTCAAAAGACAAATGACCTAATCTAAAATGCCACAATTCTGCATTAGAAAAACAAACAAAGTGATTTCTTTCTGTCTTCTTTCCCCGAGAAGTTTTAGTTGGCAGAATGTTGCTTGCAGTGTCTTGGTGCAAAAAATAAAGGCCTTTTTCTTGGTTATCAAGGGGTAGAACCTTCTGCATATTGGGGTCCTATAGCAAGCATGTAGTAGGGGTAAAAATCACATTAGCAGTGAATTGCTTGGTAAGTTTGCTAATAGATAGAAGGTTAAACTGAAAATCAGGTATGTGCAAGACGTTTTCTAGGACTAAATCAGAAGCCAGAACCATGGAACCAATATTTTTGATCTGTGCTTGTTTCCCATTGGGCATAGTGATAAAACAAGCAGTTTGTACTAGTCTAATATCTTGTAGCAAAGATAAATCAGGTGTAACGTGGTCACTAGCACCGCTATCAATAACCCAAAGTTTGCTAGTATTAGAAGTAAAGAAACAGTATTTCTTACATGCCATAAAAACTACTGCATTCGTACTGTCATGTCCAGTAATAGCATTGTCCATAGAGGAGTGCTTGTTTAAAAGTTGTATGAGCTGAGAATACGGTTCTGAAGTTAAGGTTGGAGCAACTAAAGCAGCTTGGGAAGACATATCTTGTGCAGAACCAACACCCACTGACTCAGTATGAACAACAGCAGCTAACTTTATTCCTTTGTGAAGCTTATGGCCAGGTGGATAACCATGAATTTTATAACACCTTTGTATAGTGTGACCTGCAATTAACCTTGCAATAATCACAAAAAAAATGTCTCCTATCTGATTTTTGAACACCTTTGGAGTTATATTCAGAATAATGACTGTTTTGACCAATATTGTAGTTATATCTAGGAGTGTGGCTTGGATTAGAAACATAAGACCTCTACTGATGAGGTATTTGATTTAAATGAAATGTCTTCTATTGAGTTGCTAATGCTGCACGGTTATTAGAGAAAACAATTTCACCAGCATTAAAAACAGCTGCATTTGAATTTATTTGAGACATGACAGAAAGTGATCTTTGCTTTTCTTGTTGGACAACCAGTTGATACACTTGGTCAATGCTTGGCAAAGGCTTCATCATCAATATGCTTCCCCTTATTATTTTGTAGTCTTCATTAAGACCAACTAGAAATTGCATTAACTGTTGATCTTGTACCGTCTTGTTTGCAGCTTTTAGATTTGCACAAGTAACACCACAGTTACAATGAGGGATTGAAATCATGATGTTATAATCATCCCACATTCTTTTAATTCGTGTAAAATAGTCAGCCACAAACTGATTATTATGTGAAACAACACATAGATCTCTCAAGATCCTAAAGATTTTGGTGCCATTAGCTTCACCAAACCGCTGTTCAAGTTGTAACCATACTTCCCTAGCTGTAGTAGAGAACAAAATGCTTTACCCTATGTCCTTAGCAACTGCATTTAACAACCAGGAGATAACCATTTTGTCACATCTGTCCCACTGGTCAGCCAGTGGAACCATTAGAGAGTTCAGACCTAGTTTAGTACAGGTTCCTAAAATGAAACCTAACTTGTTCTTGGAAATTAAAGCAATTTCCATAGCTTTCCTCCAATGACCATAATTTTCTCCATTTAATAGATCACTTACTAGCATGTTGTTTGGATTATAGGATGGATGCAAGAAAAGAATGTGATTAGGGTTATTGGCATCCTGAACTGTAATATGGTCTTGATAAAGATTCTGTTCTTCATACATTGTTGTATTACGAAGAAAGACATAGTATGATGTAATGTATTCTCAGAACAAGAGTCGAAATATCACCTGAGAATTTAAAGCAATCAAGAACTTGAATTACTTGATCAGTCAACGACAAATGCCTGGAGAAGAACGCGATTGAGATGAGCCAGATGAGTTGTTCAGCAATCCAAAATTTGATGAAGAAGAATGAGCTCTGATACCATGTTATCAATGACCAATTTCTGGGAATTCATGGAATAGAGAAAACGAGAGAGAAAAGGGGAGAGAGAGAGATAGACAACCACTGTTTTATTGCTTGAATTGTAATTGATGTTATTTAGGTTGTTACAAGGTCTATTTATACAGATAGATTAAATGTTTAACAGACTAACAGAAAGCTTTAATCATGCTAACAGACAACTAACAAACTGTGTCCAGCTCATCATGTGGTAGCTTGGCTATTCTTGCAATTTCTTGGATAGTCTTCTTTATATATCTCGTCAACAGTCATAGGTTTCGTTTGCCCTTTAATTGTGATCATTTGAGTTTAAATCAATATACTATATAAAATGTATTCATGCATGAAACCAATATGGCTTCGGAATATCTCAATCCTGTTAAATTCATTGGATGTACTTTAAAATAATTAATCAAATTTTATAAGAGAGGAAATATTAACAATAAAACACTTTCTTATGTAACCGAGATGATTTACAACGGTCTAGTCTAGGTGACCTAATTCGGCTTTTGCCATGATCTTTGTGAAGCTAATTAATTGATAGATTAGGGAAGGCGAAAAGGCTAGTCCAATCGAAATGGACCTTTGCACTCGGCTGATCAACCGGTGAAAGATTAGGTCTCATAATTTTGATGACCATGAGACCACCAAAATGTCAACAAATTTTTAACAGTTTGCACCCAAAAAAAAAATCATTCCTTGCTATTTTCTAACAATGATCATAAATTTAGGCTCCATTTGAAACTTAGAAAATTTGGTGGAAAGAAATTTTTTTTGAAAAATTTACTTTTTTTCTTGTGTTTGGTTTAGGCTCTGTTTGGATCTTGAAAATTTTGGTGGAAAAAAAAAATTTAGGAAAGTTACTTTTTTTCTTGTGTTTGGTTTAGAGAAAATCACAACCTAAAAAAAAATTATGGAGGAAAGTTTGGTAGAAAAATTGTTAGAAACAAGTGACAAAATTTTCCTCATAAAATTGTGAGGAAAGTTTGAGGAAAATTCTCATCCTTCTTCAACCTTGTATTGTTTAGATGACATCAAAATGATTTAAGTAGTTCATCAACATTTAAATTTCTCATCCAAATTTTTGTATTTTTTCCTTGATTCAAACAAGAGAAAAAAACTCATTTTCTCCCTACTTTTTTTTCCTTCACATTTTTTTTCCTTCAACTTTTTTGTTCACTAAATTTTCTAAGGGCCAAACGGAGCCTTAGAGAAAATCACAAAGCAAAAAAATCTGGTGGAAAGTTAGGTGAAAAAATTATTAGAAATAAGTGATAAAATTTTTCTCATAAAATTATGAAGAAAGTTTGAGGAAAATTTTCAACCTCCTCTAACCTCACATTGCTTACATGACATCAACATGATTCAATTAGTTCATTAACATTCAAATTTCTCATCCAAATTCTTGTATTTTTTTCTCAATCCAAACAAGAGAAAAAAAAACTCATTTTCTCCATACTTTTTTTTCCTTCACATTTTTTTCTTCAACTTTTCTTTCCACCAAATTTTCTAAGGATCAAACGGAGCCTTAAGGATCATCGAAAAATTGTAGGACATGGTCTCAAATTTGAAACTACATCATATCTTATTATTGGCATATATTAGGTGATAGTTTTAACCTTATGGTGTAAATGTACTTTTTCAAGGTCCTTGGAGCAAGGGTGTACTTATTTTTAGACGTCTTACTAATGTTTACAGGAAAAATAGTCGACATTCAATTATGCAGAAAAACATTTAAATATTTGAGTAAGAATAGCTTTTCAAGTTTTATTACTAGTTAAAAAAATAATGAGTGATGATATGTGTCTTGCCTCAAGATATCCTTAAATGTCTTATCTCATTTTAAATGAATGTATTTTATAATGTAAAATCACCAAATTTTCAGTGATTATACCTAATTATTAATTGTTAAGCTAAAATACGCATCGTTTATGCCAAGAAAATATTCAATGACACCCTAATAAGATTAAAGGGTATATTATGCGCATATTTTAGAAATGTAGTAAAGTCTGGATAAAAAGATAATTTTACACAATTTGTTAGTTGCAATATGCTTCCACTATTTGATCATACCATTTTTTTCAAAAACAAGACACTTAAGCAAGACATTTTTCATTTTACAAAAATAATGAGTTTTTTTAATTACCAAATATTGGGACATATTTCTAAATGATTGAAGGGAAAAGAAAAAAGCAAGGAACACAAGGAATGAAAGCCCATATTCAGTCCTATATCTACACACATGCTACCACCTAAAAATACAGGGCCGTGTTCTATGTTCAATATTCCGCCGCCCGTGACCCCTCTGGGCCCCCCCCCCCCCCCCAAAAAAAAAAACCAAAAAACAATTTTTTTAGAAAAAACCCAGAATTTGCTGATTAAAAGTTATTGCTGAGAATAAATAGCAAGCAAATCAAACAAAACCAACAAACCAAGGGACATGCAAACAAGGGAAAAAACAAGAGAAACCTGTAGCCCACACACAGCTAGTTGGTGACCACACCTTTTCACAGTCATGATCAGTTCATTATTATCGATCTTGCATTTTTTTTTTCACCCAAATATATTCAAAATAAAAAAGCAGATAAATTATATTGTTAACCTTTTACCCTCCTTTCCAAGCCCATGCACATGCAAAAGCTTTTCAACTACTGAAGAAATTAAACAGTTATTCTTGTTCATAAAAATTAAGAGAAAAAAAAACACGCACAATAGGTTTTCTTACGCACCTGTACTCGGTAAATTCTGCTGTAAAAAACGAAAAAAGGTGCCCCCCCCCCCCCCGCGTCTTTCTCTCTCTCTTTCTGTCCCTGTCCCTCTCTCCCTCTGGCAAAATTCATTGGAAACTATTACCACCACCAAAAGCCTGGCTGTTGCTGCTTGTCATGTTGCTTGTGTTTATTCCTTCTTGTTGTTGCTGCTGTTCGATTTGGGATGTAAGTCCACCACTCATGCTTCTCACTATTTCTCCTACTCCTAGGAAGTCCCTTGTCATACCATCTGAAGATGACCCGAGCCTGGTTTGGTTCGGTTTCTTAGTTGGGTTAAACCCGGTTCCTGATAGTTGCGGCGCATTGTTATCATGTGTACTTGTGCTTCCAAGTGGGCTTGCCCACGGCCCATTGTTGCCACCGCCACTGTCCCCAGTGAGGGTGTTCATTAGGGCATGAAGGTTGTTTTGGTCAGTGAACAATCCCCCAAACCCAGCGGTGGAGGATGGAGGAGGAGGTGGCGGTGGTTGCTTGGTGTCAAACTTGGAGGAGGAAGAGGTGGTGGAACCCATCTGTGCCGCCTTTTGCAGGAGGGCGGTGGCAGACATGTGGGGAGCGGCAGCCTGCTGCAAGGCACCGCTGGTGGCATAGAGGGATGACAGATTGCCACTTGGCATGCTCAATTGAGGTCCACCAAAAAGAGAGCTGGCAATGGTAGTGGTGGCAGTGGTGGTGGTCGAGTCTTCATTGGAGAAAAACCCTAGGTTAAAGGGGTTGGAGTTGCCTTGGAGGTCTGGCAGCTGGTTCAGCTGCCCACTGGAGAATAGCTTGTTGGAGAAGATTCCTAAACTTCCCGCACCCTGGCCGTGGTTCTCCTGTTGATCGTTGGTTGCGAATCCCCCTCCCCCATCTCCAGTCTGATTCTGGTGGTTTCCAGACAAGAAGTAGTTGCCTGAAGGAGGCTGTTGCTGCTGTTGTGGGCGGAAAGAGGAGGGGCCAACTCCAAGAAGGGGGTGGTCAAATTGGGAAGTGCCACCACCTAGGCGGAGGATGTCGGTGGCGGTTTGGTTGTGGTGGTCTGAAAGGGATTGGAGTTGATTGGGCATTTGAGAGAGTCCCATTCCTACACCCACTCCTAGACCTATGTTGTTGGTATTTGCTGCCCCAAACAAGTGGCTGCCCAAGGTGGCTAAGCTAGTGGCTGCAGGATGTCTTGCACTCTCTTGAGCCAATGCATCACAAAATGCTCTATGAGTTATGAAACTATCTCTCCTGCAGTAAAAATACAGTTGCTCAATTAATTTGATACATATTGTAATGATCACTTAATGTATAGTGAGAGTAAAAGTTTCAAAGATAACTATATCAAATCTTTTATCATATGGATGCCACACTATAGCTGTAAACTAGTTGGTCAAAAGAATTTCTAATATCATATATTCCTGAAAATAAATGCATGCGACTAATACTAAAATAACATAATGTTAAATTAGTTTTACAAATAGATTTTACTAATAATATAGTCTAGAGTTAAGGTCAATTGTATATATATGTACGAATATATAGGGGAAAAAATTGAAGATACAAGTGGGAGATTTGATCTCCTTAAGATTTAGATGTTCTTTTAATCAAGTCTAAAAATTGTATTTAATTTGATGGAACTTGAACCTTAATTCATTTGTGTAATTAAATATTTTAACTTCTCCGCTACACAAAGAAATACTGCCTTACATCATCCCAATTCAGCACTTTCTTTATAGTTCAATACAATTAAAATGATTTATGGTTATTTTGTAACGCAAGTTTTCTTCCTTGTTTGAGTTATTCCTCCCCATGCTCCATGCATATAAGGTAGAACATTAATTTCAAGACTAAAACTAATTTGATTTCCATAAATGTTTACCTTGACTATATATATAATATCCACGTTAGAACACTTCAAAATCATCTTAGAACACAAAGAGCTTTACTAATTATTTTCTAACAATCAAGTTCCAATTAGGAAGTAATTCATTTGCATTGATTTTTTGTTTGGAAATAATTTATTCAAAATTTTGAAAGTAGAATCGCTAAGAACTAATTTGAACTTTTCATAGCTACGTAGCAAGCTTTTACATGGTATTATTAAGTCAAACTATTTCGATTCAATATTTTTTATTGTTACATTTTTTGACTGAAAAGTCTATTCCACGCAATAGATATAGTTTGTATTCATGTTCCACATATAGTTGAAAAGTTTATGTTTGATTCAATTTCTATAAACCCAAATTCGGTTAGACTCCACCACAATTATAGAGTTTGGAAGTATATTTTATGAGACCAATGAGAAACTTCTAAGAGTAAGTAAATCTCGGCAGCAATTGAAGCAGTACATAAATTGTCTGCCTCCAATATGCGATCACTATGCAAATTGACCTTGGCTCTTTTTTGCACTGTTGCTTTTCTGTTTTCTTTTTCGGTTTTTTTCCCAAGCTAGAATTGTTCAGGTCAGATGGACCTCCTGATATTATTATTTTGTTTGGGGGGGGGGGGGGCGAATTATGATTAGTTCTTGATTAAAGACGATCATACAACTAATGATAACATAGAAAGTCAGAAGTGTTATATATGTCACTTATTTCAAATTTCTAAAGTTCTCAAAATTTTTCATAAAAAATTATGAATTAAATAAAATTATTTAAACCTACATTTTTTTGTTAATTTTAACAATTAAAAAAAGCTTCCAGCTTTTTACTAAAAAAATAACGTGAAAACGTTAATCTCCTAATATGCCAACCCACATAATACATATAATATTATTGAATTCAGACTGAGAAAGAAAAAAATAAACCAATAATTGAGGAAAAATAAAGGAAAAAACGGAGGAGAGGCATATAATACAGTTTCCCAATGGAGTAACTGAAAGCAATAAATTCAACTGCGGAGGGGGAAGCCTAGCTAGCCAGCTATGGCAGTACAGTTATTTAATCAATCAACAAAGGATTACCAAAATCATGGAGTGGCCCATTTGTTAATGCAAGTAGAGAATATTTGTCTATATGGTGAAAAGAAATCAATCAAATTCATTAAAGAAAGAGAAAACCGAATATAAAGTTGAAATTTTTCAGTATTTTCTTTGTAATTTTCCATCAGTATAAATCCAACATAAAAAATTCAAATTCTACTCAATATCTTCTCATGTATATGAAATACTTAGATTAACTGTGGCAATCTTTAAATTTTAAAAGGATTGCTTCCATTAGTATCTTATATTAACAATTATTGATAGCCTAAGTATTCCCTACAAATGAAGTAAAAACTGTTTGGAAAGATATATATTTTACTTTAATTCCCTATAATTTTAAGCTGAAGAAATGACGTAAAATTAACTTTTTTAACTGCATGGGAAATGGACGTACATCTCAATATATAGCTACGAAGCTAGCGCAGAATTGATTATGCAACTCTCGTGAACTGTCTATTTTGTCACAACAAGGTGACCCTCAATGACCTCAAGCTAGCCAAACTGTGACTCTCAATTTCCCCATTTCGAGAGAGGGAGAGGTAGAGGTGGGGTGTGGGAAGATGCTAACGTTATCATGAAAAGGGGTGGTACTGCAAGAGACCAGCAGCTCTGCTCTGATCGCATCTAGCCAACCCACAAGAGAACAAACTCGGTAACAAACCCCTCTCTCTCTCTCTGTGTTACATGACAATGCAACACGTGAATAGGGGAAATTAAGGCAAAAGGACGTTGAGGACCAAACAGTAACTGTTGTAAAAAGCGAGGGAGTGTATGTTGGTGTGAGTGTTAGTGTGGCGCAGTTTCCAAGGTGCAATGAAATGATTTTTCTAGAGAGTGTGAATTTCATGCAAAATTAAGATAACGTTGTTTGCATTTGAACATATTCTTTTTAATTTTGCCAATAATAGAAAAATATCTAAGAAAAATGTTACTCGTATAACTACATACATAAATTCATCTTAGCTAGACAATTTGCAAATCTATATTGTGAGCATAACGAACTATTAATAAATAACGGAACGTAACACCAAAAAATCTCCTAAATTATTCTCGTTAAAATTGTATTAAAAAGCTGTAACAAAATTACAGTTTTACTCCCAAGAAATAGAAAAGTAAGGCTTTTACAAATATTAAAGAATCTTTTTCTACTGTTAGTTGAAATTGAATTGAGGGTTACAATGGAGAAGAAGAGGCATCCAATTCAGCACTGAAAAAATTGAAAAAATTGGGAGAGGCAGCCATGCATCTACACGGTGGTATCAGCTTAATTTCCTAGGAGGAAAAGACGAGTAGCTAGACATTGCATCGGCTCACGTGGTGGCATTTTCTTCTTTCTTTCTTTGTTTCTTATCCTCGATTCTAGTATTTTGCTTTTAACACCGTACCGTCTCCCAGAAACTCAGTCAGATCAGCCCGCCCCCCCCCCCCCAAAAAAAAACACACCGCAGCAGCAGCCATGTGTATCTTCTCAAGAAAACCACACAAATTCTTCATGTATTTCATCAAATTTAAATTGCGACTTCTTCCCCCCACCCCCACCCCCAAGTTCAATGTCAACCCTAGAACGCAAAAAGACCTCAAATGTCATGCAGGTCGGATAATCAGGTACAGGTAAATTTTACCAAACACCGAACGAAAAAGAGGGAGAGAGAAAGACAGAATGAAAAGGACATACCTGGAGAAGAGGGTGCCACAGTCACAGCGGTACTCACGGGTCCCACAGGTCTTCGAGTGAGCCTTCCAGTCAGACTGGACGGCGTACCTCTTAGAACACTTCTCACATTTGTACTTCTTCTCGCCGTGCTTGCGAAAGTAGTGCTTCTTGATGCCAGTGAGGTCGCCGAGGGCCCTGGCCGGGTCGTGGTGCACGCAGGTGGGCTCCGGACAAAGGTAGACCTTCTTCTTCACCGGCTGGCCGCTGCCATCCTTGGCCCTCTGCCTCAGCTTCCATGGCAAGTTGTGGCCTCTCCTGTGCAGCTGCAAGTTCTGCTCCCTTTGAAACCCTTTGTTGCACACCTCACATATGAACCTGTTTGTTGCCATTAGGGTCTTTGGTGATAACGCTATCACTTCTGCATCTGGATCTGTCCAAACTCAAAAATTTTTAAAAAAATTAATTAGAACAGAAAAAACTTAACACCACCTAGTGTAAATAAATACAAAGACGGGCTGTTCTTTTGAGAAAATTTTCAGTTCCTATTTTAAAAATTAAAAGAAAAACAATTAAGGAAGAATCATCCAAAATAGGCATTGTTCATCATTTTGTTATCATTCATGGGTCCTTTTTTCCTCCCCTTTTGTCAACACCATATAGAAACCAAAGCGATTTTATTGATTCTCCAGATAAAGCCTTTGCAGATGTGAACAAAAGGGGTGAGGGGGAGAAAAATCCATGTTAAAGTTTCTTTTTTTTTTTTTGGAGTTTTGTCATGAGGCTTCCACAAATTAGGGTTTCCTTTTGGTAAAGAATTTGGATTTTTTAAGATGGGTATGAAATAAAAGGAATGGACAAAAAACTCTCAAGGACATATATGTGTGTGTATAGAAGTGTACAAGCAAAGTCCATGTGTGTGAATATTATGTTTGTGTGTGATTGAGAATTTTTGGGGGAGGATAAATACACTTGTTTGGCGCTCCCGGGAGGGTCCTCTTCTTCTTGTGTGGAGTGGCGGAAGAAGGAGCGGACGGTGGCATCTCTGAAGAATGTTGCTGTGGTTGTGGTTGTGGTTGTGGTTGCAACTGTTGTAGGTGGGGATACCTCGTTGGATCCCCGTCTCTGCTTCCTCCGAAGAATGAAGAAGAAGATGAAGACGCCGCCATCTGTGTCTTTCAAGCTCTAATTTCCCTCTCTCTCTCTCTCTCTCTCTCTCTCTCTCTCTAATCTCTCCCTTTCTTGCTTGGAGTTGCTCTTGTGTACTTCTCCTCTAGAGAATCCAATATATAATCTTGATATGTGGGGAGGAATTGAATTTCATAGCCCCACATGCAAAATTCACCCTTCCTAGATTTCTAGCAATCCAAAAAAAGATCCTCCAATAATGGGTGATTTGAGCTTTAAGGGAGCTTGATTAATGAGGAACCCTAAAGGGGAAATGAGGGAGATAAGGGACTATTATCAGAGGAGAATAGAAGAGAGAGAGAGAGAGAGAGAGAGAGAGAGAGAGAGAGAGAGAGAGGAGAGAAATAAGCGAGCCACAGAGAGTTGGGGGAGGGGGGGGGGGAGGGGATGGGGATTGAAGGTTTATTTTCTGAGAAGGAAGGAGGTGGGACGGATGGATGGATGATGCAGAGAGGGAAGAGAAGAGATAGAATCAGCCCATGAAAACATCAAAATTCTTTTTCTCCTCTTTTCATTTTTTAGGATTGCTTTGCCTTTTTCTCTCTGCTTACTTTGCTAGCTAACTATTCCACTTGCTTTTATAGTCGGCAATTTTAATTATTGCAACATAATCAATTTTTTATAGTACCCCCCAAAAAATATATTGAGCCTTTCTTAAGAAATTGGTTGTATATATTATTGCAGTTCACCGATTGAGGAATACATCATAACCCAAAATCCTGATTTCAAGAAAATATACAGGTCTAACCATGCATCTAGTGCAAGAACTTTTACCCGCAGTCAAAATATCGTCAAAAATAGAAATCATGAGATATTTAGTGTCACACTGCATAAAAATACCTTTATATGTAAGAAATATTGCTCAATGACACGTGGATTGCTTAATTGCACATGAGTTAAAATTTGATTTATAAATTTAAGTTATACATTTACGCACGTAGATTGGTGCAAATACTTTAATACCGTTATCCAAAAGCAAGGTTTTGAGTTAAGCAAGTACTATGAATGGAGACAAGCTGTTTGAAAAAAACCCTAAACTCCTATTAGTTGATAATGCTAAAAACTAGTTAGTGAAAAATCAAGACACAAAAATACAATTGCACCACATCAATTGAGTAAAACACTATAACTTAATGTCCAATTTCAAGGAAGTAAATGTGTATAACCTTGTTGCACAATAACTTTCACAGGTATTCAAATATTGTCATAAATATACATCTTAGGAGATTCAGTGTCACGCTTCTATGAACGCACCTTATGTATAAGAAATACTATTCAATTACACCTGGACTTTGATACCACCGTGTAATCATACAATGCTTTTAAAAGTAAGTTGTTTGAGTTTAAATTTATTTTTTAAATTAAAGTTGTATATTTACGAATGCAAATCGGTTGAAGTAGTTTAATATTATATCCTTAGAAATGAAGTTCTCACGTGTGAAACTAAGTATTGTAAATGGTGAAAAATTCTTTGAACAAATTGTACCCCTATAAGTTGATAATAGTTTAAAATCCCTTGAATGAAGAAGTAAAACACAAACGGAAAAAAAAAAGGTCTCAATTATATTTAACTTTAAAAAAAATTGCAAGAGTTCTAAATTTCACTTGCATTTAATGAGTCCAAAACGGAAATTTTTTGGTTGGGTGGGTTTTTTTCTGGGGGGAGGGTCGGGTCACGCAGCATACAGTGCCGTTAAGCGGAATGGCGTGGGCTCCACCCAACTGATGGAAGGCGTCAGCTCCCAAATGCTTCCCGACAAATTCCTCTTACATCAGTCATCCCTTTGTTCTCAGGTTAAATTGTTTTATAAACGACTAAAATTAAGGCTCACAATAACTTCAAAACTAATTTCACATTAAATTTCAAATAAAAAAAATCAGAGGGAATTTTAGGTAGAAGTTCACTTGACTAGAATTATACTAGTATTTTTGAAGATCTAAATTTCGAACTTCTGTCTCCTTAGATTTAAAAAATCAATTTTGTGAAATTATTTATTATGATATATAAGGGATTACTGGGGCCCAAGGTACAACCACTCTACTAAAAAGTTGTGTCATATGTCTAGAGAGTCATGAACTTAATTAATCACTTGAACAATTAGTAATAATATCAATAGCAGCAAGAGTTCATCAAAGATGGAATGTTATTCATTTTTTATATCATTGAATTTTACGAATGCAATGCACATATTATACATACATACATACAAATATATATGTATATATATATATATATAT
>JACYFF010019584.1:73026757-73050215 GCA_017589665.1 Selenicereus undatus | reverse complement strand
TATATATATATATATATATATATATATATACAGACAGAATTTAGAGAGATGAACAGAGGAATGATGCTCTATATTGTATATGGCCAAAGGCAAATAATAGAACACATGCATTTGTCTATTTATACACTAATCTATAACTAACTTCTGACAAAATGTGTAAATATCAAAAAATATCTACCAATCTCTACATCTCCCCCCCTCCCCCTCAAGTTGGATTTGGAGGAAAAACAAGGCCCAACTTGACACTGAGAGCATGATGCTAAGAGGCTGGTTGAGGCTTGGTCATCAAATCTGCAAATTAGGACTTAGAAATGATATGTAATGTTTGGAGGAACCCATATGTGAGCTTGTCTCTGATGTAATGACAATCAATGTCAATATGCTTTGTTCTATAGTGGAAAACAGGGTTAGCTGCGATATATTATGCTGCTTTATTATCCCAATGAAGAGTCATGGGGTAAGGGACAGGAACTTGCACATCCCTCGAAATCCCAGCAACCGAAACCAACTCACTGGTGGAGTCAGACATGGCTCGATATTCTAACCCAGCAAAAGATTTAGATGTGGTCTTCTACTTCTTTGTTTTCTAGGAAATGAGGGAGTTGCCAAAGAAAATACAATAGCCAGTAATGGATTTTCTGTTGTACATACATCTTCCCCAATTAGCATCGGTGTACCATTGCAAGGTGCAATCTGGGTTGGCTGGATAAAATAAGCCGGTATTAACAATACCTTTTAAGTACTTGAGAAGATGAATAGCAGCCTGCATGTGTGGCTCTCTTGGGCAACTCATGAACTGACTCACATGTTGAATACAATATTTTAAGTCAGGGCATGTGATGTTCAAGTACAATAGCTTGCCAATAAGCTTCCTGTATGCTTCAAGATGTGGTAAAATAGCTCCTAAATCAGTAGACAATCTTAGATTGGTAGGAAGAGGAAAAGCAATTGGCTTGCAAGCAATTAAACCCATGTCATGAAGAATATCAGTAGCATACTTCCTTTGTTGCAAAACAATGCCATTAGAAGATGTAAACACTTTAATACCCAAGAAGTACCTTAATTACCTAAATCCTTTATAGTAAATGCTCTGTCTAGGTCATGCTTCAATGTGTCTATGCCTGTGGCATCATTACTAGTGATAATAACATCATCCACATACACCAATAATGCAAATGAAAGTTTGATCAGTGCCTTTTGTGAACAAGGAGTAATCCCTTTTGGATTGTTGAAAGCCTTGCTTAGTTAAAAACCTTGTCAAGTCCTTGTTCCACTGTCCAGAGGCTTGTTTAAGCCTATAAAGAGATCCTTTTAATCAACAAATCTTGCCAACAGCTTTAGTATATCCCTCAGGAGGCAACATGTATACTTCCTCATCTAGAAATCCATGAAGGAAAGCATTGTTAATATCAAGCTAGTGAAGAGCCCAATTTTTATGAGTGGTAAAGTAATAAGTATCTGCATTGTTGGTAGCTTTGCTACTGGGGAAAAGGTGTGTTTGAAATCTTTATCCTTGACTTGATCAAACTCGCGCACCACAAACCTAGCCTTGTACCTCTCAACTGTGCCATCTAACTTGAATTTAATCTTGAACACCCACCTTGAGCTAATAGCTCTCTTTCCTTTAGGAAGATCAATAATTTCCCAAGTATCATTAGCCTCGATCCAAAGCAGATAGCTCTTGGTCCATGGCTTCTACCCATCTTGGATCATCTTTGGCTTGGGTATAAGTTGTGCGTTCTGGAATGGACAAGACCTTAAAAAGATAGGTCTTGTAATCTAAAGGAAGATCCTGGAAATTAGCAGGCTTAAACAATGGATAAATAGGATTTTTTTATGTGACTGAAGGGTAGTGGTATGACAAGCAAAATCGTTCAACCAAGCTAGAGGTTGTGAGATTCTAGTACTTCTGCGCACAGGTACAGAGGAAGAGATATAGTTTGGAGTGGTTGTGTGTGTGGGAATAGAAGATGGACTAGGAGTAGCATCATTCTGGACAAATGGTGATGCTGTAGAGAAAGGAGTAAATGCAATTGTGGTATGTGTAGGAGTAGTATTGTCATGGAAAAACGGATCCACAGTAGACTCAGGTATATCATCTTCACGAACACTATAATGGTAGGGAAGAGCCTTTTATCTGGTAGTTACTTTTGTGTAGAGGATTGGTTGTACAACAGGATATGCTCAAAGAATTTTACATCTCTGCTCACAAACACTTTATGAGAATCTAGATCATATAGTTTGTAGGCTTTCTGACCTTGTGGATATCCAATGAAGATACATTTTGTAGCCTTAGCACCAAACTAATTTGTTTGGTTTAAGTCCAATGCATAGCACAAAGATCCAATGACTCGAAGCCTAGTTAAATCAGGATGGCATTGAAATAGTTTCTCATATGGTGATTTCCATTGTAGAATCTTAGAAGGCAGTCTATCAATAACGGAAGTGGCTGCCAAAATGCATGCTCCCCAGAATTTGTAAGGCAAATTTGCATGAATCCTCATTGCTCTTGCTGTCTCAGAAAGATGCTTGTGTTTCCTTTCAACTCGATCATTTTTTTGAGGAGTTTCAGGAACACTTCTCTGGTGTTCAATGCCATATCTTCTAAACATGTCTGAACAAAAATCTTAAAAAAATCCAGTCCTATTGTCACTTCTAAAGTATTGAATCTTTCCTTGGAAATGATTTTGGACATATGCAGTGAAATTCTGGATATAACATCTTATTTTACATCAAATACACCCAAGTACATCTGGTACAATCATCTTCTATGGTCAAAAAATTGGCTGCTCCAGTCATGTCTGACACTCTATGAGGGCCCCATAAATCCATGTCGATTAGTTTAAAGGGTGCATATGTCATAGAAGTACTCAAAGTGAAAGGAGCTCTATGAAATTTTGCTAGAATACAAGCCTCACATGTAAAACCTCCTTTATGCAAAGACTAGTTAATACATAGAATGTGAGATAGTTTGGACATAGATCCATGTCCTAATCTAGCATGCCAAAGAAAATAATCTGCAATACAACTTATATTGTTACCTGAAAACTGGAAAGTATAGTTATCAATATAAGACATATGAGAAACAGAATTAGAAGCTTGACTGTCTTAAGATATGTGAGCAGCACATGTGTCCAGCTTATAAAGACCACCTGCCTGATATCCCTCAGCTACATTGCCTTTAGTAATAGGGTCTTGCAACAAGAACCCATTGGATGTGAAGTAAGCAATTAGTTTTGTATCACTAAGGACTTTGCTTACTGATAATAAGCCATGCTTAAAATCTGGGACATACAGAATGTCCCTGAGTACTATGTCTTTAGTGCTCCCATCAGGAAGTCCTACCATAACTAGTATATTTGTTTTTCTCATAGAAGAGAATATCTGAGCATGTGGTGTCATATAGTCAGATGCACCAGAATCTATGATCCAGCTGTAACACCCCCAGCCCCTACGGTCAGGAGCGTTATATTTTCTTACTTCCTACCTAATTTCTAGGGCGAAATGGACATAGTTTTTCCTAAAAACTGACCTTTTCCAGGCTAAAAACCTTACAATAAACCCCTTTAATAAGTGAAAGCGTAAAACATTCTAAAATAGGCTCAACGGCTACACACAGGAGTTCATAACTCAACCAGCAACTCGCTCGGAGTACATCAAACAATATAGTTCATTAATAAAGGAGAAATGAAATATACAACTCAATGTTTCACACAACCGAAGTACTGGGTTTACATCCCAAAACGTAGACAACTTTAATTAAAAAGACAACTAACTAATAAGATGGTTGGCTCACATGGCCATTTAGAGCGACTTATAAATAATATGTATTACATGAACAAGAGTACTTGTATGCATACGATTACAAACTAGGAATACATCATGTTACGTCATTTAACACGTAAATCCACTTCTATACGTGCACGCATGACACCTCATCAAGTAAGGGTCGATTCCGACTTAGCATTTGTAAAATGACTTCTATCTATCATAATGAAAACTTGGGAAAAAGGGAAAAGAGTAATGGGATGAGCAACCACAAGCTCAGTGAGTATTCCCCGACTCCTTAAAACCAAAATCGTTGCAGGCAATAATACTCATAATAGTCACACACTACATATTCATACTTTACTATCATATTAGGCAATTATAAATCCTTATGGAAGGATCACTATCCATAAACTTCATTTTAGCCGTTCAAACTCATTTTTAGGTTCCTAATTAACCAAACTTCTTAAAAACCAAGCACTTAAATCGCATAAGCAAGCAACGAGGGCTAAGCACATAACTTTGTTTCAGAGGTTATATGATACACACATGGGTTATGCCTTGCCTAACCAATGCACTTACACGAGATGCTTAAACATAGGGAGTAGAGATTATGCAAGGAGTTCTTTTGCTAAACATGCACAGTCAAACCTATATGCTCGGTGCATTATAAGAATATGGTCACATATTACTTGAATTTGCGTTCAGCTGTGCTTAGGAACCTTTTTTATTAGGCATTCATAGAAATTTTTCTTTCTTTCTTTGAAAACACTTTTCATAACCTCTTCAGGTTCACATTCTTTAAAAGGAATTTCCTTCGTATTGCTCCTATAAGGACCCTTGTAAGCTTTTCACGATTCATTCATTATGGCCTCTCAATGGCCCTTAAAAGCTTTCTTTCTTTCTAAAATACTTAAAATGGTGAAATGTCAACTACTTTTCTTTGCTTAATAGGAAAATACTTATGACATAAGATCATTACAGGGTGCTGACTGGGTGAGATCTATTCTCAACCCCATAGTGAGACCTAACGCTCACGCTTAAGCTCTTACTCCCGAGACGGCTACATATAACATATTGGACCATTACCCTCCCTCGTCAGGGTCTTGTAGGGTTTCCTAGTACCAGGACTTATTCTCTAGGCTAACATCATTCATATCATATTGTCCAAAGCACATTATCTTAGCCAATTTAAAGCGTATGGCCATAACAGCTAATAAGTTTGCTGCCTCTCATAGCGAAATCCTTTTTCATATAGCGCACTCTATTTTTATTTAAATTCCTTAGGGATTCCCCCATGGTAGCGAGTTCACTCCCAAAACTGCATTCGTATAGTTAAAATAAGCCATCGATTACTAATAGTTATGGCTATTATCAGTTATAACCACTAAAACTTTCTTTTAAAAATTCACCCTCACTCGCAAGGTGAAACTTAATGACATAAACGTTAAGGGGGTTTGCACGTAACACATTCAAACACTTCATAATCAATTTGACAGAATGAGCCGCACATGGCCTCGCAATCTACACGATTGCGGTCAATCACAACCCAGGCTCCCTTCTCACAAAACACCGACCACAAAGAACCTTTAAATTCTCATTAGTTCAACCTCAAGCCATCCAACTACCATCTCGATTTTCATTTCTATAGCTATAGCATACTAGTGTGAAGGTCTATAAAGAATGTGCAATAGGGCTTATGTACTTATCGAGCAAGCAGCACCATCCAGCGGTGCGCTACAACAAGCAAATATAACCACATATACATATACATCTATATTGCCTTAACTTGAAATAATGCTTAACGAACCAGATTAAACTAATCAAGGCATGAATTAACTAATTAAACAAACATCAATTCGAATGCTCATATGTTAATTCAAAGCTACTTTTTAGGCATGAATTAACTAATTAAACAAACATTGATTCGAATGCTCATTTGTTAATTCAAAGCTAGTTTTTAGGCATGAATTGACTAACTAAACAAACATTGATTCAAATGCTCACATGTTAATTTGAAGTTACTTTTTTAGGCATGAATTGACTAACTAAACAAACATCGATTTAAATGCTCACATGTTAATTCGAAGCCACTTTTTAGGCATGAATTAATTAACTAAACTAACATATATCGATTCAAAGCATTATTAGGTTATTTCGAAGTTACTCTCAGGCATGAATTAACTAAACTGACATGCATCGATTTAGGGCAATCATAGGCATAAAAAATCTGTTCAGTACTAGCAGTTTTTGGCAACAACTAAACATGCACAACCTATGCTAATCTCAGTCGAAATGAAACATGTAAAATCAGTCATCATGTTCTCATTTAATCTAACTAATCTTAAACTAGCATGCAACATCATTTAGGGGCTAAAATCTTTTCCAATGTACTAATGTAGGGAAGGCGAGAAACACCCACCTGGACCCCAAGCTAAGGACCTATTCTAAGTGCTTTTGAGCTCGATTTGGATGCTAGAAAACCTCAATCCTCGACCTAATTAGTCCCAAACGCACGCCCAAGTTGCTGAGGCCGAACCGTACCCCGTATGCTCTGATAAAACTGAAATCCTAGCTCCCGAATTGAAGGTTTTTACGTGCGATTTGGGTTGAATTTGACCCCTCAGTTTATAGGGGAGGTCGATTTTGGGGTGTCTGGCCAGATTTTGGCACGTGGGCGCCATCTAGAGCTGACCATAACAGTGTTTGGTTTGCTCTAGTTCGCGGTGAAATCATGGGGGAAGGAGGTTGGCGGTGTGGTGGGTTGCGCACAGAGACCATCGTGGTCCCTCCCTGCTCCCTGGTGGCGACGTGGGTGGTAAAGGGAGAAGGAGAAGGAGAAGGCATGCTAGTGGTTCTTTGGTTTAAGTGGAGGAAGAAGGAGAAGAAGACCAGAGAAAGTGAGAAAGGAATGGGGTCGGTCTCGCGTCTGGGAGGAGGAGGAAGAAAAGAGTTTCGCATAAATTTATCAAAATACCCCTCCTCCCCCCCCTTTTTTACTTCAGTTGCTGTAACAACTAAATTCCCGATCCTACGTCAACGCTCAGTCTAAACTTGGGTTAAAACGTCCTAAAACTGGCATCCTAATTAAATTTAGGAAACGACTAAATAAATCGAATAACAATTTTGAAGGTATGAGTTCACCTCAACTCAAAAATTTCCTAAATAATCAACGATAATATTAACAATACAAATAGCGACGAAATATACTTTTTAACAAAATTATCGTTTACATAAGTACTTCGATAATAATTTAACTTATATAATTAATAAAAATACGAATTTTATAACATAGAAGGCAAGACAGCGAAGTTAACGTAAAATAAAGAAGGCGGGTCTTACACCAGCTCACAGAATTAATCATGACATTATTTGATGAAGTTGCTCTAAAAGATGAGCCAACAAAAGCATTACCTACAAATGAGTTATTCATTTGCTCATTAGCCACTGTTGAATGAGTTTGCTGGGCTTTAAGAGCCTTTAAAACCTCTTGACAGATAGCATTGATTATGGCAGGGTTAACATTGTTTGAATGACCTTTTGCATGATCTTCAATGGGTTGTAAAGGGATGCCAACTGCATTAGGCTCATGCATATCCTGTATGGACACTTGAGCAGCCATTTTTGTCCCATATTTCTGCTTGTACCATTCAGGATACTCGTGGAACTTGAAGCATTGATATGTCGTGTGTCCCTTTATCTTGCAATGGGTACAAAACTTGTCATTCTTATCAGCCTTCCCCTTTCGAAAATCCTTCTTACCAGAATTATATGCCTGTTTCTAGACAACATATGCATTTGCTTCATACTTGACATTCATGGCATCTGCAACTTGTCTTTGTTTTTCAACTTGTTGAACCAAGTAATAAGCCCTGTTTAGGGTTGGTAAAGGTCCCATGGCTAGTATTTGATTTATAAGAACACCATGGTTGGGATTGAGACCCATCATGAATTGAATAAGTTTGTTTCTAGCATCTCTTTCTTGCAGTTTCTTGCAAGGACTACATTTACAGTTTGCTATAACACCACATGTTCATTGAGGCAGTCCATCAAGATCCTGGAGCTCATCCCAAACCGTTTTCATTTTAGAGAAATATACTGATACAGGTTCATTATCTTGCATCATTAGAGTTAAATCACGATGCAACTGGTATATGAGTGGGCCATTTGCCTCACCAAATCGCTCAGCCAATTCATCCCAAAGTTCTTTAGTAGATTTAGCATACATAAAACATTATGATATTTCAGGTATCAATGAGTTTAGGAGCCAACATCTTACCATGTACTCATAGGCGAGCCAGTTTTGCAAATTAGCTAAATCCTCACTAGGTTTAGTTAGGTTCACATTAATGAACCCTAACTTGTGTTTGGTGCCTAAACCCATACGAGCTGCATTGCTCCAGTTTATGTAATTGCCTCCATTAAACTGCTTGTTGGTTAAAACCATTCTAGGAAAGCAAGTGTTAGGTATCCAATTAGTGTTGTAGAAAAACATAACCTAGCTTGAACACTATAGTGATAACGCAGTTGAACCTCTTAAGAGAGCTTGAGCAGTTGGGTATCCAATTAGTGTTGCATGGGCAAGCAAGTGTTAAGTTGTTAACACTTACCTTACAGCCCTCTATAATGGAGGAAATACAATTAAACCAAGAAAGTGATCCTGAACTCCAAAGAATAAAGTAAAATCTTGAGAAAGGAAAGTTTCCTGGTTTTGTAATACAAGAAGATGGAACCTTGCTATTCCAGAATCGCCTGTGTGTACCCAAAATGAGTAACTAAGGAACAAGATCTTAGAGGAGGCTCACAACACCCAATACTCGGTGCATTCAGGAGGTACTAAGATGTATAGAGATATGAGGCAATACTTTTGGTGGAATAACATGAAGAAATAGATTGTAGAGTATGTTGACAAATGCCTAATTTGCCAAAAGGTTAAAGCTGAGCATCAACATCCTATGGGAGAACTACGACCTTTAGAAATTCCCACTTGGAATTATGACTCCATCTCAATGGACTTCATCATGGGATTACCTCTGTCTACTTTAAAGAAGAATGCGATGTGGGTAACAGTTTATCAACTCACTAATCAGCCCATTTTCTGTCCATTCGAGATACTTGGGGAGTTGAAAGACTAGCCCAACTATATGTTAAGGAAATAGTTTGACTACATGGGATTCCCTTAGACATAACGTCTGAAAGAGATCAGAGATTTCAAGCTCATTTTGGCAAGCAATTCAAAGAGCCTTTGGAACCAAATTGAACTTTAGCAACTCTTATCATCCCGAAACAGACAGGCAAATAAACAGAGTAAATCAAATTCTAGAGGATATGTTGAGGGCTTGTGTTTTGGAATTTCAAGGGAAATGGGAGGATGACTTACCACTGGTAGATTTTTTCTTACAATAGTAGTTACCAATCCACCATTAAAATGGCCCCGTTTGAGGCTCTATATGGAAGAAAATATAGAACCCCTTTATGTTGGATTGACCTGGATGAGGTGTTGACTCTGGGGCTCAGAACTAATTCAAGAAACCACTGAAATAATAAGGAAGATTCAAGATCATGTTCGGGTTGCCCAGAGTCGACAGAAGAATTATGTTGATAAAAGAAGAATGCCTCTAGAGTTCCAGGTAGGCGATAAGGTCTTTCTGATAGTTTCCCTAATTAAGGATGTTATGAGATTTGGAGTATGAGGCCAACTGAGCCCCAGATATATTGGGTCATATGAAATTACTAAAAAGTTGAATCCCGTGGCTTACCGACTAGATGTGCCTGTGGAACTCGAACACGTACATAATGTGTTTCATGTCTCACAACTCGAGAAGTACATCGTAGATCTTGACCACGCGATCGTAACGAGCCCATTGAGGTCAATGGGGATCTACTGTTTGAAGAGCGTCCAGTACAAATACAAGATCGTAGGATTAAGCAGTTGCGCAACAAACAGATATCCTTAGTCAAAGTGCTTTGGTTAAATCATACCTCTTCAAAAGCCACTTGGGAAATCGAGGAAGAAATGAAAGCCAAGTACCCATACTTATTTGAGGTAATCTTGCATGTTGTAATAACCCAACCCTAAGTTGTGTTTATTTATTTAATTAAGCCATGCTATTAATTTTTCACATTTATTTATCGCATTTAATCATCCCGGTTGGGAGAATTTATTTCGGGCGCCACAATTTCCGGTGAATCGATATTAGGCCCCGATAAATATGATTAGGCGATAAATTATTTTTCATAGCGTTGCAAAGATTTAATTGTTAACCATGGAAACATTTGGGCCTAAATTCATTAAGTTTGGCCTAATTCATTTGGGTCCGATTCACTTAGGGCTCAAATTGTAGCCCGAAAATTTTGGTGTAATTAAATTAAGTTAATTACCATCATTTGTACCTAATTTTAATTAGCAAAAAGATATTGTGGATGGATAAATATTAGCCAAGCATCAAGAGAATAGCAAACCATTACTTTCCACCAAGTAAAAATCCTAGTCTTCTTTTTCCTTTCTCCTCCACACCCCCACGACAGCCCCTCCTTGCAGAAGTTAATGATGTTTTCAGGCTTCTTGCCACCACTCCAGCCACCAGCTGACCACCCCTGCTATCACCAGCCACTACCCACACCTCCTCCAACATCAAACACCACCTCCCACTACCGCTTCCTTTTTAAATCCAAGCATAAAGTGAGATAAAATCCTATTTTGATCTTATTGTCTTTTTGGTTTTTATGATTGTTCTAGTTAAGATTTATGCTCTTGTGATCAAAATAAATCTTATTATGCTGATTTTATTATTTTGCGGATGTTGGAGATGGTGGAATTGAGCTTGAGCTTGGTCAAGCATGTATGAATCAAGAGAGTTTGGATTTCTGTTTGTTTGTTTAATTGTTGTGATCTAGCATGGACAATAAGTTTAAAAATGGTTGGTGATCTTATTTTTCTCATTTATGGTGATTTGGATGGAAACTTGAATGTGGCATGACCTAGGGTTTCATGATTATACATGGTTTAACTTGATTTTTGTAATCAAGTATGTTATTTAGATTGAATTAGATGTAAGTTAAATGTTGGATGTGTTATTGACTTAAAAGGATGATCTTATGTGAGTTTTGTAAAAATTATTGGGTTATGGAAAATACCATAAGTGGCCAAAAGAGCTTGTTTGAATTATTAATGCAAATAAGTGAGCTTATGAAAGCTTTCCAAGTGTTTTTGTGGAAAGAATGATTGTAAAACCTATAAATATGATCATGTAGTGATTTTGAGTAATATGGCCACTTAAGGTGATGATAAGGAACAAGGCTCTGTTAAATGATTTTAAAGAATGATTTTAGATGGGGATTTATGTGAAAAGAAATGAGAAAGCAAAAGCAATATGGCTTTGAACTTGCAGAAAACAGGGGTCACTTTTCCAATAAATTGGTAATGATCATCCCATCCAAAAATTATGATTTTTGGTGGGTTGATAGATCCATGAGTTATATTTCAAATGCTTTTTGAATTTCTTCATTCCGAGTTTTGTGGAAAATGTTATGGCCGTTTTACTGAGACTGTGCAGGACGAATCCATGCTGTGCACAGTTGTGTTCTAACCCCGATTTTAAGAACCCTGTTGTCATAATTATGTTTTATGCTATGAATGAAAGTTTTCAGGGACTTTTTAAACTTTTCATATTTGGGTTTTATAGCTCAATTGAAGGTCAGGGGGAAAGCTCTGGATTTTCTAAAGTAGATCTTCAAATGGTAAAATGAGGGAAGAAAGGAATCATGACATTTGAAAATATTATCTGGAGCTTCTTCATAATTATGGATATTGTAAAAAAATTACAAATTTTAGTGAGTTCAACAACTTTCATTTTGTATAGCAGTGTACTTGGGTTGGAAAACCAAGTTAAATGGGCATGAGAATGAAATTGGAGAAGTAAAGAGGGTAATGACACAAGCTAAGGTTATATGAGCTTTCCTGAACCTCGCAACACCCCTCTTGTTATTAAAGCTTCTATTATTCATTGTAGAAGCATCAAAAACCCATATTCCATTTGTATCTATTAAAATACTTCCATTATCACCTCAATTATTTCATTTTAGTCTGCTATGCTTCAATTTGTTTTACTTCGAGTTCAATGACCCTAACTTACTTATTTTTCAAAATCATTTTAGTATAACTTATCTTATGTTGAATTGTTTGAATTGTGGATTCCCTTTTTATTAATAAATTTCAATAAAGTTACAAATTATGGGAGTGAAAGTTGTTTACTAACTGCATTTCATTTTAGTACATGTACTGAGCTTCGTCTCACAGTTCAAAATGTTTTTCGTGTTTTGTTTTAGGCAAATGACCAGTGAAACGCCTTCATGATAACAAACCAGCTAGAGAAATAAGTTGAGCAAGGGATCTAGATGGATCAACAGTAATGTCGTACATCTATAGTTTGGAGCATGAGATCTTCAGTTGATAGAGATGTAAACTTTATGGTAATTGCTGTATAAACCTCATGTTAGTTATGATGTTAAAGAGGGATTATCCCTCAATTCTTGCATAAAGATTAAACGTCCAATAGTGGCAAAAGTAAACTAGCGGCATTGAAGCACAAAGCTATACAAATACCTATAGCATGTTATCAAGGCACATTCGTATATGATCTTTATAACCTTTTCAGAAGAATATGCATCTTTACATTTGACCTTGCTCCATGCTCTTTCTATGGTCTTTGAACTCAAGGTTTAGGCCTCTGAAACTGGATCACTTCAGATTTCTTGGTGACCATGAAAGCAGGCTTTGATATACAGTTAGTACGCATGTTTATGCCTCGTTTTCTATGAGCGATTCAAATTTTGTTGATCATCTAGTCTTTTTAAAATCTTTTATTTCTTTGGTCGGAAGCCAAGTGTACTTGCAAAGTCAAACTCAAATAATCTTTCTCAAAGCACTTTTGGCAACAAATTTGAGTCATGGATCACTAATAAGCACAATGTTGGTTGGTCTTGCTCTTTTAGGTACACAAACTTTAATAATTCTAGGTTGGGAATAAATTGATATATAGGACAAGCAAGGTTGCTTTGTCTTCCTTGATAAGCTAAGTGACTTTGGTATCTATGACCAAAGTTACTTTTTCTCCTTTGAGGAACAACGTGACTTCTATATCTATATCCAAAGTTACTTTGTTTCTTTTCAAGAACAAAGTGACTTTCATAATTTACCATGTGTTACCTCATCAGAATTTTCATCTTCTTTCTTTCTCAAGGTCTCCTTTGGCTATAAGGTGGAGATTTTTCTTATCCTCTTGTTCACTTTCCCTTCTATTGCTTTCATTGTCGATCCATGCAATAACTATGGGTTTGTTGTTTCTCTTCTCTGATTTGAACTTATTTTCATTTTTGTTCTATGTATTTAGACAGTTTTTAATCATATGACTTGGAATTGCACAACCATAACAAATACCCACGTTAGTATCAACTTTATAAAAGAGGTTTTACCTTCAAAAGTTGTGTCATTCCTCTTTAAGTTAATCTTTTCCAAAGTCCTTGGAATTTTGGACGCTTCTGAAACATCTTATTAAATCTCTTGCTATCAAGTGATAGGAAGAATTTAAGTTTTAATATTTGTAACCCCAAGTACAAGGTTTATTATCGAATACTCGGGGTGTCGTCCACTGGGAGTTGGGTTTCAAGTACCGGGATTGGCTCAAGTGCTTCAAGCTAGGCTGTATGAGAAGGAAAGAAAGGCAAGCTAAATTAAGCTAATAAACATAAGAAAAAAGGCTTGGAGTCATGATTTGACCAATTGAAGGACCAACTAATTGTGACGAGTTCTAACCTACCCAACCTATTTAGAACACTAGAAATGGTCGATTGCGCCATTGAAAACCACCCAATCCCTATCTCAGGGGTCATGATCTAGCCTAATTAGTCTAACGTCCTATGTTCATGGGGTTAGCCTAATTAGGCCACCAAATTAGCAACCCTTGGACCTAGCTAGGATTGGGACTATTTTCATTTCCTAAACCCGACTTTCCTCTCTCCCACACTGGCTAGTTGACCTCAACTCTCGCCATAAGTCAGTCGCCCAAAAATATGGATGAAAGCTCTCTCAAGCATTTCTTCGAACACTTTGCAGGCATGAGAGAAGACTGTAAGTTCATAATACAAATTGGGCATGGTTAGACCTAATACAAGACTAATTAGCCATCAGAGGGCTAATCACAATCCAAGCTAACAAAACTAACCACTAATCATCAACATAACACAAAGAGCCCCAAATTGAACCTAAGTTAGCAATTAACTCAACAAACATGAACTAAAGAAATTAATCTAGTCTAACTTGGACTAAAATAACTAATGAACACAGAATCATAATGAAGACTAAACATTTAAGCTAAATATAGTCTAAACTAACAAGATTAAACAAGAGGAAAATAGAACAAACATGAAAGAAGAAGAGGGAGAGGAACGAGAAAACTTATGGATTGCTTGGATGAATTAAATCTGCAATGCTTGAATCCCAAAAACAACCCAATTAATCCTAATGTACCTACTTTATTTCCTCCTAATGAGGTTTTTGAAGCTAAACCCTAAGCTAAACTAGCCTAAAAATCGCTATAGGAACCCCAAACAGTCCCGAAGAAGGGCTTTAAATAGGAATCGAGGTAGGCCGAGAAAGAGGAGTGGCAGGCCGGGGGGGGACAACCATCTCCTACCCCTGGGCGTGACTGTAGGGGTGGGCGATGGTTGTCGTGCCTCCCCCCGGCTTCCTGTCGCCTTGCTGTCTTTTTTTCTTCTTTTGTTCCTCTTGTGCTCTTTTTTGCAACACTTGCTCAGTTAAACTTATTACCTACAAAATTAAATAAATAAGTGAAAGTCCTAAAGGTTATATTATTATACGAGCTAAAATTAGGTGAAAGGGACATGTAAAATACGACAATTTAGCACCAAACAAATACGCCCAAACCTATCTTTTGCTCGTCCTCGAGCAAAACAAAAGAAAATCTAACCTAGGAACCTAACTCACTATTCTAGGAATCACGACTGCATTTAGCATATGCAACAAGCCCTTTAAACCCCTTGGTTCACCCAAGTAGACGAGTGAGATCTCGTGAGAGTTTGCAGAAGATATACCCACAAAGTCTTTGATGTATTGTTTGGATTTAGCAAAGCATATATACAAGGAAAAAGGGTAAATTGTGCACACATCTAGATCGATTTCATCACCCTAGCAACCTAGCTACTAAGCCATATACAAGCAAAATATACATTCAAGACACACATAGGCTATAAATGGATCTGAGCTCTCATTTTTCACCACACACAACAAAATAACACGATTTGTACACGTTGGTGCTCTGTGCAAGGTGTATTGAGTCCTAATGCTAGGCTAAAATCGGGCACAAGGTCATCTCCACTTGGCTTATGACTCCCTTTATTTTGCTCTTTTTTTTTCACTTTTCTCCTTATGCTCCTTCGCCCGGGTGGGTAGTTCTTGGCTTATTAGGCCTTGAACTCCCAGAGGAACAACTGAGCACATATTTTGGCCTCTTCCCTATTTAGGGCTTTATTTGGATGTGCAAAGCACTTATTCAAGCCAAAATATAGGTACCGAAGTTAAGCTCATTTTTGCACTTCTAGTTTTTCTCAATTTTGTTTCTTCTTTTCATAATGAAGCCAGAACTGGAAGTCAATTAAGCAAGTAGAATGTCTCCAAGCCCAAATTTCCACAACTAACACCAAAATTCAATGGTAAAGTGTATAAGGTATGCACAAAATAACACATGTGAAATGGGGTTATTATGAGAGACTAGAGATCACATTGTAGACAAGTGTTCTGTCATGCATATTCGACCTATATATAAGCTAGCAACCAAGCTATCACAGATCAAAAACCAATCACAAAGGCTCAAAAGTCCCCCAAAGCCAAGAAGAAAAACTACACAAAAATTGAAAAAAAAATTCACAAAAATATACACAAAAGGGTATATAACCCCTAATACACAAAAGAGTATGTGACTTCCACCCCGACACCTAAGTCTCACAGTGTCCTCATTGGGAGCCGAGGACTTACAACAACCACAAAAACACACAAAATACAAAACAAGGCAAAACTCACAAAAACACCAAATAAACACATATAAACAAAAACTAACACATACTCACCCAATTAGCACCAAGACCACAAATATAGACACAACCAACATCACTAGTAATGAATATATACAAAATGAAAAACACCACCAATAACAAAGCACAAATATGTACAAAAGACACACAAAGGTGATCTTAGCCATCAGTGGGCTTAAAAACATCCCAAATCTCGCCTCAAAGTTGATCACCAACAAAAACACAATCCTAATATCCACAACTAAAGAAAGGAAAAAGAAAGAAAGTAAAAAGTAAAAAGAAACACAACCTAATATCTAGAGCTAAAAAAAAAGGAAAAGAAAGAAAAAAAAAAAGAGAAGAGTTAGAATGATTTTACCAGGTTGGGCACTGAATGTACCCAAACTATGCTACAAGGGGATAAGAAGCATCAGCTACTCCTTGTCTCTCAGAACTCGAGCTTTCAACTCAGATGTGGTTAAAGCTTGCAAGAGCTTGTTAAAAGCTGGTGCATGCTTCTCAAAATGATGTAACTAAGATAACACTAGTAAAGACGTAACAAATATACTTAGTGCCTCTTAAACTTACCAATTGCGATAGAAAAATTGAAAACTGGATCAAAGAAAGTACTCCACATGATTATCCTATGTATGTCCTCTAGATATGCACAATATGGATCAAAGGAGGGATAATATCACCTAGGGACTCATGTAAAGAAGGCAAATGGGAGGGGGTGGGGGGAACTAAGTGGGATGAAATGGGGGTTAAGTCAAGGGAATGAATACAAGTGAGGTCCAAGTGCTCAAAGCTAGGAGTGGCACCAACCCTCACACTATCACCACACAACTCCTCAAAAGGAGCCTCCTTAAGATGTGACTCAACCAAGGTAGGTTTTGTCGACCAAGTAAGTAGATCATCCTCTAAAACACTAGCATTAGCCCTAAAAGGCTCACCCATCTCTAACCCTGTGCACTGAGCTAAAGGGGGGGAGAGGCAAGCAAGTTCAAGTCACTAACGTTAGTGGAAATGGGTGTGTTAGGAGAGGATGGAGCAAAAAATGATGAAGTCAAGGGAGGGTCAAATGCTTCCTCTCGGACAGCAGGGGTGGGCGACAGCTATCGTGCCTTCCCCCGGTTACCCGTCGCCTTGCTGCCTTTTTTTCTTTTTTTGTCCCTCTTTTACTCCTCGCAGTGCTTGCTTAGCTGAACTTATTACCTGCCAAAGTAAATAAATCAAGTAAAAATTGTAAAGATTATATTATTATACAAGCTAAAATTAAGTGAAAGGGACCTGTAAAATGCGACAATTTAGCACCAAACACACGGTTATGGTTTCATCCTCCTCATCATTAGATTCTTCACTTTGTGTGTCAAAGTCCTCATCTATGCATTTTAAAGCAATCCCTTGCTTTCGTACTTGCTCATTACTTTATTCTTTCAAATGGATTTCATGGGTTAAAAGGTTTCTAATAAGATCATCTAACTTATGGGCCTTTAGGTCTTGAGCTTCTTCATTTACTGTGGCCTTGGGTATGCACTTGCTTCATGGAAGACATCGAATCACCTTTCTCATCATCTCCTCATTCGTGTATGGTTTTCCCAATGAATTTTGATTGTTGATGATTTTGGTGAATTGTATGTACATGTCTTTGATGGATTCTCTAAGCAACATCTTAAAAATTTAGTCTTGATAGACATATAAATTGATCTTTGATTCATGAACTGAACTTGTTCTTTCATAGGTAGTTTCCAAAATGTCCTAGAACTTCTTTAGTTATATCACATGCAAACACATGGTTAAATCCATTTGAATCCAAACCACAAAATAAATATTCAAAACTCTATAATTCTTTGCAAATTTTTTCAGCCTCTGCCTTGGAGTATATATATCTTGACTTTGGTTCAGTTTTATCTCATTTTTCCAAAGTACGAATAAAGTCCCCATTGGAGATGATTTCTCAAAGATCATAGCCATGGTCTTTGACAAAGATTTGCATAAGTTTTTCACAATGAGCAAAGTTAGATCCACGAAATAAAGGAGGTTTAACGAAAGAGCGTCCTTGATTAATGTTAGCAATTCCAAAGGAAACCATGATCTTTCCTATAAGATGGTTAAGTTCAAGTGAGTGGACCGGCTCTGATACCAATTGAAGATCCCAAAACTAAAGATATATCACCCTAGCGGAGAATGGTGAATAGGGTGGTTCATAGAAAATTAAAACTAAATGAAACTTCAAAGTACTTCGAAAGCAGAAATGCCAAAGTCACTATGAAAAATGTTAGTAAACAAAGACTTTGAGCAGAATTATAAATGCATAAATTAAGGGGGACAAAACACTTGATGTTTTTACTATGTTAGCCTTTCCAAAGAGGATTAGTCACGACCTAAGGCACTCATTCCACAAGGATTTAAACAATTACACTTTTTTTCACTTAAGAAGTTACACAACCGAGGCCTCTGACTTTACATGGCTTTCTTGGATGCTTCGAAACGACCACCACTCAACTAAGTACCTAAAATTGAGTCACTCACTACGTATTAAGTCTCTTAACACTGAACAACCCAAGTAAGTTTCCAAACTTGTTTCAAACTCCATTTTGAAATATTCAATCCTCATGAGAGAGTATAAGCAAGAGTATTAGCGTCACATTACAATTTAACATTCTTCACAATGTATTGAATTGTTATGTCTTACCCTTAGCATCAACTCCTCTTATATAGTATTCAACTATTCGAGACTGTCGAATGAAACTTGGTAAGTTTCAATGTACTCAAATTTGGTGCTGACTAGATATCAAAGTCAATGGCTCCAGCTCTGAAACTTCCAAAAATAGCTCTCGAATGAAATCGCAATTTGACCATTGGAAATCTTCATTTGAAAATTGATCTGCTTTATGCCATTGTACTAGATCTTGTATTAGTTGAAACACATTAGGCATGTTCCAAAATATTCTGATTATGATAATCAAGTCTCTTTAAAAGACTTTGACTAGATTTGAAATATGCAACTTCCATGAACAAATATGGATGAGATCTTTACTTGGTTGTTTCTCTTCTTACTGAGGCAAGTATTATGAAATAATATCAATGCCAATCTCAGAATATTCATCCATATAAACCGAATTAATCACCGAATATAATTCAAGATATTTCAAAGATGCTTTCCATGAATATATCATAGATAATTTGCTCAGTTTAAGTAGAGCATATAATCTTTAAAAAAAAATATTACAATAATAATTACCAAATAATCTCATGAAATCTCGAAAGATATTAATGAGAATAAACAAAAGATTTTATGAAAATACTTTCCAAACAAGACTCATCGTACTTTGGGAAGAGATTTGATAATTATATCAAGATCAATAATTGAAGGTAAGTGTTTTAAACATAAATATCAAGATAGTATTCATAATATTAACTAGGTACATGAAATTTAATGAACAAGAATTCCAAAGTCAGCTCAGAAGAATAAGTATTCCAAAGTTAGCTTAACCGACTTTGATAGGAATAAATTGAAAAGCTCATATAATATGTATAACTTTGTAGCCACGATACTTTGCATGCACATATACACTTACATCACAAGACATTCAAATTCCAATTTTGGTTTCACTCAAACACATCAAAGAATCATTCAAAGGACTTTGAACATAGAAATTTGAATATTTGATTCTAAACATAGGACTTTGACAGAATTAGATCAAAGTTCATAAGCTTGTAAACTTGATACTTTAAGCACATATTTGCAATGATATAACAAGGTTTACTTAGCCTGCTTAATCACATATACAAATTGCTATCCCATCTAATATTTGGCAACTAAGTGCTTAATCACTTATACAAACATGCCATCATATGAAGTTTTGCTAGCATGGTTAATCACATGTGCAAACATGGTTAATCACATATATAAACATGATACTTTTAAGCACATATATGCAGTGATACCAAGTGAATATTTAGGGGCACAACACAAGTTCTTGGTGATGAATGTGATGATCAAAAGTTCAAAGGGGAAGAGAAGAAGTGTTGGGGATCCTAGAGTTAAATGGTGGAATCTTACTAAGGAGAATATGGCAAGGTTATCGGAAAAGGTTAAAGCAGAAAGAATTTGATAGACCAATTGATGATGCACACCAGATGTGGAAAGTAATGGCAGAGTACACCCGGGACTTAAGACCAAGGACGTTGAGAATGAGGTTTTAAGCTAGCAAAGGTTAGGGAGAGGAGAACAACAGACTTAGGCAATGCAAGATGCGTCAAAGATGCAGATGGTACGATCATAGTAGAGGAGATAGAAATAAAGGAAAGATGAAAAAATTAATTTTATAGGCTCTTGAATGGTGAATTGATTGGGAGTTCATAGAGCAAGGAGCAAGGTCGTTACGAGAGACCACCAAAATATCGCTTATGCAATCCAATTAGGGAGAATGAGATTAAAGAGGCCCTAAGGAAGATGCCCAATGAAAAGGTTCCATAGAAGTGTGGAAGGATTAGGGTGAAAAAGGGACTAAAGATGTTAACAGAGCTATTTAATACCATTTTTACGAGTACAAATATGCCCCGAGAATGTAGATGTAGCATAGTTATCCTTCTCTATAAGAACAAAGGTAGTATTGAAAATTGCAACAACTATAGAGGTATCAAGCTGCATAGCCACCCTATAAAATTATGGGAAAGAGTGATCCAGCATAGTTTAAGGAAGGATATTTTAATCTTATAGAGCCAGTTTGATTTTATGCCAGGTGGATCAACCATAGAGGAAATTCACTTCCTTAGAAGTCTCATGGAATTGTATATGGATAGGAGAAATGATCTCCCCATGGTGTTCATAGTCTTAGAGAAAGCTTATGATAGAGTACCGCGTGAAGTATTATGAAGGTTCTTGGCGAAGAAATGAGTGTCAGATGCACATATCCAAGTTATTAAGGATATGTACGAGGGGGTTAAAATAATATTTGAACATTCAGAGAAGATACAAATGAATTCTAGTTGATATAGGACTATATCAGGGATCAGTTCTAATTCCTTTTCTCTTCACTTGTGTAATGGATGAACTCACTGAAGGGATCTACGATGAGGTACCATGGTGTATGTTATTTGCGGATGATATTGTCCTTGCCGATGGGACGAGGGATGAAGTTAACGTTAGGTTCGAGCGATGGAGACAAACCATATAGTCTAGTGGTTTTAAAATAAGTAGATTGAAAACTGAACATTTATGATATAGTTTTAGTGGAATGGAAGAGGATAGTGGAAAAGTCACCGTTACTGGGGTAGTAACACCAAGGGTTGAGAAATTCACATATTTTGGTTCGATTAATGAAGAGAAAGGGGATGTGAATGAGCATATTAACTATGATATAAAAGTCGGATAGCGAAAATGGAAGAATGCTTCAGGAGTACTGTGTGACGAAAGGATATCAGTAGGATTAAAAGGCAAATTTATCATATGGTAGTCAGACTAGCATTGTTGTATGGCTCTAGTGTTGTCTAGTAAAAAAGACCCTAGTTCAAAGGTTGGTGGTAGTAGAGATAAGGATGATTCAGTAGATGTGAGGCTATAGAGATTGGATAAGATTAGGAGTGAGGTGATTAGAAACAAAGTTAAAGTGGAACCTATAGATAATAAGATGAGAGATACCAGACTTAGATGGTTTGGTCATGTTAAGAGGAGCGTGGATATACCTGTGAGAAGATGTGAGATGATTAGCCTTCAAGATTGTAAGAAGGGCAGAGGACGGCCTAAGAAAAGCTGGAATAAGGGGATTATGCATGATTTAAAATCTTTGTAGCTAATGGAGGACATGGCTCGGTATAGGAGTCTGTGGAGGGCGAGGATTAAAGTTGTGGAACATATGTAACTAGGTTCCTAGCATTCCTTTGGTTGATGAATTATAGGAGTATGTTAAGTGTGGTACTGGCTATTTTTTAACTTTTGTTTGCATTATTTTTTGTATGTTAGTATTTCCCTCAACCCAACGTCGATTGTTTAAGGTAGGATACCTACCTCTGCTATGATGTTTTTATGCTTTTATGATGTTTTAAGCATTTCTTTTATATCATCTTGGGTCTATCGAAATTAAAGTCAAGTTACTTTCTAAATTTATGTGGATTTCTTGGAATCAGCCTCTCTGAGGGCAAAGATGTCTGAAGAGGTAAGGTTGCTTACATCTAGATCTCTTTTGACTACGCAAAAGTGGGATCTGCAATGGAAGTTGTTGTTGTTATTGTTGTTACCATCATATGAAATATTCATATATATTAAATACACTTGGAACATATCAAACATATTTTGAACATATCAATTCATTCAAATACATACATATTTATCTTTTTGGCTTTCATCAAAATATGACAAATATGACTAAGTTAACAATCTCCCACTTTTTGGTGAAAGTCAAAACCATAGGCACATAGTAAGCTTATCATAATATTTCCCCCTCTTTTTGGATTTCATCGAAAAGGTCATTTTGGTAAGAGATACCACAAATATATAAAAACAAAATTTATAGATATAACTCCCCCATAGTAAAGCATTCATAAACATAAGCATATGAGAGCATATAATGAAACCATATAATGCTTCACATAGAAGTACATGAAGATAGAATCATATTGTAGCATTTGATAAATATCAATATTTAAGAGCAAATGATTGGTCATTCATAAGAGCATATAGAAATAGAGATAGATTTCAAGCAAGCATAAGGAGATTGGCCAACGGCTACCACTTTTGGGCTAAATCTGCAATGTATCATTCTAACTTAAGATTTCAAAGCCTTTGAAATTGTGTCAGTTTATGCTTTCTAAAATCAATTCCAAATTAGGCTATGATGTACCAGCTTTCAAGCATATTTGGGTTTTGACCTCCTACATTTACTTAGCACACTTGTTAGTACTAAGTAAGGGCCTCCCTATTTCATGTCAAACATGATTTACTTCAATGTCATATGGATAAATTAAGCACTAAGAACCTCATGACATATGAAAAAATAGTGAATCACATATGCTTACCGATAAAAATGTGACGAATATAATACATAATAACACATATGAAAGGCTTATATTATGCATCACATTATCTCTTCTAAATAAGTTATTTAAGCAGATAAAAGCGTCAATCCACATGTAATGAACATTTCATGTTTGTGTAAAGTATCCATAATGCAACAAACATCTCAAATTGGATTTTAAGCATGATCAAATCATTATGAAAATACCACACCAAAGTGTGCATGAACAAGTCCAAGGCGTGAACTAAAAGAAGTCTAACATGAAAGCTGTCAAAATGAGCATTGGCTATGGCAGCACATGTGAATATGCTTCTAGAGATGAATCAAGACATTTGGCTAAATATAAAAAACCAAATGTCTAAGATGATATTCATGCATTATAAAGGGATTTCAAAATGATATCTAACAAGGTTGCATATTCAAGATATAGTATATCATCACAATACAAGTAGAAGAAATACTTATGCATATATACATATCTACATATATATCTACATATATACATATATACTTATACATATATATATATATATATATATATATATATATATATATATATATATCTACATATATACATATATACA
>JACYFF010019584.1:72925938-72941271 GCA_017589665.1 Selenicereus undatus | reverse complement strand
ATTCAAGCTTCACTAAGGCAAGGATTTGCAAAAGTGAATCAAGAATGCATTTGGGTAGAAAGGATGAAAAGGAAATCAAGAACCAAGATAAAACAAGTGGACTAGCGAGGGTGATTGAAACCCACCTTGGTTTACACACTTGGGCAATCTTCTTCCTTCAACTAAGTTACAGAAATTAGTCACCTTCTTAGGTTAATCAAGAAGACCTAGAGACCCAGTTGAGATTGCCAAACACCTAAGATATAACACTAGGAATTTGAAGAGAAATGGAGAGAGTTTTCACAATTCAAAGCTCAAATGTATTCATCAATCCTTTCTTGGCAGCCCAAGGCCTCCCTTTTATAGTGGAGAACCTTTAACAAGCTGCAAAAGAAGTAAACAACAAGATCTTACATGTGCAAAAGCAAGGGGGGACCAAAAAGCAAAAGAAAAAAGCTGCGTAGTGCTTTTACTTTCCGTCTGCAACTTTTCTGTGCACAAGGGTCAACTTCAAACAACTATAAGTCCTAGGTTTCGCGCTCAAATTGGCTGCAATAGGTCTTTTTGGAAATCTGTGGAAGTCAAATTTCACAGGCCTCGGGTTTCACGCCATTTGGAGTAGCCGTTTGGGACATATGGTGCAAAAGGTGTAGCATACGCAAACTGGGACAGTTTCTGCTGCTTCTAGAAAAAGGCTCCCATTGACTTATTTCCTAGATACCTAACCTAGAACTCTTTATATGCCCTTGAAGCTGACATATTAAGGGTTCCAAAAAGTAATTTCACAGCCCTTTAAGTCCACCTTAAGCTTGGGTAATTGGACTTGCAAAACCGGGCCAATTTCTGTTCGAACCGGGCAGCATGTGCAATGCATGGTTGATGACTTCTTCGACCATGGCATGAACCTATTTGACCTCCTTGGTGTTTTCAGGGTCTCTTAGGATATTGGGTTGGTCTTTACTTGGTTCCAAAGGATGGTCCCCATCATAGTCCCCATATTGGTTAGAGTTTGACCTCAAACTAGGAAATTGATCATCGTCATCATAATATGGACTAAGATCAGCCACATTGAAGGTGGTCGAGACTCCATACTCTCCCGGCAGGTCAATCTTGTAAGCATTAGGACCAATCTTCTCAATAACTTCAAACGGGCCATCCGACCTTAGCATAAGCTTGGATTTGCGCTTGCTAGGGAACCTCTCTTTCCTCAAATGAATCCAAACCAAGTCTCCCGGTTGAAATTGAGCATCTTTCCTATGCTTGTTGGCTCGTTGCTTGGCTTGCTCATTGGATTTCTTAATTTTTTCCCTCACCCTGGTGTGTAGCTCTTGAATTTCTTTGGCCCTCTTCTCGGCTTCCCAACTAAACTTGGTTGGATTTGGGATTGGAACCAAGTCTAGGGGACTCCTTGGATTGTAACCATACACCACTTGGAAAGGTGAAAGAGTGGTTGCCTTGATTGGAGCTCGGTTGAAGGCAAATTCCGCATGAGAAAGCAACTCATCCCACCCTTTGATGCTCTTCTTGACTAGAACTCTAAGCAACGTGCCCAAAGTCCTATTAGTCACTTCAGTTTGACCGTCGGGTTGGGGGTGGCATGTAGTGCTACACTTGAGGTGAGTGTCAAACTTTCTTCATAAGGTAAGCCGAAAGTGACTTAGGAACTTGGTGTCCCTATCTGACACCATGCTTCTTGGAATTCCATGGAGACGAACGATCTCCTTGAAGTAGAGGTTGGCAATAGAGGAAGCATCATTGGTGGTATGGCATGATATGAAATGTGCCATCTTTAAGAATCGGTCCACCACTACCATGATTGAATCTTTGTGCCTTTAGGCTCTTGGCAAACCCGTGATGAATTCTAAGCTCACATCCTCCCAAGGACCTTGAGGAATGGGGCGAGGATTGTATGGACCTTGGGGCCGAGAGTGGCTCTTTGCTTGTTTACAAATAGAACACCTTCTCACATAGTGCTCTACATCCTTGGACATGTTTGGCCAACAATAGTGGTCCTTGAGCATGGAGCAAGTCTTCTCAATGCCAAAGTGTCCGGCCAAAGCCCCACCATGGAGCTCTTGAATGAGGAGTTCCCGAAACCCACTCTTTAGTATGCATAGCCAGGTTCCCTTGAAAAGGAAACCATGCTCCAAGTGAAACAAGCTGTGGGCATGGACAGTACACTTCTCGTGGATTTCCTTGAAATCCTCATCTTGGACATACAACCCCTTAATAATCTCAAAAACAAGGACTTTGGATTCCAAGGTAGAGAGTAAGAGGTACCTTCTTGACAATGCATCCGCCCCTTTGTTAAGTTAACCCAACTTATGGTGGATCACAAAATGGAAGGCTTGGAGGGACTCAACCCACTTTGCATGCCTTGGGTTGAGCTTGTGTTGCCCTTGTATGAATTTGAGAGCCTCATGATCCGAATGGAGGGTGAATACTCCTCCCACCAAGTAGTGCCTCCAATGCTCCAAAGCTCTCACAATGGCATAAAACTCCTTGTCATAAGTGGAGTATTTCCTCGTTGCATCATTAAGCTTCTCACTAAAGAAGGCTAGGGGCTTCTTCTCTTGAGATAGGATAGCCCCTATCCCAACACTGGAAGCATCACACTCTACTTCAAATACTTTGGAGAAGCTTAGTAGAGCTAGAACGGGTGCACTTGTGAGCTTGCACTTGATTTCTTCAAAGGCCCTTTGAGCTTGACTGGTCTACTCAAATCTTTTAGCCTTAAGCACCTCGGTCATGGGGGCAAAAATGGAGCTAAAATCTCTCACAAACCTCCTATAGAAAGAAACTAGGCCATGGAAGCTCCTACTTCGTTGAATTGAAGTGGGAACGGGCCAATCTCGGATTGCTTGAATCTTGCTCTCATCAACATGAATTCCTTGGGCTGACACAATGTAGCCCAAAAAGATAACTTGAGAAGTGAAAAAGTGGCATTCTCCAAGTTTCCATAGAGCTCTTCTTGAGATAGAATACTCAAGACTTCTTCTAGATGATGGGCATGCTCTTCTTCACTCTTGCTATATACCAATATGTCATCAAAGTAGACAACAACAAACTTGCCAATAAGGTGCTTTAGAACTTGGTTTATAAGCCTCATGAAAGTGCTTGGTGCATTGGACAACCCGAATGGCATAACAAGCCACTCATAGAGTCCTCCTTTAGTTTTGAAGGCTATCTTCCACTCATCTCCTTCATAAATCCGGATTTGGTAGTAGCCACTTCTAAGATCAATCTTAGAAAAGATGGTGGCTCCATGAAGCTTAACTAGGGGATCCTCCAGCCGTGGAATAGGAAAGCGATATTTGATAGTGATTTTGTTTATCACTGTACTATCCACACACATTCTCATTGACCCATCTTTCTTTGGAACAAGCAAGGCCGGCACGACACATGGACTAAGGCTCTCACGGATCAAGCCTTTAGCAACGAGCTCATCTACTTGTCGTTGCACTTCTTAGGTTTCTTTGTGGGTTCATTCGGTAGGTTGGCTTGTTTAGAAGGGTGGCACCGGGGATGAAGTCTATTTTGAGTTGTATGGATCTTTTGGAGGGTATGCCATGAGGAACCTTACTAAGGAAGACATGCTCAAAATTTTTGAGGAGAAGGGAAAGTAAAGGATGGGAAGAATCCTTAGCTTCGGCCGGTTCTTGGCTAAGTAAAATCCACTCCTTGAAATCATCATATTCATGGAGTTGGGAATGGAGTAGGGTAGTGAGAAAGACATCCATGCTTGGAGTGTCTTGAGGCCTTTTTTGTGAGTTGGATTTGAGAGGGGTAAGGGTGATGTTTTTGTGGTCTTTAGCAAATGTGTATGTGTTTAACCGACCATCATGCATCACACTTCTATCAAACAACCATGGACATCCTAAGAGGACATGACAAGCATGCATGGGCACAATGTCACACCAAATCTCATCCTTGTAACTTTTGCCAATTGAAAAGCTAAGTAAACAACGAGTGGAGATTTACAAGCCTTTACGTTGATTGAGCCATTGTATGGTGTAAGGACTTGGGTGTGGAGAGACCAAAAGTTTGAGCTTGTCCACTAGAGTCTTAGAAGCACCATTGGCACAACTTCTGCCATTAATAATAAGAGAGCAAACCTTCCCCTTCATGGTACACCGGGTGTGAAAGATGTTCTCCCTTTGTTCCATGTCATTTTGGGAAGCAATACCACTCAAGGCTCTTCTTATCACAAGCTTTTCTCCTTCATCGGGTCCCTCTTGAACTTCTTCAAGATCTTCGGTCATGAGAAGCTCCTTTTCTTCCCCATCATTCTCATCATCTAGCTCGTCACAAGAAGCTTGATATTCGGCCAAAGTGACAACACTTTTGTTGGGACACTTGAAAGCAAAGTGCCCAAGGCCTTGACAACAAAAACACCTCTTCTTGTCACCGGGCTTTGGAGGTTGTTTTGAGGAGGTTTGAGGGAATTTGGTGGAGGGGGTCTTGTGTTTGAGTTTGGAGTTGATTTGGGAGGGTATTATGAGGGATTTTGGAATGGGTAAGGATGGGGGTTAGGCTTGGAGGCCATGCCCTTTCCCTTGGCTTTCTTTTGTGACTCCACTTTGTGAGCTAAGACAATGAGCCCATCTAAGGAAGTGTAAGGGTGGAGTTCAACAACATGAGCAATTTCATCATTCAAACCACTCAAGTATCTAATCAAAGTTTGAGACTCATCCTCCCTCAAATCACATTTCAACAACTATTGGTCAAACTCTCTAGTGTATTCTTCTACACTCTTAGACCCTTCTTTGAAGTGGTGAAGTTTAAGGAAGTTGTCTTGTAAGTAATAGGGTGGCAAAAACTTGGACTTAAGTTTGGACTTCATTTTCTCCCAAGTTCTTATCTTCCCTTTACCCTTCCTAGCTCTCTTAGTCACAACATTTGGCCACCAAATCGAAGCAGACTTTTTAAGCTTTAAAGTAACAAGCTTTACCTTTCTTTCATGGGGGATGTCTTTAAACTCAAAGACTCTTTCAACGGTTTGAAGCCAATCCAAGAACATATTCGGATCAAGTTGACCCTCAAAGTTAGGAATATCCGCCTTGAAATCATTGTAGCTTCGGTCTTGAGGCCCATGATGCCTCTTTGGTCTTCTTTCATAGATATCCTCACCGGAGTCTTCAAGTGAGTTGCATTCTTCGTCTTCTTTGGAGTCATCCGAGTCTTGCTTGCTTATACTCCTAGAACTTCTCAAGTTCCTTCTCTTCTCTTGCATCATTCGACCAAGTTGTGCTTGAAGGTACTTGACTTGAGCTTCTACCTCAGCCTTCTCTCTCAAAGCTTGCTCGATCACTTGCTCGGGGGTAAGGCTAGTAGACATGATGGCTTTAGAGTGAGGAGTGGTTGTTTTGGGTTGCGAAGGGGGTGGCACAGTCGTGTGTGGTGGCATGGTGTGGCCGTGCTGGGGCGCGGGATTAGGTGTGGGAGTAAAGGGGTTAGCACGGTCGTGCCAAGGTGGCACGCAGTGGTCGTGCTAACTTTCTGGTTTGGCACGGGTCGAAGTTTGTGGGTAAAGTGTTTGGGCTGATTTTGTGGTTCTTGTGTTTGGGGATGTGTTTGGGTGATGGTAGCTTAGCCAAGACGGTAGCCTAAACTCTTATACCACTTGATGTACTCAAGCTTTACTAAGGCAAGGATTTGCAAAAGTGAATCAAGAATGCATTGGGGTAAAAAGGATGAAAAGAAAATCAAGAACCAAGATAGAACAAATGGACTAGCAAGGGTGATGAAAACCCACCTAGGTTTGCACAATTGGGCAATCTTCTTCCTGCAAATAAGTTACAGAAATTAATCACCTTCTTAGTTGAATCAAGAAGACCTAGAGACCCACTTGAGGTTGTCAAACATCAAAGATATAACACTAGGAATTTGAAGAGAAATGGAGAGAGTTTTTATAACTCAAAGCTCAAACGTATTCATCAATCCTTTTTTGGCAGCCCAAGGCCTCCCTTTTATAGTGGGGAACCTTTAAAAAGCTACAAAAGAGGCAAAAAATAAGCTCTTACACGTCCAAAAGCAAGGGGGAACCAAAAAGCAAAAGACAAAAGCTGAAAAGTGCTTTTACTTTTTGTCAGCAACTTTTCAGTGCACAAGGGTCAACTTCAAACTGCTATAACTCCTAGGTTTCCCACTCAAATTGGAAGCAATAGGTCTTGTTGGAAAGCTATGGAAGTCAACTTTCACGAGCCTCAAGTTGGACACAATTTGGAGTAGCCGTTTGGGAGATATGGGGAAAAAGGTGTAGCATATGCAAACTGGGACAGTTTCTGCTGCTTCTAGAGGAAGGCTCCCATTGACTTATTTCCTAGATACCTAACCTAGAAATCCTGATATTCCCTTGAAACGGACATATTAAGGGTTCCAAAAAGTAATTTTGCAGCCCTTTAAGTCCACCTCAAGCTTAGATAATTAGGCTTGCAAAACCGGGCCAATTTGTGTCCGAACCGGGCAGCATGTGCAATGCATGGTTGATGACTTCTTGGACCATGGCATGAACCTCTTTGACCTCCTTGGTGTTTGTAGGGTCCCTTAGGCTGGTGGGTTGGTCTTCACTTGGTTCCAAAGGATGGTCCCCATCAATATATATATATATATATATATATATATATATGTTGGTAAGAAGGTGATTGAGCTTCATTACCACCGAAATGTTGTACAACCTATGGAGCACTCTATGCGTTGGGATGTCCTACGCCAAAACCTCTATATCATTCAAGTATAGTACTCTGTATGTGATTTGCTCTTTCAATCTGGCTGAGATATCCTTCTAATTTGCTTTGTTTTTTCTGAAAATGGCTGCATTCCTCACCATCCAACTATTATAGATGACTGCTGTGATGGTAGCATATGCCACCTTCTTCTGCAGCTTTGGGCATGTTCAGATTGATGATGTATTTAATCCATTCTTCTATGGAGTGTTCATCGGATTTCACCACGCCACTTACTGATGTCAGTTAAGACCTTCTGTGCGAATACATAGTGGAAGAACAAATGTGCATGATGCTCTAGTCAATTGTTGCATAATCCACAATCTGTTTCCAAGTCCTGAGCAAATGTGGTCTACCGACTGCTTACTGAGAGCTTTTGATGCATAAAGGTCCAGCTAATGAATAGATTTGGCAAATGAGTCATTTGGATCGGGTCTTAGTTTGATTCGGGTCACCTTCGGGTCAACCATGTTCTAGTCGTGTTCGGGTTTGGGTCATTTTCGGGTGAACCACGTTCGGGTCAGGTGAAATTTGGGTCGAGTTTGTCTCGGGTTGCCTACAGTAGCCCGGTTCGAATCGGGTATGAGTCGAGTATAATTCAGGTTGGCTGCGATTTGGTTCAATATTTGGGTTAATATCAGGTCGATTGTAAATCAGATTGGGTATAAATCAAGTCGGATTAATTTCAAGTCATTGTATAGTTTCAATGTATTCTTTTTTACTCTATAATTATATTTAAAAGATAAAAATTGTTTAATTAGACAAGCCCATTTATTCTATGTACCTCTTTTAATTCATACTTCAATGATTATATGTTTGTGTTTTATATTTAATACATTTCTTTTTACTTGTATTATACATACATACATACATACATACATACATACATACATACATACATATATATATATGTATATATATATATATAATTAAAAGGGATGTTTGTTATAGAAAATCTAATGGGTTTAGTTATAAATTTACTACGACATTTAGTAGCTTACAAATACAAGTATACTACCCATCTCTAACCCTATATCAGCTGCGTTGTGCAATTATCTAAGGGATTATGTGTCGTTAAATCAAGTTTCAATTATTTCAATATTGAGGCAAAGCGGTGACAAAATTTTTGAACCAACCAAACGCAAATCATGAGTCAATGGTCTTATTTGTAAGGCCTACTACCAAAACATACCTTGAAAAATGACAACAAAAAAGAATGAAATTAATAATTTTTTATTTTGACCTCAGCGTTGGTTCATAACTTCACGTTTGTCATATGTAGAATTGGTAAACAGAAATAGGTTGGTTCAAGTCGACATTTTCAATAATCGAATCAATGCTCTTTGATAGCTCGTTAAGTGATCATACATCAAAATTCAAAGATTTGTCTATGTGAGTTTAACATGATCTACATGTGTCTAATGAGTCAAAACTCAAAAGCAACAACAATATATGAGTATGTCTCCATTATCATTACATTTATGTGATTGTGAATGTCCATTATCGAAACTCGAGACTTGGAATTTAATTTTTCAAAATTGAAATGAGTGACCTTATTGTGAGATCATATGAAAACACATATTCTTGAATATGATTATGTAGAATTAAACATGTTATGAAGATGGTTTAGAATCGTAGATCAATAATGCGATATTTTTAACAGTAGTCACAGAATGATATTATAATCTTAGCATGCATTGTATTAAGTCATTAAGTAAATCAAATAGTGAAATAGGATTGTTAGATCCTAATAAGTTTAATAATTTGTTAATTGTCCTTATCTTTTCTTAATTTCTATTTTGACTAAAAAAATTTATTTCTCTTATATTTTTACTACATATCTATCAGATTAAAAATTTAAAACTATTAACTATTTTATTTTTTCCTCTTAAGTTTTTAATTGATTTCATTTGTCAAAATTCCCTCTTAAGTTCTTTTTCTTTTCCCACCTAAACTCAATTAATTGAGTTTGAAAAATTCAGAATTCCCCGTAAAAGTCTAAAACCAAAAAAAAAAGTTGATGCTGATAACTTTAGATTTTTATTATTTTAAGAAGCAAAACTTAAGTGAAACTAAAAACTAAAAACCCTTGAAAGCTGACTGGATAGTTGAGGCCGTGATGGTTGGTTTGCTTAAGTCCCTTGTCTCTCACTAGCTAAAGCCCTAACCTTCTCGTAGTCAGTCAGTCAACTACTCGCCAGTCGCTGCCTAACCCTCCCTAAGTCTCCTACTCGCCAGTTGCTGCCTAACCCTCCCTCAGTCTCCTACTCGTTGCTAAACCTAATTGAAATACACCAACAATATTACATTTTACCTACTGGTTAAAGACTTTAATGACATTATGTACTATGGTTAATAGTTTGATTAAAGCTTGCTTATTTATTAAAACTTGCGCTAAATTGTAATAGGAGCTTTTCTTCTAGGCCTTGGCAATGAAATTTAGGGAATTAGGAATAGTTTTCGGTTGATAGGTTATGAGTATGCTTCAGTTCGGGCTATATTCGGGTCGGGTATACTCAAGTTTGGGTTTTATTTGGGTAAAATTGGGTTAGGTAAGAATCGGATTGGTTTTAAATTGGGTACAGTTCGGTTTGGGTTCGGGTTGTCCATGTTCGGTTCACTTCGGGTTGGGTCACTATGGATCGGGTTTGAATTTGGTCGGGTAATTCCGGGTACGGGTCATTTCAGTTCGTGCTAGAATTCGGATTTCATTCGGTTATGGATCGGGTTACTTTGGATGTTCGGGTTTAGATTGCGGTTCATCTCATTTCGGGTGTTGGTTTGGATATGGGTCCGAGTCATTTGGTTCGAATTTCGAGTTTCAAGTCAGTTTTGTCAGGTCTACTAATGAATGAGTGCTTGAGAAGACCCACTCTTTACTAGATTACTTTAGGCCATTTAACCCCTTGTCGTGCTTTAAGGAGACACAAATAGCCATTAGAAATGGACTAGTAGCCTTGCTTAAGTATTGCTTGGCTCCACTTACATGTACCTGTGCATCACCATTGAAAAGTCTCCTTCACTATGCGCAACTTTCTGCAATACCAATCCTTGTGAGAGAGGTACCTCTCATCTACTCCACTTCATCTAGAGGTTGCCCTTTTTCAAAGCCACTGCCCATATTAGTTTTGTTATAAATGCGAAATCTAGGCATTGAGGTTTCTAAGCCCCAGGCCTCCATTCTTCTTGGGTTGACAACTGCTTGTCGATGCTACAAAAGGTACTTTATTAGCCTGCACATCATCACTCGAGAGATATGTTCTACATAGTGATGCGTTTTTTTGAGCGACCTCTTCAGGAACACTAAATATAGTGGCAAAAAAATTAATGATTTCAAATAGGACCTAGTTATTAATGCAACTCTACCTGCATAAGACACTGATCTTGATGCCCATGTTTTGACTTTAGCAGTCATTTGTCAACAAGTGTCACGCACTCAAACTTGCTCAGCTTGTTTGCAGTAATGGATAAAATTTGCTCCATGTTGCTATAAGTAAAACCTATCCAACTATTTAGGGTTTGCTTTGGTTAGCAACAAGCCCTATTTACACTACAAGGAAAATGCCTATTAGCAATGGCTCAAATGTGTTGCAATAGACATAAAAAATGTCGCAATACACCTATTGCAACATTTTTTGGATCGCTGCCTTTGATATGCGCTACAATAGACCTGATGTAACACTTTTTTCTCTATTGCAGTGCTTGTTGGAAAAACCGCTACCATAGACTTTTGGTGGCAACATTTTTTTATTTTGCTGTAGATGCAACAGTTTCGAGATCTATTGCAACAATTTGCAAGGCAAAATGTTGCTACCCTATTTTCGCTATTCAAACTCAAGTGAGAGAATCATTTCCACCAATCAAACATAAATGCTTGCTATGAATAAGATTTGACATGTGAATATTGCATGAATTAAAACACTGCAATAATTACATTCAAAAGAAAATATACATTATCCAAACTTAGCTAATCACAAGACAAGAGATCTAATTAATTACAAAATATACTTATGAGCTAACTTGTTCTATACCTATCGTCAACAATATATCCCAAATATTCATACGCCTTATGATCCCAATACTCGCCACATGCCAAAAAAAATTGCTTAGTGTATGCAACAAAATTGATGGACCTCCTCATCAAGATCAATTCCAATGTCAGATGCAATAGCAACAACACCTTTAAGGATGTGAAGACGAATCCTACACATGAAAAGAGAGGGAAAATCATAAATATTTACGAACAAAACACCCAATCTTAGAATTTATGAACACAATACTTTAGGATTCCCACAAAAACTAATGAAAGCAATCAATGGAATTGGCAAGAAAGATAATCAAATAATCAATTACTTCTATAAAATGAGTCGCAAGTTTGGCTACCTTACACTTCAACCAAAATATAAATCATTTAGATATAATCAAGTCCTTAAAATATAGTTAATCATTTAGATATAATTAAGTCCTCAAAAGATAGTTTCAAAACCACACAACATGAATAGCTAAATAGAATTAGCATGACTGTGATTTTCTCACTATCGATAAGTTGAAGTTACTAGTTCCCCATGTATAATCATGACCAATAATACCTGAAAATCATGCTCAATAAGTACTGATCATTAATATACACATTTTTCTTGCTTCTGCCTCCTATTCTTATTCAAATAACACCCATTAAAGTATTATCCTCATCATATCTATTATGTTTGAAATCTAGAACACATCCCATATTAAGAGTACCATAGAGGCTTATAAATCTTAATTATCCTTCAAATATGTAAGAGTTTGTCATTGTTTCCATGAAGAAATGTGTATATCCTATGGGCAGTCACTGTGTGTGTGGAAGAGGGAGACTTGCACTAAGAGAAAACCTTCATCTCATCCTAAAATTTGAGCATTTCAAATAAAGTTTAACAATCAAAATGCAAGCTAGATAAACTTTTCATGGCATCTTCAAAACCATGTCAAAGTCTCAAGGAGACAACATTTCACATCTTCCAAACATATGCAGCACCTCAACAGATTGACATTTCATCTTATTGATCCTTAAGTGAAGTGCAGCCTTGATGAAGTAAATATTAACATCCTCCCTAGAGCAAATGTAATTAAATGCTCAACATAAGCAATCTATTTGTCAACTAACCTTCTTCACTTGCTATGAACTTTAAACGAAAGGCAGTCGTGTTTGCAGGTTCAAAATATGAGACCCATTCCTACAAAGACCAAATTTTTTTTGAATTAATTCCACTAGAAATACCAAGGCCAAGCCTGCACAACTAGATATCATTTTTTGAATACCAACAGAATCAAAAATCGCAATCCCATTTACCAGACTCAAAAAATAAGTAATTGTACATAACTATAGAGAAATTCGAACAAGACTCATGCAGTTATTGGTAGAAATTTGGGATTGTCCAAGTCCTTCTTATTGATAGCAATAGCACACCTTTTACTAGACAGAATCAGTTGAAGATCCGTAATTTTTGGAGGATGATGGTATCTATTATCTCAACAAACAGAGTTTTCACATCCCAGGTTGAAAAGACGTTTGCCAACAAAATTAAATCTCACACAAAAATAAACAAGTAAATAAACAAGACATTCGCTAGGGTTTTGAGCAGGAGGACACCCAATTGCAAAATTTCAACTTAAATAAGAAACCATGGAAAATAAATTAGAGCATATGAACATTGTAGAAACTATACTAAACAACTTAGGGTTTTTTTCAAGAAATCGAAGCAATCAAACTTCGATAATGCAATTAAACCACAGAGAGAGAGAGAGAGAGAGAGAGAGAGAGAGAGAGAGAGAGAGAGAGTCAGCTAAACTTGAAAAAAGTTCCGACCACAGTATTGGGAGGCACAGACAACTTTGTTTTAGGCTTCTAGCCATCAATTGATCCTTCTTGTTGCTCAAAGAAGTTGGGGTCAGGGTTTGTGCTTTCAATTTTGATGGGAATGAAGAGGAAAGGGGTTAAGGATGTGTGAGAGAGAGACAGAGAGACGGAGAGCATGAGAGGCGCGAAGAAAGGGGTCAGCGTTTGTGTTCTGAATTTTGATGGGAATGAAGAGGTGGAAACTTCAGCGTCTCGTTACCCTAATTTACATTCTTTTGTTTTCATTTTTTTTTGGAAAAAAAAATTGCAATAGCTTGATAAGAGAGATCTGATGCAACAATTTTGTGTAGTGTTGCCGAAAATGCTTTATGGCAACAATTTTTGAATTGTTGCACTACGCAGTGTTGCAATAGGCCTATTTTGTTGTAGTGAAGAATGCACAAAAATAAGAAAAAATTTAGATATGGAAAAGGTTAATATTCTTTTGGGGAATTACAACTCACACAATTTGATCAAAGAAAAAATCTCATAGAATTATATATGTTGTTAGATCGTTATATTAAATTAGAAGTGTTTTTAATGCAATTGATTAATGTGATACTTTGAACAAAATTTTGTGTCATATAATACAAACAAAATAATTTTGACCGAACTAATATGACATCTATAGTGACAAAAGATATATCAAAGACAACAGAAAGAAAAGATTGACAAACAGTAGAGTGAGAAGGAATTCTAATTTGTAACACCAGATCCACAACCCCTCATTAAAATTGTTTCACTGTATAGGAAAAAAGCCTTAAAAAAAGAAGGAAATGTGGAAGAGTAATGATATCTGTAGCTTTCTCTGAAAAAAAAAAGAATAATCAATAGCAACTCTACGGTGACTTGGTGAGCCTACTACTTCCCCTTCATATTGCCTTGGTTTACCGCATCGATGATCGATGGCAAGGATCGTATTCCCTGTTATGCTATTTGGGTTTAGAGATTCAAGGATTACAAAGCTAAATTTAGGCCATTGCATCATGATGGATCGCCTTCCTCATATTCTTCTCCTCCTCCTCCTCCTACTCCTTCCTCCTTCTCATCTAACCTTCTAATCACTCTTTGAGATGTCAAAAGTGTATGTTTGAATGCTCCCAATTCCAAATGTGTGGAAAATTTTCGCGTTTTGGCATTCCAATACTAATCGAAGTGGACAATCACATTTCTTATTGCAATGTGATATGTAATTTCAGCCACAGGCACAAGGAAAAACACAACTCGAAAACAAAAATAAAATCAGTAGGTTGCCCAAAATGAAATTTAAGAAATCAAGAGTTAGGGTAATTAAATGTGCCTATGGAGCAAGCTAATCAACAGTTCTATGGAGAATTTTAATGTATCGATATCATGGTAAACACCCACAATCCCAAGTTAGTTTATCCTCATCTCTCCTACTCTTTCGTGACTCTAAGATTACGATGGATTGTCAATAACAGGGGATCTCAACAGTGGATGAGTTAAAAAATGAATCAAGAGGTCAATTCTTTACGAAGGGGAAGAAGTTTGTAAGTACCAGTTAGGAGGAGCGTTGATTTCTTCTAAGGGGATATTAGGTTGTTACTTTTAGATAGAGATAGAGATAAAGATAGAGATTACTGATAATGGGGAAGATGGGGAGGAGACATAGGGGGTTGTTTGTGATTGAAGCATTGAAAGTGTTAAGAATCTTGGATAGGAGGGACTGTTTTGATAGAGATTATAACTACTTTGGAATTTTAAAAAAAAATTTGTATATCATTATTTCTAATTTAAATTTAAATATAAAATTTTAAAATGTGACAATTAGGTGAGATTGCACCATATGCTTGGAATGAAGGAGGGAAAGTTTTTAGGCACCATCATTATGCTATTTATTATATAAAGATAAGTGGAGATGAGTTAGTTCAGAATAGTTTCATCTTTAATTTTAATTAGTTTTGAAATTATTGTAAGCCTAGAGTAGTCTTTTGACTGAAGTCTAACGGAAGAATTTAGTTCTATATTGGTTGAATTCAATTCACTAGTTCTCTCAAGTTCTTCTATTTAGGGTCTAAGTGTTGTTGTTGCTCTTTGATTCATGGTGTGATGCTGACGATTTGTGCTTGATGTTCATCATAATTTCAATTTTCACTTGAATTTAGCGCAATCGGTAATCTCTACTTCACTTTTCTCTCTTGAAGTTTGTTTTTCAAAGTACTTGTAGTTTTGTTTGCTTTAACTTGATCTTAGTTGTTACATGTTAAACCATCCATAAGTACAACCCATAAAGTGTTAAAACTACGATTGTACAGTTGTGACATTTCTTTTCAGTTTTTAAAATCAAACACGTGCAAACTAAGCAATAAAGCATCAAAGAGCAAAGAAGACAATATTGATCCTGTTATAGTTTCTAAGGACGCATTCACAATGATAACACTTTCCCCCCATTGTATTTAAATAGTTTCAAAAATTGTAACTTTTTAAAAATAATGATCAGTTTTTGGTACATGTAGCTAGTAGCAGTTATTTAGTACTTTCAGACCATAGTTCATCTTTTAACTCTTGTAAGGAGCCATTGCTATCATTTTATTGGGCCAACTAGCCCAAGGGGAGGGGGGAACCATGCAAGCCCAAACCTTAGCCCACCCCCCTTCACTCCCAAATAAATGGCAATGAAGAGTTCTCTCCACCCAGGTGGTGCAGGTGGAGCAAAAATAGTGGTGCCAACCAGCCATTGCCTCGTTGGTGTGTGTTTGTGTGTGTGTGTGTGTGTGTGTGTGTGTGTGTGTG
>JACYFF010019584.1:72911661-72923350 GCA_017589665.1 Selenicereus undatus | reverse complement strand
TATATATATATATATATGTATATATATATGTATACATACATACATATGTATATGTACATATATATATATATACATATACATATATATATGTATGTATATATATACGTATATATATATATGTATATATATATATAGATATAGATATATATATTTGTATATATGTATGTGTATGTGTATATATATATATATATATATATAGTGGGAGAGAGAGAGAAAGAAACATGCCCGTTGCCACATACCCATGGATGCAACAACCACAACAGTACGTAATAGTGTGGATCCTGCTTGTATGGGATCTAGGAGATACAGATGTAAGTAGGCTTATATTTGCTAGTATTGCTACTTATAAAGGTGATGTCTCCAGTAAACCTAGAAAAGATTTTAGAAAGAATTTAGAGTTGAGTCTTTTGAGACGAAACAAAGACTAAACGAACAGCAAAACTTACAAGGTTTGACAATAAACACATAAAAGAGATATGTGCATTGACACAAATAACAATAGTTATGTTGTGACCACTACCACCAAAAGAAAAAATTGCCTAGCATAAAGAAATGTGGGAAACACATGATAACTACTAAACACTGTCCATTAATAGTAAGAAAAAACTAGAATCACGCACCAGCTCTTCATGTTCCGTCGAGGTCGAGGGAGGCGCAAATAAACTGCTACGTAAAATTTGTAAACCTTATTCTAGATCTCCACAACCTCTTATCTTGAGTCACATCCTCTGTTAATCCTAAAGTTTTCAAATAATTTCTAATAGCTTTGTTCCAACGCTTTATACGTCTGCCTGGACCCCTTCTACACTCCAGAAGAACAATATGTTCACATCACCTCACTGGTGTATCCATACTCCTCGTCCTAATATAACCATCTGTCTAAGTCTAGCCTGTCTCGTCCTATTTTCTACGGATGCCACTCCTATTTTGTCCTTAATCACGTCATTTCTAATCCTATCTAATCTCATGTGACCACACATCCAATGAAGCATCCTCATCTCTGAAACCCTCATCCTCTAAACTTGATACTTCTTGATAGGTCACGACAGGGTATTTTGGTCGACCCTCACAACCTCCCCTACATATTTGAGTAAGTCCTTAAGGGCCTCCCTTTCCCACTAGTCCCAAGGTAACCTAGGGGATTCTAATCCACTGGTCCACTCTACTAATGGTGCTAGCATATGGGCTAAAAAAGGGCACCTAGTTCACTATGACAAAGTTAAGGCTACCATTGGTCATAAACTAGCATTCTATCTTCGGTGTTTGCAAACCTAATAAGGATCTAGTCATTCTCAAGCTCAATGTATTCAACCTACCCTTTAGTAAGCTTCTCATCGTTATGAATTCTATGTATAATAGCCGACAAGGGTAAAGATTCCTCTAAATTTTCTTAAGGACGCAACAAGCAATCAACTTTTTAGTGTTGATCTCAGGTTGGGGGGGACGGAGGCAAGTTAGGGAGAAGGGGATTAGCTTCAACGCTAGTGTCATTGGAAGATTGACCTGTGGCAGGGATCCCCATAGGCTTACTCACTCGAATTTCATCACGAAGTTCTAACTGAGCATGGGGCATTTGAGGGTTAGCTTAACCTCCCACTCTAAATCGAGGGCATCAAAACAAGAAGGGTGGATGAGGCACCACAAGAAAAGAAGCTAGCATCCACGCATAAAATCACCTTCTTGCATGCATCTATGTGTGGTGGATGTTGCTCAACACACTTAGGTCAAGCATGAATAGGGTAACAGCTAGGAAAGATTTGCCACACTTAATGAGTGTTGTAGGGGAGCAATCTAGCCACACTTATATACAAGGGAAATGAAATATTTTCCCACACCTACAAGAGTAGGTAGTGTGGGTTTACTTTTCTTCGAGTGCAATGTTATACCCTAGATTTACGTAGTCATAAGCGTAGCGATCCTAATTTTGGAGGCAACTTTTTCTATTTTTTTTATTTATAATAGTATTTAGATAGTTAGAAAATGCGTAAAAGTTTAATCCTTGTAAACTATGATCTTTATTAATAGGAAACATCTGAGACAATATGTTAATTACTAAAAATTTCAAGAGAATTTGAAAAATAATAAAAAAATTTACTTGGTATATGATAATCACTAATTGTCATTGTTAAAAAGTTAGAATAATGTACAACTAGCTATGCATGAAGGGTACGACATCTTGAACAAGGGTTATAGAATTTTTTTTAAAAAAAAAATGGGAACGAAATATCTATTGAGCACCTAAATTTTTCTGCAATGTAAAATTCAATTTCAGACAAAAAGCTAATTGGATTGTCTGGACTTCCAAAGTATCAAGTCGAGACTTCAAAAACCTTTGTTATCCCATTTTTTTGGTCATGGACTATAGTTGCAACCTAAAAATGCCAAATCAATTCATTAGAGATTAAGTTTAGAGTGAACAACGCAATTGAAATTCGATCAGAATATTTAAACAAATTGAAAGTCAGACAAAAGAAAAGACAATGCGATAAATGTCAACGAGAACATAATTTTTGTTTAAGAATCATAGCCTAATTTCAAGTCCCATCCCAGCCATATATGCTCCGATCTGTGTAAACTAATGAGGTTTAGAAGCTACATGATGTATTATCGCCACTACAAAATTCATAGTCAAAGAGTGGGAGCAAATTACAAGAGTGTCTCTATGCTTATTAAGGGTGGCAATTATCTATTGTAACATGAATCTTATCTCCCACTCACAACAGGCATGTCAACCCATTTTTTATTCTTTCCCTTAATTTCTTTTACCAACAGCGCCGGCCCTATACTTTCGTGGGATAAATATGAGCATAATTTTTTTATGGCTAATTTTCACCTTCGCCGCCAAATAATCTCGCTCCATCATACGGACAGCTTCTTGCCCTATTACAATTCACTGTCTCCATCTACGCTCTCACTTGGAGGCAATTCAATGAGCAATTTTTAGTGGACTAAGCCACCGTCAGTGTTCAATTGGCTGTCGTCAAGGAGTTCTGGGCATTTTCAAGGCTAAACTCAAGGAGAACCCTGGTAAAAATGAATGTCAATTTTTCTTAGTTATGTATTTCACTAGGTTCTTCTCTCTCTAACTTATGGGAATTGCTTTTTCTGTGTCAGTTTGCTTCTCAGTTGACAAATCATCTTGTGTAAAATGCCCATTGCACCTAGGGATGGGCATGGGGCGGGTACGGTGCGAATAGAGTTATACCTATAACCATTTTCAAAAGTCATCTCCATATCGATACCCATACCTATCGGATTTTCAAAATCTATCCCCATACCCATACCCATCGGATATTTCGAATTTTATTCATATATATACATATATTATAATATAATATCCATTGGGTACGATAATTTCTTTTATCTAAAGAAATTCATAAAATGAAATTCAACTAGACAAAATGTTCTAAAGAAATACAATACCCATTGGATTTAATAGTTCATACTTAGCTCATAAAATAAAAAAACTGCATTTTAGAAATGATTGAAATGAGAGACTGAGGGACGCAACAAATGTGGTAGAGTTTTTGGTTTGTGAGTCATAAGTCACGTGACTTTATGTATTAGCATAGTAAATGAGCGATACAAATTGATGTATTGCATAGGTGGAGATGAGTTGCGGTATGTGGAGTTTTTTTTAAAATAAATTGTCAACGTTCAAAGCTCAAAACTCTACTCAACAATTTATTTACCCCCCAAAAAAATTCGGGTATGGAGTGGGTGATGCCTATACCTATACCCATACCCATACACATACCCGTTTTCAATGTACCCGCCCCATACCCATTTTTTCCCAATTTTTCGTGCCCATACCTGTTATAAATGGGGTGGGTTTGGGGTGAATTTTTCGGATTTGGGTATAACTCTCATCCCTAATTGCACCTATATTACTTCAACTTTTGGTCACAGGTTCTTCTTTCAAGTCGCCATTTACAGGGTTAGACAACGGAGCGCTTTTACCCGTCCATGGACATCTCTTGCGCTGTCAATCTCCGCCAATAATCCTGTGAAGATGATTGCTTTTTCTGCTAGCAAGATCCTCTTCTTCAGGCTTGAATCTTTGTTCTTAATTCGTCTTATCGAGGTGACAGTTTTGGTGATCCTCTTGTTTCCTCATTTGGGAATCTAAAGTTTTTCCTTAGGGCTGAGGGGAGGCTAGGGATTTATGTTGGTGACTTTAAAGACAAATTAATGTTCAACTTAGAGAGAGTTTGTTGTTATAGTTGCTTGCGTTTTCTTCAATTTGTTGATTTTGCGTTTCATGGTGGCAATGGGGAAGATGAATGTAATGAAAATTCTTAATTTGCTAGTAGCAGGGCAATAAACTATTGTCAGTCACAAATGTTCTCTAAAACAATGTTGATAAACTATGTTGTTGTTGGTTACTTATGAAAGTTAGGAGCTATTAAAATTCTTACCCTATGAATGACATTACTTTAGAGGATTAGTGTACCTCATTCGTGTATTCTATTGCTTCTTTTGTATTTCTTGAATTGGGAGAACATGTGGTTTGAAGGGCCCTATAAGTTGTATTTGGATCTATCTTTACACTATGTAACGAAAAGATAACTGTTTATGTGACATTACATTTGGCATGATATTTTACGTTTTGTTCTAAGTATCCCCTCTTTACATTTTGTTTGTGTTTGGGGGGAGAGGATTTATTTGATAAGATTAACATGAGTATTAATTTAGTCTATTCGATTTACTAGCAAACCTATACCTTGATAAAAAAAAATGCTAAGAATTCTATTATTTTTTACATTGAAGTTGCAAGGGACATCTTATTGAATTTATTTTCTTCTTCAATATATGATGTTGACTCATTCCATATATCATTATTAAAACAAGGATGAAGACGCTCCTATGTAAGGCTCTGTGAACCTTATATATCCTCCTATTTGTCTATAAAAGATTGCTTCCAACTCTATTTTTGAAATGTGGCTTGCAAATGATTTTTCCCAATTTGATAAAGGGTCGCAGCAGAGCATAAATGAGTTTTCCTAAGGTTCCAGGTATGTCAATTTACCATTTTCGTAACAGTTAAAGTTGAAATGTTGGAAAGTCTTCTTTGTCTATTGACTTTGTAATTTTATAGAAAATATCAGAGCTTTTTATTTACAGTATCATTGTAAATAAAAGGATTATAAATGAGGGAGCTTTTTTACTCACACTATAATTTTATAGAAAATAGCTAGGTGAGTTTCATACTTACAAAAATTTTGATAATTTTAATAGTTCATACTAATTTCATAATTCACCATAATTTAACTTGGAAATACAGCCACAACACATGAGTATTAGGCACACCATCTTCTGAAGTGAATGGAAATTATTATAAATGAGAAATCCATGAGAAAGGGGGAATGAGAAGGGGGTAAAGAAAAGTTAGAATGACAAAACCACCAATTCCAAACTTGGTAAACATAGAAAATACCCTTCCTATTCATAGGAGTAGTAAAATTCCCTTATTAGCTTTTAGGATATAAATATTTATTATGCTTTATTGCATTTTTAGTTCTAATTGCTTCCTGTTTCTATAATTTCCTTTTATGAGTATGATTTAGTATGTTAGCTAGTGTTTAACTCGTTAACTATTTTAGTTTAGTAATTATGTGACTAGTGTCAGCATGTTGGACTATTGGAAAGTAATATAATTTCAATCCTATCTCTATAGATCGTCCCTCAACTGCTAGACTGGCAACTGTGCATTTGTGCTATTGTAAAACGTTTTGAAAATAATCAATAATTAATATCATTGTTGAGCATTATCGCACATACACTATTTTGGATATTAATTATAATAGAATTATATTAAAGAAAAAAAGATATCAACTAAACTAATATGATGCCCTAAAAACTCTGATTCACTTTATTACTAACCTTTTTAGCTATTTAATGTAGAGGATAATAACCTAATGGCATCATCGCCGTGTTTCACTATGAAATACAAGGAAAAAAGAGAATTCATTTAAATAAACCAAAGATATAATTCGAAGTCAACATTCAAATGTCAATGGTCAAAGGCTAATCAACTACAACTGCAACATTTATTTATCCTAAGAAAAGTTTATCTAAAACTCCTTTACAGCATTGCTCATATCCCATTCCTATGCAACACATTGGTACCTGAAAACAAGAAATTCGAATAGTGAGACAAAGCCTAATATTATCTACCCTCAACTATAAAACGCTTACATAATTCATTTGAAACATTTAGGGGTGAGAGGGGAACGTTCGAGCAATTTAAAATATGATTAATTCCCATAAATTTCAAGATCTTGAATCCTATAGTTCCTTATCCATTATTCACAATCCAAAACATAGTCAATTTTATGCTTGAGCAACCCCACCAAAGACACTGATGACCTTTCATCGATCAACCTCATAGGTTACCAGAATCCATCATGACATACTGCCATCTACAATGGCACATACCCAAGCAATTGCATGGTATAACCTACAGAGACTAAGTTGTATCTATGTCAAAGCAAACCTACCCTAATCTTAGGAGGCATCCTCATGCAAACTTGCCTTAATCTTTCACTTTAAGATTTGATATTTTATGAATAGGTTCATTTGTCTCCCAATAAGCCCAACCATCTCAACTAAAACTTCTATTAACTTAGCGAAACCACCTTAAAACATGAACTGCTTAAGTGTAAATGTTCGATCACAACTCCATATTACCGTTCAAAAAATCATAAAATCACATGTTGCAGCTCAAGGTTTGCACATAAGGCCCCCTTGTCATACAACATCACAAAAACAATTCATAAACGTCCAAAACACATTTCACAACGTAACCAAGGGGAGTTAGGATATAGACATTATTCCAAAGAAGCGCAATAAACCTAGCTTGAGCTCGAAACCTAATGTGTTGGGCCTAAATGGTAAAATAAGAAGTCACAACATGGACGAACTTAAGGGAGTACTTACACCCAAAAGAAGTTATTTTAAATCCAAAACTCAAACAAGCCACTAAGACACATGAATATGACTAACATCTGTAGATACTGATTTTTAAGAACTTAGCCAACTTTGAAAGCTCATTTACTCGAGTAAACCAATTTTTGAAATTTAAACCCATTAGGCTGTGAGGGTAATATCACATAAGTTTCCTGGCCTAACTTGTGAAGGCCATAGCTTCACTTATGAATATCATATTGAGATGTATAAGCACAATCTAGAAAGATCCTTTTGATTGCTACAACTTTTGTTTTATGAGAAATCGCATCCAACCACAGCAACTACCTCAAAAACTTTCCACCTAGTCAGTTTCGGGTTAGAATTGCCAATCTTCGGAGAAATTTATTTTTCACTCTATTTAAGCCCAAAATTGGTGATTCAAAATTTCTAGAAAAATAGAGTCATAAAAACGCATCTCTGAAGGTTTTCAGGTTTTTTTTTTATCCCAGCACACTAACATAGTTTATTCCTCAACGTCATGTCTAATGCAAGTTCGTATCTAGTCTCCAATTGCTTAATGCTTTATGAATCATTCAACATGCCTATAATCTAATGACGATGAAATCAACCTCTAGTAATCCCTAACATTGAAATACTACCCCCTAGATGTAAAGAACTCTAATCAAGCATAATGAAAAAAATAAGTGGGAAACTGGGTTTTCCCTCAATGGTTTAAATCAATGTTTAAGTGCAAGGAAATTCTTTATCATGCACTCTAAGATCTGAAAATTTAATTCAAAAACATGAGTTGAGAAGATTAACTAGGGGCTAAAGATTGGATCAAATTTTATTTTCTTTGAATTCAAGTTTAGAAAGAGATGAAGACAAGGAAGACGAGAGAAGGTCGCGGCTGGCGGTGACCGACGACGGGGGTAGCGATAGTGGGTAGGTGATGACGGCGATGGTTGATGGATGGTGTGGTTGTGGTGGTGGTGGTGGAAGGGAGAGAAAGTGAGGGTGACAGAGAGAGAGAAAGTGAGGTTGATAGAGAGAGAAGATGATGTGAGGTTTGATGGGAGGTACGTAGCATCACAAAAAAAAGTACTGATTTCATCCTTTTTTTTCTTTTTTCTTTTTTTTTGCAGCAAGTAAATGGAAAGGGAGAAATTCATGGATGAATATTAATGTAATTAAAAAAAATGGGGGATATTTGAGATCCCTTCCAAAATTTTAATAATTTCAAATTAAATTTTGAATCTAAGAGGGAAATCAAATTGGAATAATTAAAATTTGAATTTTCATCAAATAAATTAACATATTTTTAAGAAACTAAATTTTTAACAATTAATTAAAATTTGAATTGGAAATATATATTTTCTTTCATAAAGCATTAGGTTGGATCAAAAATAGAGACTTTTGGACTTGGTCCAAATTCCTAATTTTACACGAAGGCTAGATGCTAAAATCATTACCTATGAGCTCAAGTAACTAGCGATAAATAGTCAAAGTTAAAAATCACTTTAATTATTCTTCGAGAATTATGGATATGAATATTCGGGGTTTTAAATTCTACCCTCTTTAAAAGAAGTTTCGTCCTCGAAAATGCACAAATGACTTAACCATAAACATCTAAATTTTCGGGGTTTTAGATCTCATCCCCCTTGAAAGAAGTTTTGTCTCCAAAACTTATTCATAGCTAGTGTAGCAAACAGATGAGGGGTACTTAGATCGCATTTTCTCTTCTCCGGCTCCCATGTTGCCTTGGTTGTGGTGTGATTAGCCGAAAGGACCTTCGCAAGTGGAAACATTTTGTTGTGAAGCTTCTTCTTTCTATAGTCTAAGATACGATTGGTTGCTCCTCGTAGGTCAAATCTTCTTGAAGCTGTAGAGGTTCTGAATCCATCACATTAGTTAGGTTGGGAATGTATTTATGCAATTGGTACATGTAAAATACATTTTAGACTCTTGAGATCTCCTTTGGTAGTTGTGGCTTGTATGCTACTTCTCCCACCCGGTCCGTGACAGAATAAGGACCAATATATTTTCAGTGAGCTTGCCTGATTGCCAGAATCGTATGACACCCTTGGTGGCTCTAGACTGCCTTCATTCTCCCTTGGATCAGTCATACCTTAGGTATGGTAGCTTGAATCAATTGAGGTTCAATGGTGAGTGCATAGTCGATCGTTTACCAGCATAAGGACGTTTTGTATCTCCTACCATACAAACCTTCAAATGGAGACGCCTTTAGGCTAGAGTGAAAGTTGTTGTTGTATGACAACTCAATCAGTGTTAACTGCTCATCCCATGCGTTCCTTCGTTTAAAGAAGAAGCTCGAAGTATGCCCTCTAATATATGGGTTGTTTTTTCATCTACCACTTAGTCATTGGGTCAAATGTGAAAATGAAATTTAGCATAATTCGGGAAGTCTCTTGGAGTATTCACCAAAGCAATGCCCTATATCTTGTGTCAAAAGCCAATACCATTAAACTGGGTGGCCTACATCGCCGAATCAACTAATCTTCTCTAGGTAGGCATGATCTAACCGTAGCAAACCAACTTGTCCCTATATCAAGGTAAATCACCCTGATCTCAGGGGATACCCTCCCGTAAACTCACCTTAATCTTTCACTTTAAGATTTAGTATCTTATGAACAGGTTTGTTTGGCTTCCAATAAGTCCAACCCATCTTAACCTAAACTTCTATTAACTTACAAAGCCACCTTAACATAAAATGCTTAAGTGTAAATTTTCAACCACAACACCATATTACATGTTTAGACATTGATAAAATCACATGTTGTTCAAGTTTTACACATAAGGTCCCATTGGTATATAATGTCACAAAAACAATTCATAACTAAGAGAGTTACAGCATAGACATTACCTCAAAGAAGTGTAAGTGACCAAGCTTAAGCTCAAACCTAAGGCCATGGGCCTAAATGGTAAAATAAGAACTCACAACATGGATTAACTCAGGAGAGTCCTTACACCAAAAAACCAATGTTTTTCAATTGCAATAGTCAAATAAGCTATAAAGCCACATGAATTTGACTATACCTCTCGATACTAATTTTTAAGAACTCAAGCAACTTTTAAAATCTCAATTACTTGAATAAAGTAATTTTTGAAGTTTAAACCTACTTGGGTTTGAGGGTAGAATGAGGTTAGTTTTCTGTCTAACTTGTAGAGGCCATAACTTCACTGAAAAATATCATTTTAAGCTATGTAAGGACAACATGGAAAGAACTTTTTGTCTACTACAACTTTTATTTTACAAAAAATCACAACCAACTATGACAATTGCCTCAAGAACTCACATATTTCTACCTAGTCAATTTTGAGTTAAAATTACATAATCTTAGGAGAAAATTTATTTCTTGCTCTATTTAATCCCAAAGTTGGTGATTCGAAATTCTTAGAAAAATTGACTTGTAAAACTACATCTCATAAGTTTTTTGTAATTTTTATCCTACCACATTAACCCAGTTTATTCATCAAGGTCATGTCTAGTGCATGTTCGTTTCTGGTCTCTAATTGCTTCACATTTTGTGAATGATTCAAGATGGCGATAATCTAACTACCATGAAATCAACTTCTAGTGAACATTGACATTCACATACTACCACCTAGATGTGAAGAATTCTAATCCATATAATGAAAAGAATAAAAGAGAGGGAAATAGGTTTCCCCGCAATGGTTTGAATCAATGTTCAAGTGCAAGGAAAGTCTTTATAATGCACTCCAAGATCAAAAAATTTGATACAAAAACATGAGTTAAGAAAATTGGTTAGGGCCTAAAGGATTGGATCAAAATTTATTTCCCTTGAATTCAAGCTTAGAAGGAGAAGAAGACAAGGAAGAGGAGCTAAGGTGGCAGTCGCCAGTGGCAGGTGGGAGGGGGCAACGACGATGGGTAAGCGACGTCGGCGATGCCTAATGGGTGGCATGGTTGTGGCGGTGGAAGGGAGAGAGAGTGGGGATGACAAACAGAGAAGCTGCCGTGAGGGTTTTTTTTGGGGGGGGGGGGGGGGGGGCGGGGCTACAATGCATCACGTAAAAAATGCAAATTTCATCTTTTTTTTCTTTTTTTTCCTTTTTTGTAGCAAATAAATGGAAAAGGTATAGATTCATGGGTGAATATTGAGGTAAGTATAAGATATGGGGGATATTTGAGACACCTTCTAAAATTTTAATTTCAAATTTAAATTTTGAAATGTAGTAAGGAATCAAATTGGAATAATTAAAATCTAAATTTTCATCAAATAAAATAAACATATTTTTAAAAATCTAAATTTTTAATAATCATTTAAAATCTGAGTTTGAAATTAACATTTCTTTTAATAAAGCATTGGATTGGATTAAAAATAGAGAATTTTGGACTTGATCCAAAGTCCTTATTTTATATGAATGCCCGATGCTAAAGTTACTACTTACAAGATGAAGAGGTTGTCGATAAATTCTCAAAATTAAAAATAACTTTAATTATTTTTTGAGAATTATGGATGTGAAAGTTCGGGGTTTTGAATTCCACTCTCCTTAAAAAAAAAATTCCTCAAAACTACACAAATGACTTACCATAAATCTATAATTTTTCAAGGTTTTACAACAAAATCCCATAAAACCTGAAGTACATTTGGTGAAAATAGGTCATATATATATTGATAAGAAGATAAACAATAACAATAGTCATCGTCATCATTAATGACAACAACAACAACAACAACAACAACAACAACAACAACAACAACAACAACAACAACAACAACAACAACAACAACAA
>JACYFF010019584.1:72878679-72902757 GCA_017589665.1 Selenicereus undatus | reverse complement strand
ATAGGTTATTGGATTACAGGTCAAATTAGAAAAGATTTAAAGAACGATTCCCGTCAACATTTTCATTAGGGCATGATGTTAGTATTGACACAAAATCAATTGTTAATTGTTTCTTTGTGTCGAAGGTATTATTTGTCAATGTTACGATTTTTTGGTTTAAAATTTAGAACTGATGTACTTTTCAGAAACTACTATTATAATGAATGTGTCAACTTGGGATTTATGGTTTCTAACCAATGCGCAATATGGATTGGTATAGGTTCATGTTACACAGTGTAAAATATATAGTTTATTGTTTGTAAAGAACCCTTTGCTATTAGAATAAGTTCTGCGATAGTAAAAAGATGGTGCAACAGGCAAAACAATTGCAACAAAACAATTGTTATGAAATGTTTACAATATCAATTGCACCGATGCCAAAATGACAACTTCTGCAACGATAAATGTGTTGTGAAAATTATAGGCTTTTGCAACGAAAGGGTGGTTGCTAATGATTTAAACTACATTCTGCAACGCAAAATTGTTGCCAACATTATAGGCTTCTGCAACGATATGGTGGTTGCTAATGATTTAAAGTACATTTTGGAACGACAAAATTGTTCCCAAAATTAAATGCTTCTGCAATGACAAGGTAGTTGCTAATGTCTTACCATAGAGTTTGCAACGGTGTATATGGTTACGAAAAGTGCCGACAATTTTTACAAACATTTCCTCATTTGGCGACAACATATTTATGGTGATGACAGAGGTCATTGCAATAAGAGGAGCTATCTCAACGACAGTAGTCGTTACCTTTATCTTTTGCTACGCTCTAACTGGCAACGACCCTGCAACGACTTTTGCAGTTGCCAAAACTATTATTTGTAGCGACATTGTATTTATAGCAGAAAATGGATTTCTTTGTAGTGGGAAGAGCTGGAGTGAGATGAGAGGAGCATGGAGCTAGGCCACATAGCAGGCCCACGCAGAGAAGGACGGAGGAGGGAGAGTGAGGGAGCTCTGGGCTAGGCTACTGATGGGCCGCAGAAAGCTGAGCATAGGCCCATTTCGACGTAACTGCTTCTTTTCTTTTTTTATTTGCTACTAGGTCGGACTTCTGAGCATCCACACTTAGGAGCTCAGATAAAACTGAATCGACTTCATCAATTTCATACTTGAATTTAATTATTTTATTTCCACCTAAAAATCATATAAATATGCATTATTTACTCATAAAAATATATTTCAATGACTTAGAAGTCGGTAAAATAAAGGATAAAATTACATATAAAATATGAATCATCAACTGCCCTACACTAAAATTTTACTAGTCCTCGAGCAATGTATAACAATAATGCATATCTTCATTCAACACATCAAGTAAACAAGATTAAGGAAGAAAAATCAAATGACCTAACCATGAACGACCACTCCAAATCACATATATCAATTCACTACTAACACACAACTCCTGATCAAAGATTTCTAATTTCAACTTAGTCAATATGCCAAGACTCAAGCAAATTAAGCACACAATGAAACCATGTAACAAACCATAAGTACAAAGCTTCACCCCACATAGTGAAAATCACAAGAGCTCGTTATGATTAAGTCCTAAACTCCAAATCAATTTATTGGTCCTTTTCTTTCTTTTGATTTTTTTGAACTTTTACAAAAGTTAATTAATTCCATATGTTTCCTTGAGTGGATAAAGATACGAATAAACATAACACTCAGAGGAGCACTCAGTACATTTTCAAGCAATTAAAGATATGAGTAGAGAGATAGAATCAGAACATTGTTACTAGAATAAGAACTTAATTCATTCAATTTATTTTATTATTGATTTAAAGGCTAATGGGAAACTCAATGCTTTTTAAATACTCATATTGACATTGAAAATAGGGTTACATCTCAAACTCCAAGTTGGTTACATAGTGACATTAGCACAGCAAAGATTTTTAGCCTTTAACTAGTTAATAATAGAAATAATCTCCAATGAGCATGGATCACATGAATCAAATCCACATAATAAGGGTAGAACATCCATAACTAGAGCACTCAAGCTCTTCCCAAATTCAAATTCAACCAAAGATTTTTAAGTTTAGTTTTCCTCAAAATTTTCATTTTTTGCCTTCCCCCCACACCTAAACCTTACTTGTCCTCTATGTAAAAGAAAATAATAAAGAGAGAAATGGCAAAAAGAGCAATACAATCTGACAGTGCAAGGAAAGCATTTGCACATAAACCCAACAATCCAACCCCAAAAGTACCTTCAAAACCACTACGAGCCACAATAGTGAAAAACCAAGTGAAGCATCACACTGTAAACACAAGCACACCTTGAACATAAAGTAAACAAAAACAAAAGGACTCAAACTCACCTAAAAGGATTGGGTTGCCTCCTAACAAGCACTAAGTTTTATGTCTTCAGCCAGACAAGGTCACATCCACTAATTATAGTAAATTGAGTCTACTAGATTGATGGATTCTATTAAACCATGCTCAATCTTATTAGTCACAATAGGTTTCAAATGTTTACCATTGATAGTAAAAACTCAACCATCTTCGGGATCCAAAATTTGGACCTCCTAGAAGGAAACACTTGTCGAACAACAAAAGGATCATTCCATCTAAATCTCAACTTGCCAAGAAACAACTTAAGCTTAGAGTTAAAAGCCCAAACCTTCTGATTAGGTTCAAAAGATTTATGAGAAATCATGTTCTCTTGAAAAGCTTTGGTTTTGGATTTATAAATCTTAGCATTATCATAGGCTTCATTATGCAATTCATCCAATTCATTCAATTGAAGCCTACGATTATAACCAACTTGTTTCATGTCAAAACAAGAAGCTTTAGTAGCCTAAAAAGCACGATGTTCTTATTCAATTGGTAACTGGCAAGTCTTACAGAAAAGAAGCCAGGAAGGGGACATCTCTACGGGAGTCTTATAAGTAGTACGATAGGCCCATAAGGCATCATGCAATCTTAAAGACTAGTCCTTCTTACCGAATCAAATTGTTTTCTTAGGTATGGACATGATCTCATGATTAGACATCTTAACTTGACCACAAGTCTGGGGGTGATACAGGGTAGCTACTATATGAGTCACAAATTACTTTCAAAGCAAAGCCTCAAAAGACCGATGACGAAAGTGACTACCTCTATCACTAGTAAGAGCTCTAGAGGCCCATATTGACAAAAATTATACTCTTTCACAAATTTAACCACATCCTTGTGGTCATTGATCCTGTAACTAAGCTTTCACCCACTTTGGCACATAATCAACAGCAACCAATGCGTACACAAAGCCAAAGATGGGGGAAAGGGGCCTATAAAATCAATGTCCCACACATCAAATATCTCAACAATCATAATAGGGGAAAGGGGTATCATATCACGATAGAATAGGACACCCGTATGTTGACAGCGGTCCCAAACACTCACAAATAGAATGGGCCAAAAGAACCCACTTTGTAAGACCATAGCAGCTGTCCTACGATCTCCAAAATGACCACCACAAGTATAAGAGTGACAAAAGGTCATAATACTATAAATTTCACTCTCGGGGACACACCTACACACCACTTAATTAGGACAATGTTCAAAAAGATCAGGGTCTCCCCAATAGTAATTTCTTGCTTGTGAGAACGAACTATCCTTTTCTTGCTTGGACCAGTGAGGATGAATCTTTCCAGTGGCAAGATAATTAACAATATGAACAAACCAAGGGATAAGGGGACATGACATAGCAAATAGTTGCTCATTAAAAAGTGGTTAGAAAATCTAACTAAGTCATCAGTATACTAAGTAAAAAATTCTAGTCAAGTGATCAGCAACTAAATTTTCAGAACCTTTCGTATCTTTTATTTTAATACCAAAGTCTTGGAGCAACAAAGTCCATCTAATGAGTCTGGGTTTGGTGTCATTCTTGGCCAATAAATATTTTAATGCAGCATGGTCAATAAGCACAATCGTTTTTGAACCCAGAAGGTATGGACGAAATTTATCAAGTGCAAATACTACAGCAAGCAATTCTTTTCCAATAGTGGAAAAATTATTTTGAGTATCAGTTAGATTTCTACGAGCATAATATATGACATAAGGCATTCTATTTACCCTTTGACCCAAAACCACACCAATAGTAAAATCAAACGCATCACTCACAATCTCAAAAGGAATAGCAAAATTAGGAGGCTGCACAATAGGGGCTAACAACAATAAGGAATGAGCTTTTCAAAAGCTTTCACACAAGACTTATCAATTACAAATGGAGCACCTTTGGTAAGGAGATTAGTAAGTGGCTTGGCCACTTCACTGAAATCCTTAATAAATCTTCTACAAAAACCAGCATGACCAAGGAAAGCTCTAACTTGCTTTACAAAAGAAGGAACAAGCAAATTAGAAATTAGATCAACCTTGGCTTTATCACCCTTAATCCCCAATTTAGACACTTTATGTCCCAACACAATCCCTTCTTGGACCATGAAATGACTCCTTTTCCAACTGGGGACAAAATTCACCTCTTCACATCTTTTCAACACAGTGGATAAATTAGCAAGACACACATCAAAGGAAGAACCAAAAACAGAGAAGTCATCCATAAATACTTCCATGAAATCATAAATATAATCAAAAAATAAGGCCATCATGCATTTGTGTATTGTGGAAGGTGTATTACACAACCCAAAAGGCGTCCTCCGATAGGCGAATGTATCTGATGGGCATCTAAAGGTCATTTTCTCTTGGTCCTCGGGATAAATAGGTATTTGGTTGTAATTGGAATACCCATCTACAAAGCAGTGGAAATTTTATCCAACTAATTTTTCTAAAATTTGATCACTGAAGGGGAAAGGAAAATGGTCCTTTTAGTGATAGAATTCATCTTTCTGTAACCAATGCATACCCTCTACCTCGTGGTCTGTCTAGTAGGAATTAGTTCACCATCATCATTTTTAAACACAATTGTGCTAGATTTCTTAGGAACCACTTAAAATGGACTAATCATTCATTATTAGAAATAGGATAGATAATGCCTACATACAAAAGATTTACTACCTCTTTTTGAACAACTTCTTTCATGTGGGGGTTCAGTCTACGTTGAATTTGCCTAATAGGTTTGACATCATCCTCTGAATGAAAATTCTATACATGCAAATAGTTGGACTAATCTCTTTCAAATCAAAAATTGACCACCCAATAGCACCTTATGTTCAGATAAGACTCGAATCAACTCTTTCTCTTGATCAGAAGACAAAAGAAAAGAGATGATGACATGTAGGGTCTCCTTAGGGCCTATAAATGCATGCTTGAGTGAATAAAGGAGATGTTTCAACTCAAGTTTGGGTGGGAATACAACAGAAGGTGGCATAGAAAAACTAGCCAAAGGTGGAAGGGGTTCATAAGTGGACACCCAAGAAGAAGACTCGGATGTGGAGTGGAGCCAAGAGTATAATCTATCTCATCTATTGTACTTCCTAAGTCAAACAATCTCAAGTCCCCATGGGAAATATTGGTTCCAAAGGAATCATTGCGAAAAATAGCAGGTAATGCTTCTTCAATGATTTTATCAATCACTTCAACAAAGAAGCATTTAGATTCATCTTCAAACAATAGTTGAGAAGAAGCTTTAAAATTATTAAATCTAGCCCTCATATTCATGATTGAGACATCCATCACTCCCGACTTATAGTTAATGGTGTAATTAGTTGTGGCTAGGAAAGGACTCCTTAAAATAAGAGGTTTTTACATAGAAGCATGACTAGTATCCATGTACAACACAACAAAGTCAACAAAAAAGAATCCTTTGGTAATTTGAACCAGGACATCATCTATTCGCCCCCTAGGAGTCCTAACTGACCTGTCAACAAGCTGAAGAGTACAGTTGGAAGGTTTTAATTCACCTAATTCCAACTATAAGTAAGCAGAATATGGTATTAAAGTAACACTAGAACCCAAATCTAAGAGTGCCATTTCAGTTTTGTGGTTACCAATATAACATGAAATGGTGGGAACACCATGCCCTTTGAACTTAGGTAGAGTGTCAAATTTCATAATAAAGCTGACATGTTCACTTAGAAGAACATTTTTAGACTTGTCTTCTTTAGATTTTCTTTAAAAGTGCATATGTCTTTAACGAACATAGCAAAAGGAAGGATTTGTCTACTCACTTCCAAAAGGGGAATGTTGACCTTAGCTTACTTAAAGGTCTCTAAATGTCATCTATTTGCTTGTCTTTCTTAGGAGGAAATGGTGCATCAAAAGCTTAAGGGTAAGAAATCCTTGGCTTATATTCACAGTGGGGTCAAACACAGCAGGGGAAGGGGATGGGCCATTTTCTTTCTCAATCCTGAGGTCATTCTCAATGGTCTCAAGTCTTTCATCTTTATCATATTCCTTTTCACTCAATTGTTATCAACTTCTTAAATTCCTAAGAACCATTATGACTTTCAATTGTTCAAATTGTTAGCCTTTAGGGTTCTGTATACGATGACTTGAAAGTTTTTCTTCTTCTCTTTTACCTACAGCTATGGCTAGTTATCCAAGTTGGGTTTCTAATTAGCCATAGATTGTGAGTAAGAGTCAACAATATGCATTTTAGACTCAACTCCTTGGACCTTCGAATCAACATTTTTCGCAACGGAAGTCAAGGTACCAATAGCAGAAATTACTTTCTCAATATCAGAACTCCCACATGGAGCTTCATGAGAAGTAAGAGGAACATATCTCTAGTTTTGGATACCAGGAGGGGTAGATTTACTAGATTAGGCTTGAGGATTCACAGCATTTTAAGACCCCCATGAGAAATTAGGATGATTCATCCAACCATGATTATAAGTATTAGAACAAGGATTATTTGTTGGAGAAAATGCTTGGGTAGCTCACTTATTTAGTCACACAGTCATACTTACCAACACAAGGACAATCTACAGAAGCATGCATGGGACTAGCATAAATCGAACACATATCTGGAATAGAAGGGACATTAGACACTTTGTTCATGCACAACAACTGATCAAATTTCTTAGTTAAAGCATTAACTTTATTAGAAAGGTCAATTGAATGTGAAGCCTCATAAATTCCCCCTATACATCCCAATTACCTAAGCACATTAGAATGTGAGGAAGCAGCATACAAGTGCAAATTTTCACTCGAATGTTCAAACAATTTCCAATCCTCTTTAGGAGTCTTATATACAAGAAACTACCTCCACAAGATGCATCAACCATTTACCTATTGTGCTCATATAAGCCATAATAAAAACTCTGGATAAGTTGCCACATAGGGACCTCATGGTGAAGACAACTTTGAAACAACTCTTTAAACCTTTCCCAACTTTCATGCAATTGCTTATTTTTTTGTTGTGAGAAAGTGGTTATAGCACATCCTAAGGTGAGCTATTTAAGAAGACGCAAATGAAGAGCATCACTAGAGCCATTATTTAAGAAGACAACAAAGCATATCTCTAAAAATGCATCAACATGCTTGAACAGATTTTTAGACTCTAGCCCATAAAAGGATGAACCCATTTGAATGAGAAAATGCTTTATCTCAAATGACCTCGTAGAAATGGGCATACAAGTACTTGTAGGTGAGTTATAAGTGGCGGGAGTGAAATACTCCTTTAGTTGCTTAGGTGGAGTTTGTTATTTAGGTATCTTTTTCTTAGATTCACATTTCTTAGCTCTTCTCCTACTAAGAGAGCGTTCAATTTTAGGATTATATTCTTCAACTTCTAAGAATAAGGAATGTCAACCATGCATATACCAACAAACAATCAAAATAATAGTATGAAATAACTACCACAACAACCACCAAACGAAATAAGAAGAAAGGAAAAGAATAAATAAACAAACAAAAACAAAAGAAAGATCTAAAGAGAGAAAAAAATGAAAAAGAAAAGAAAAGAAAAGAAAAGAGAATAAATGAAATAAAAGGGAGGGGGATTGAACAAAAATAAAGGGAACTAACTGAAATAAAATAAACAAAATAAAAAAATAAAGTTGTTAGATTAGATTAGTAGTTAATAGGGAAAATAATTAGATTAGAAGAGAATATGGAGAAAAGGAATAAAATAGTCAGTTTAGGAGGGAATATGGAATAAGAAAAAAAGAAAAAAAGAAAAAAAAATAAAAATCACTATTTACTCCCTGGCAATGGCGCCAAAAACATGATATAGATTTTATGTTAGTTTTAAAACCTTTTTTACTTACACGTGCACAAGATCAATTGTAGGCTAGCAAGTATAGGGTGTCAATCTCACCAGGAATAATAGCGATTTTAAATTTAACTTTTTCAATTATAAGGAAAAGTTCAAGTGAGGAGTTCAATTATCAACATGAATTGGAGAAATAAAAGAAAAGCAAATGAGTCAAGAAAGTAGAGTGAAATCAAATAAGAGAAAGATCTAGGACATTAGATTTCACCAACTATACAAATAGTGAATTACTAACTCAAGTGGGGGTTCAATTAGTGCGATGTTCAACCTAAGCTACAAGCATTATGCCATGAATTGGAATGATGAATTATAATTATCAAACGATATTATTTATCTAGTAGTTTAGCATGAATCATTCTTTTTAGACATATCTCATCCAACTCTACCATCAATTATTCAATTTTAACAACTATAATTTTAGACCCAATTGTATAACATCATATTACCCTACAAGGTCTAATACATATTTGAGATAGCAAATTAAACTATTGTAGTCAACGTGAACAGGCAACAGTATTAAAAAGCATGAATAGGTTAAAATCAAGTATAAACCCAAAATTATGTGATATAAGAGACAAAAATAACCCCAAAAGAAATTAGCAAAATAATATTATTATCAAGGATCCATTTTAATCCTAGATATAAGTAGTTTAGCTAGCCATAATTAGCAAAAATACCATAAAAGTTGGTATAGACTTGCTCTCAATATTGGTATATTTCACTTTCTATGTTCAAACTTTAATACTCAATTACACAAAGTTATAGAATTAAGTGTATGCTCTCAAATTCGACTGACAAATGAGGTGAGAAGAAAAGAGAAAAAAAAGAAGCTAATGAAGTGTTTTTTTTCTCAACTTAAAAAGGCTCCCTAATGTCTAAAAAAACATACTAGTTTGCGGTATTATGCATGGAACAGACCCAAGCCGGCAAGAGAGAAAATGGAGAGAGAAGAAGGCATGGTGGACTGCTGCTAGAGGCGAGTCTAGGTCGAGGACATATCAGACCCAGATGTGAGGAGAGACTGAGAGGAAGCTAGGATGTGTTGAGGTTGTGCTTGGGCCATAGCTTCACAGTCAGGCCAGGTTTGGGCTGAGGGTGCAATAAGGGAAGTGGGGGCCGTTGGACTGCATTGACTAGACCCATGGTGAGAGGCGGAAGAGCTAGAGTGAGTTGAGAGGAGCATGGAGCTAGGCCGCACTGCAGGCCCACACAGAGAGGGAGAGAGGAGGGAGAGTGAGGGAGCTTTAGGCTAGGTTGCTGATGGGTCACGAAAAGTTGAGCGCAAGCCTATTTCGACTGGACTGCTTCTTTTCTTTTCTTTATTTGCTGCCGGGTCGGGATTATGAGCGTCTACACTTGGGAGCTTGAACAAAACCAAATTAACTTGATCAATTTCATTCCCGAAATTATTTATTTTATTTCTTCCTAAAAATCATATAAAATATGCATTATTTACTCATAACGACTTATATATGTAAAAATATGAATTATCAATTGAGTCGTGTACATCTTGGCCCTTAAGAAACACATTAAGGTTGCAATATTAAGCTCCAACTTCATATTGTAGTTTCATGTAAATGGGTTATCGTTTATAGGTTCATATAGTGATAAAGATAGGGAAGTAAATTGTCAATCCTCAAATACACCATCTTATAAGTACACACAATATAAAATGTCTGTCATGGCATAACTCCTACTCAGTTGGATATGTCTGTCTTTTATGCCATGGAGTCGCCAATCTAGATTTTACCTAAAAATCTAATATGAGCCACAAGATCAACATACTAAGTTAATCTCGACACTCAAGATTTGGCTTTTTAAGGCTTCAATATGAAAGTACATATTTCATATTTGACTTTTTGGAGTCTCATTTTAGGCTTACTAAGGTGATTATAATATATCATTCATACACCATTAGTTGATGAATCACCATTGCACATAGAGCTGGGAAATGGGTTGAGTTGGGTTGGCCTATTTAATAAACAGGTTAACTTTGTGTTGGTCTTGAAAATAGCTTAGATTTGCCTAAAATTGAAAAATAACATGTTTTCGTAGTAAACGGTCAAATCTTGTTGGCTTAGGCTTTCGTAGCTATAATTGCACACCTAGCACCAGTATGATTCAGTCCCATCCTATCTGCTACCCAAGCAACAATGGAATTGCCTATGTCACTAGACTAATAAGATGCCTTCGACATTTCAATGTGCACAACATGCAATAATAAATCGTGCACATTCGGAAAAGAAACATGAAACTTTATTACGTAAAAGTTCATTGTAAAAGACATAACAAGATCCAACAAGAACTAAATCCTCGAAAGTTCTAGGCTTGTGATATAAGCTTTGAAAGCGTATCTACAAATAGGTTTAGGAAACGAATTAGTAAATATCTTATTAGTGGATATATACTTAATGGCAACTTCCTTTGTCTCTATTACAACAAGCAACATACTCTGTCTCCATAGATGACGGCGTTGTACAGCTTTGCTTCTTACTGTACCGCGATACGGCTCCCCCACTTACAGCAAAAACATATCCTAATGTTGACCTAGACTCATCAAGGTCACTATCCTAATCAATATTCGTATATCCTCCCAACATTACGTCCCAACCAGATAGTAAAGGATAAGGTTGATAGTACTACGAAGGTAGCGCATGATTCTTTTAATGGCCTACCAGTGGGCAAGACTTGGGTCACTTTGGTAATGACTTACCAAACCAACCTCAAAGCAAATGTCAGGTCATATACACAACATGGCATACATTCCTATGCAATAACATAGGGAATGTTGTCCATTTCTATTTTTATCATTTATTTTATGACATTGATCAAGACTTAAGGTTAGACGTTTCTACATTGGAGTGTTTACAGGCTTGGAATTATGCATTCAAAAGCATTTGAAGACCTTTTTAATGTATGCTTCCCAACACACACCTAGAAGCCTCTTAGGACGTTTTTTAACTTCCTTCATGCCAGGGATATATTTAGCTTCACCCGTGCTCCTCATCTCAAAGATAGAGAAGAACCACTACTTAGTAGCTTCAATTATCTCTAAGTTGTTCCTAGCCAGAGGTATGTCATTGAAATACATGGTAAGAAGCATAATCTCGCTGATTATTTTCCTAACATACACACAATCGCCTTCTAAAATCATAGATAAGCCAAACGAAGTAATGACTTCATGGAATCTTAAGTACCAAGATCTAGAAGATTGCTTAAGACCATATATAGACCTTTTAAGATGACATACCTTATCCTCTTGACACTTTCATACAAAATTAATGGGTTGGTCCATATAGATACCTTCCCCAAGGTTACAGTTGAGGAAAACAGACTTTATATCCATTTGAAACAACTCTAGGTCCAAATAGGCAACCAGGGGTAAGGGTATGCGAATAGAGGCAAATTGCACCATAGGAGAGAAGGTCTCTTCGTAGTCTACACCCTCAATTTAAGTATTCAGCATTAGACTGGCCTTAAACATGTCTATCGATCCATCTGCCCAATGTTTTATTTTGAAAACTCACTTGTTTACAAACCTTGTTTCTTCCCATTGAGCCTATTTCATCCGTTGTGGCGTCTATCCACTCTTTGTCATTTGGTGAATCAACCACCTCCCAAAAAGAGGTAGGCTCATCTAATTCTAATGGAGTCTAAAAGAATATTTCCTCTTCATTTTTAAAATATCATTGATGAATTCTTCCATGTTCACTCCTTCAGATTCTAGGCCCTTCATCATTTGTCTAGCTGCATGAAGAGTACTTTTCCTTTCTTTTAGAGGTGTAGGCCCCTTAATATGTGAAAAATCACTCCCACTATCCCTTTGAGATGTGGGATCTTTTGAATATATCGACTGATTGCTTGCTAACGACTTAAAAATTGAGGATAAACCTCATTCTTATGTTAGTTCTCCTCAAGAATTAGAGATTGAGGTCAAACCTAATTCGTCTGAGCAGAAAGTCCTCCATGGTTCTTGTCGGATAGAGAAGGTACATTATCCTTGGTGATGGTGTAAGAATTCAAATATTTCCCTTCATTGAGAGATTATCGAATTGTCTTGCTATAACTTATATAGTTCTACTAAATTTTTTGTTTCACCAATGCTTGGAAACTCATCCTTAAGAAAAATTAACGTTGTGATAATTGATTTTTGTCATGCCACCATTTAGATATTTCCCATACATCACATACTCTTAGAATGTTTGGGATACCTTATGAAAACAATCTTGGTAGCTCTTTGACCAAGTGTTCAATATTTGTGGGTTAGGTTATACACATAGCCAGCCAAACTCCTTGGGCATAAGTGATCTAAGGATGGCTGTTTCCCATACCATAACTCATATGGAGTTGCAAGTACACCCTTCCTTAACACATGGTAAAGATATAAGGTATTGTGAGCAGTGCATCCCTGCAAAAATTGAGAGTTAGCATGTGCCATCATTGACATAACCATGTCTAGCAATGTCTGATTCCTACATTTTGCAACACAGTTTTACTGACTAGTGCATGGAATCATTAGTTGTCTTCATACACCTTTTTCCTCACAAATTTCTTTAAATAATCAGAGAGAAATTCACAACCTTGATTGGTGTAAAGTTTAGCTTTTTATTCTAATTGAGTTTCCACTTTCATTATGAAGTGTTTGAACACATCAAGTGCCTCATAGCGGTGAGATAAATATACATACTCATGAAGTGCTTTCACATTCATAAGGCCCACAAATGTCATAATGGATTAATTCTAAGGGACTTGATACCTTTGAAGCCTTACCAAATGGCTTTACGGTTGCTTTGCTAGCCAGACTTGGCTCATACCTGGGCAAGTTATCCCTAGCGAGTAAGTCTAAGAGCATATGCAATGGTGATCTATAATTTTGAATCACAAGTGGGGGCCCACACCCTTCACGTCATCTCACAAGCCAACCTTTTCTCTCCTTTCTACATCCTATGGATCATCAACTTGGATCACCAAATAAAATAATATTTTATGAACCCCACCACTAACATATTATTGGGTTTTAGACTTTCAAGAGCTTAGTTGGCGAAAAAAGAAAAAGAGAAAATGTGTTGGGGGGGGGGGGGATCATGGCCGTAAGCTGGATCATGGGGCAAGCGAAGCGGATCACTAATGCATGATGCTTTTTGGACTGTGAGCCAAATTTTGGGACTGTGAGCATTACATTGTAGGTGCTCTAAAGGACTATTTTTAGTTAGTTCACTTATTCCATCTTCATCTGCATGGCCAAGTCCATATTCCACTTAATACAATCAAAATCAGAGACAAATTATAAGACAAAAGCATGAAGATGTATCATAAATATCGTCTGAATCCAAAACAATGAAATCACCTTTCAACGTTTCTTGGTCAAACAAATTGGCAGTGCATAAAATATCTAATCCAACAAGACAAAACTGAAAAGAGAAGCCTAATTTCATTAAAGAAACAAAAGACACAAGGAACATCACACCCTTCGTGCATAGAGGTCATCATCAAGGAGCAATTTATCTCCTTCATAGTGTCTAAGCTGGCATGTCCCTGTACCAAAGACACCTTATTCATTATCGCTCCCTAGCACAATAGCCTATGAATCCACCAGGTAGTGATGAAAATATATAAGACCAGCTTGGTCTTGAGTTAATGTTCTTAGTTGCTCACGTGTCTACAATCTACTGACAAGAAAGCTAGCAACTGGAGCACACCTATGATTCAAGAGTAATTGCGAAAGGACTTACCCAACTCAAGACAAGCCCGAGCGTAGTGTCCCTTCTTTTCGCAAATATAATGCCTCACACATGCTATATTATTCTCTCAATTGCCCTTGGCCTTTTGCCTTTTAACAATACCATCGTTAGGCCTGGAGCTTTGAGAGGGGGAATGACTCTGGACAAACTTGATGTATAGTTAATCCCACATGTCCTTAGTAAAGAAATGGTTCTCCAATAACCGAATGAGATTGTCTTGCATGTAATTCAACACAGTGTGATAATTCATATTATATATATATTTTTCTTCTTTATTATATCTGCTTTTAAGTCTTTGAAATATATTTTTATGAGTAAATAATGCATATTTTATGTAATTTTCAGGTAAAAATAAATATAGAAGAGTTTGGGATGAAGTTGATTAATTCTACTCGGAAGTCCTACAAGTGCAATGCCTAGAGTCCAAGCATAAGCCCAAAGGAAAAGAAAGAGAAAAAAAAAGAAAAAAGAAACAGAAGGTCCGACCCTGCTCTCTGCAACCTAAATGCCAACGTTCACCAGCCTACATCCACCTTTTTTTTCCCCCTTCTCCCATTTTCCCACATGGCTAATTCTTATCCTAGTCAAATGCCATTAATCAAAATTAATATTATACTTATGACTAGCCATGACCATGCATGTAACATCCCAAATTAATTGGAATTGATTTTTATTAATTTTGGGGGTATCCTAAGGGGTTGAATTTTCACTATAAAGAGGGTTCAAGGTTGAGGGAAAAAGACACTCATATCCATCCACACACTCACACTCATACATTCATCCATTCTCTCTCTCATTCTCCCATCTTCTATCTTCTATTTTTTTAGAGAGTTGAGAGAGTCTTTGTAAGACAAGATCATTTGGGTTGAGGGGTTAAGAAGAAAATAAGCTTTGTTAGCTATTTTTCTCTTCTTTTCTCATCTCATTTGTGAGTCAAATTTGAGAGTTTACACTAAGTTTCATAAGTTTGTGTAATTGAGTATAAGGTTTGGACATAGGAAGTGAAATATACCAACTCTAATGGTGTTTTCACTAACTATGGTCGGCTAAACCACTCATTCTAGGATTAGGATGGATCCTTGCTAATAATATTCTTTTGCTAATTTCTTATGGGGTTATTTTTGTCTCTTTTGCATAATCTTGAGTTTATATTTTATCGTCATCTGCTTGTGCATCTTAATACTAATGTTTAATCATGTTGATGACACTAGTTTAATTTGCTATCTCAAATGAATATTAGACCTTGTAGGGTAATATGATGATTATGCAATTTGGGCTTAAAATTATAATTGTTTAAATTGAATAATTTATGCTAGAAATTAGATGAGTTATGTCTAAAAAGAATAGTTCCTGCTAAACCACTAGATAAATCATCTCACTTTATAATTATAATTATCTTTTTAATTTATGGCCTAAAGCTTGTAGCTTGGGTTGAACAAGAGACAAATCGAATCCCCATTTGAATTAGTGAATCAATATTGGCATCAAAGGTGAAATCCAAAGTCCTAGAACTTTCTCCTATTTGATTTTGATCTACTTTGCTACTCATTTGCTCTTCATTTTGTTCGTTAATTCATTTTGATAACCTGACTCTGAAAATTAAATTATTCTTTGTAATTGGAAAGGCCAAGACTATTGTTCCTCGTGGAATCAACACTCTAATACTCGCTAGTCTACAATTAGCCTTGTGCACTTGCAAGTAAAAAGGGTTTTAAACTAGAACATAAAATCCTCATCAAGTTTTTGGCGCCGTTACCGGGGAACAAATAGTGATTTTTGAATTTTCTTTTCTTTTATTCTTTTTATTTTTATTTTTATTTTTGTTTTCCCCTTCCTCGCTAATCTAACAATTTTATTTATTTCTCCACCCCTTTCCCTTTTATCTTTATTGTCTCATTCCCCAATTCCTCCTAATCTAACCTTTTTTTTGTTCCCTGTCCATCTAATCTAACTATTTTCCCTCTCCCTTCTAATCTAATCTAATCTAATCTAACTTTTTTTTTAATTTTATTTTTTGTTATTTTATTTATTGTACCTAATCTAACAATCCCCTTACCTTTTATCTTTTTTTTTCTTCTTATCTCTCTCTTTTCTTTTCTTTTTATTTTTGTTTGGTGACTGTTGTGGTGATTTCATTCTTCTCTCTTTGTTGCTTGTTGGTATATGCTTGGTAGACGTTCTTTGTGCTTCGATCCTGAACCATAAAATCCTGAAATTGAACGCTCTCTTCGCGAGATAAGAGTTAAGAAAAAGGAATCTAAGAACAAGATGGCTGAAGAACAGCCAACCCCACCATCTAAGCAACTTAAAGAGTATTTTATCCCCGCCACCTATGACTCACCAACTAGAACCCGTATGCCCACTGTTACGGTGCCATTTGGGATTAAACATTCTCTTATCCAAATGCTCCCGTCGTTTTATGGGCTAGAGTCTGAAAATCTTTTCAAGCATGTTGATGCATTCTTAGAGATTTACTCTACTGTGTTTTTAAATAATATCTCTGATGATGCTCTCGCTTGCGGCTTTTTTCTTTTTCTTTAAAAGATAAAGCTAAAGCTTGGTTGGACACTAAGACAAATATCATCACTTGGGATCAATTGCAAAAGGAATTCTTGAAATTTTTTTTCTCCATTGGTAAACTGACGGACTTAAGACGTGCTATAACCAGCTTCTCACAGAATAAAAATGAACAACTGCATGAAAGTTGGGAACGGTTTAAAGAGTTGTTACGATGTTATCCTCACCATGAGGTACCTATGTGGCAACTTGTCCAGAGTTTTTACTCTGGTTTAGATGAGCATAATAGACAAATGGTTGATGCATAATGTGGTGGTAGTTTTTTGTACAAAACTCCTGAAGAAGCTTGGGAATTATTTAAACATTTGAGTGAAAATTCACACTTGCATGCTACTTCCTCACATTCTGATTTGCCTTGGCAATTAGGAAGTAAAGGGGGGATTTATTAGGTTTCACATTCACTTGACCTTGCTAATAAAGTTGATGCTTTAGCTAAGAAATTTGATCAATTGTTGTGCATAAACAAAGTGTCTAATGTCCCTTCTATGCAAGATATGTGTTTGATTTGTGCTAGTCCCATGCATGCTTCTGTTGATTGTCCGTGTATTAGTAAGTCTGACTGTGTGTCTGAACAAGTGAATGTTGCCCAAGGATTTTCTCCTTCCAACAATCCTTATTCTAATACCTATAATCATGGTTGGAGGAATCATCCTAATTTTTCATGGAGGTCTCAAAATGTTGAGAATCCTCAGGCCTAGTCTAGTAGACCTACCCCTCCTGGTTTTCAACACCAGAGATATACTCCTCCTTCTTCCCATCCAGCTCTATCTGGGAGCTCTGAAATTGACAAGGTAACTTCTGCCCTTGATACCTTGACTTCTGTTGTGTAAAATGTTGATACTAAAGTCCAAGGCATTGAGTCTAAAATGCATATTGTTGACTCCCACTCATAATCCATAACTAAGTTAGAAACCCCACTTGGGCAACTAGCCATAGCTGTAGGTAAAAGAGAAGAAGGAAAACTTTCAAGTCACCCCATTCAGAACCCTAAACACCAATAATTTGAACAATTGAAAGTCGTAATGGTTCTTAGGAGTGGTAAAGAAGTAGACAACAAGGTGAGTGAGAAGAAACATGATAAAGATGAAAGACTTGAGACCATGGAGAGTGATATTGAGATTGAAAAAGAGAATGACCTATCCCCTTCTCCTGCTATGTCTTACCCCATTGTGACATATGAGCCAAGGGTTCCTTACCCTCAAGCTTTGGATGCACCATTCCCTTCCAAGCAAGACAAGCAAAGAGATGACATCCTTGAGACCTTCAAGCAAGTTAAGGTCAATCTTTCCCTTTTGGAAGCAATTAGACAGATCCTGGCCTATGCTAAGTTCTTTAAAGACATGTGCACTTTTAAAAGAAAATCTAAAGATGACAAGTCTAGAAAGGTTCTTCTAAGTGAACAAGTGAGTTCAATTCTGAAATGTGATACTCCCCCTAGGTTCAAAGATCCTGGTGTCCCTACCATTTCATGTTTTATTAGCAATCACAAAATTGAAAGGGCACTTTTGGATTTGAGTTCTAGTGTCAATTTGATACCATATTGTGTTTACTTAGAGTTGGGATTAGGAGACTTGCAACCTTCCAACTGTACCCTTTAGCTTGCTGATAGGTCGGTTAGGACTCCTAGGGGGCGAATTGATGATATCTTGGTGCAAATTGATAAAGGATTTTTTCCTGTTGACTTTGTTGTGTTGGATATGGACCCTACTCATGCCTCTAAGAAAATCCTTCTTATTTTAGGACGTCCCTTCCTAGCTACAACTAATGCTACCATTAACTGTAGATCGGGAGTGATGGATGTCTCGGTCATGAACATGAGGGTTAGGCTTAACATTTTCAAAGCTTCTACTCAACCTGTATTTGAAGATGAATCTGAATGCTTCTTTGTTGATATGATTGATGGAATGATTGAAGAAGCCTTGCCTACTATTCTGAGTAGTGATCCCTTGGGAACCTGTCTTTCCCATGGGGATTTGAGGTTGTTTGATTTGGAAAGTACAATAGGTGAGACGAATTCTACTCTTGACTCCACTTCTTATCTTGAGTCTTCCTCTTGGGTGTCCACATATGAACGTCTTCCCTCGTTGGCTAGTTCTCTTATGCCACCTTCCGTTGTATCTCCACCTAAACTTGAGTTGAAACTTTTCCCTGATTCACTCAAGTATGTGTTTTAAGGCCCCAAAGAGACCCTACCTGTTATCATATCTTCTCATCTATCTTGTGATCAAGAGAAAGAGTTGATTCATATTTTGTCTGATCATAAGGGTGCTATTGGGTGGTCGGTTGCTGATTTCAAAGGGATTAGTCCCACAATTTGTATGCACAGAATTCATTTAGAGGACGATGCTAAACCGGTTAGGCAAATGCAACGTAGATTGAACCCCCACATGAAAGAAGTTATCCAGAAAGAGGTAGTAAAGCTTTTATATGCAGGCATTATCTACCCTATTTCTGATAGTTAATGGGTCAGTCCAGTTTAGGTAGTCCCTAAGAAATCCGGCATAACTGTGGTTAAGAATACTGAAGGTGAACTAATTCCTACTAGACAGACCACGGGGGTGGAGGGTGTGCATTGATTACAGAAAGCTGAATTCTCTAACTAGAAAGGACAATTTTCCCCTCCCATTCATTGATCAAATTTTGGAAGAATTAGCTGGACAAAGTTTTTATTGCTTTTTAGATGGGTATTCCAGCTACAACCAAATACCTGTCTATCCTAAGGACCAAGAGAAAACCACATTTACATGCCCATCAGGTACCTTTGCCTATCGAAGGGTGCCTTTTGGGTTGTGTAATGCACCTTCCACATTCCAAAGATGTATGATGGTCATATTTGCTTATTATATTGATAATTTCATGGAAGTGTTTATGGATGATTTCTCTGTTTTTGGTTCTTCCTTTGATGTATGTCTTGCTAATTTATCCATTGTACTGAAAAGATGTGAAGAAGTGAATCTTGTTTTGAGTTGGGAAAAGAGTCATTTCATGGTCCAAGAAGGGATTGTTTTGGGACATAAAGTGTCTGAAAAAGGGATTGAGGTTGATAAAGCCATAGCTGATCTGATTTCTAATCTGCCTGTGCCTTCTTCTGTGAAGCAAGTCAGATCTTTCCTTCGTTATGTTGGTTTCTATAGGAGATTTATTAAGGATTTTAGTAAAGTGGCTCGCCCACTTACTAATCTTCTTACCAAAGATGCTCCTTTTGTGATTGATGAGTCTTGTGTGCAAGCTTTTGAGAAGCTTCGATCTTTGTTGGCGTCAGCCCCTATTATGCAGCACCCTGATTTTTCTTTGCCATTCGAGATCATGTGTGATGCATCAGGTTTTGCTATTGGGGCTGTTTTGGGTCAAAGGGTGAATAGAATGCCTCATGTCATATACTATGCTAGTAGAACTCTCAATGATGCTCAAAAGAATTATTCTACTATTGCGGAAGAGTTGCTAGTTGTAGTATTTGCACTTAATAAATTTCGTCCATACCTTTCGTGTTCTAAAGTGATTGTGTTTACTGATTATGCTGCATTAAAACACTTATTAGCTAACAATGACACTAAACCAAGACTCATTAGATGGATTTTGTCGCTCCAAGAGTTTGATATTAAAATAAAATATAGGAAAGGTTCTGAAAATTCTATTGCAAACCACTTGTTTAGAATCTTTACTGAGTATGTTGCTCACTCAGTTGGATTTTTCGACCACTTTCCTGATGAGCAACTATTTGCTGTGTCACATGCCCATCTTCCTTGGTTTGCCCACAATGTGAACTACCTTGTCACTAGGAAGATTCCTCGTCACTGATCTAAGCAGGAGGAAGATAGGTTCTTTTCACATGTAAGACATTACTACTGAGAAGATCCTTATCTTTTCAAACATTACCCTGACCAAGTGGTACGTAGATGTGTCCCCGAGAGTGAAATTCATAGTATTCTTAGCTTTTGTCACTCTTATTCTTGTGGTGGTCACTTTGGAGGTTGTAGGACAATTGCTAAAATCCTACAAAGTGGATTCTTTTGGCCCACTCTGTTTAAAGATGCTCGCCAATTTTGTCTTACTTGTGAGCATTGTCAACGTACGGGTGCCCTGTGCCATCGTGATGTGATGCCCCTTTCCCTTATTCTGATTGTTGAGATATTTGATGTATGGGACATTGATTTCATGGGTCCCTTTCCCCCATCTTTTGGCTTTGTTTACATATTGGTTGCTGTTGATTATGTATCAACATGGGTGGAAGCACAGGCTACTAGGACCAATGACCACAAGGTTGTGGTCAAGTTTGTGAAAGAGTACATTTTCTGTCGGTGTGGTACCCCTAGAGCTCTTATTAGTGATGGAGGTAGTCATTTTTGTCATCGATCTTTTGAGGCTTTGCTTAGAAAGTGTTCTGTGACTCATAAAGTAGCTACTCCTTATCATCCTCAGACTAGTGGTCAAGTTGAGGTGTCTAATCGTTAAATTAAGTCTATCCTTAAAAAAACGGTTTGACCTGATAGGAAAGGCTGGTCTTTGAGATTGCATGATGCTCTTTGGGCCTACTGTACTGCTTTTAAGACTCCCATTGGGATGTCTCCTTACCGGCTTCTTTTTAGTAAGGCTTGTCATTTGCTAGTTAAATTAGAACACCGTGCTTTTTGGGCTATTAAAGCTTTTAATTTTGATATGAAACAAGCAGGTTCTAACCGCATACTTCAATTGAACGAGTTGGATGAATTGCGTAATCAAGCTTATGAGAATGCTAAGATTTATAGAGCCAAAACCAAAGCTTTTCGTAATAAAACAATTTCTTATAAATCTTTTGAACCTAATCAGAACGTTTGGCTTTTTAACTCTAAGCTTAAGCTATTTCCTGGCAAGTTGAGATGATCTAGATGGGATGGTCCTTTTGTTGTCCAACAAGTGTTTCCCTCTGGGGTGGTCTGAATTTTGGATCCCCAAGATGGTCGAGTTCTCATGGTTAATGGTCAGCGTTCAAAACCTATTGTGACTCATGATATTAATCCTGGTTTGATTGAATCCATCAACTTGGTCGACCCTGTCTACTCTGATTAGTGGGTAAGGCATTGTCTGGCTGAAGACATTAAACTTAGCACTTGTTGGGAGGCAACCCAATCTTTTTAGGTGATTTTGAGTCTTGTATTTTTTCTATTTTTCTTTTTGATCAAGGTGTGCTTGTGTTTTTGGGTGTGATTCTTCACTTGGTTTTTGGCTTTTGAGGTTGGTGATGGTTGTGAAGGTACTTTGGGCATTTGATTGTTGAGCTTACATAAAAATAACTTCCTCGTGCTATCAGGTTGTGTTGCTCTTTTCTCTATTTTCCTTTATCTTATTGTTTTCTACATTGAGGACAATGTGAGATCTAGGTGTGGGGGGAAGGCAAAATGAAAATTTTGAGGAAAATTGAAACTTGACAATTTGTGGGTGAATTCAATTTTGGGAAGAGCTTGAGTGTTCAACTTATGTATGTTTTCTTCCTATTATGTGGATTTGATTCATGTGACCCATACTCACTAGAGATTATTTCTAGCTTTGACTAGTTGAAGGCCAAAATTTATGTTGTGCTAATGCCACTATGTAGTCGATTTTGAGTATGAGTTCTAACCCCATTTACAATGTCGTGATGAGTATTCGATATGCATTGAGTTCCCCATTGACTTTTCAATTCAAAAAAATTAAATTAATTGAGTTCTGATTTCGATACCAATGTTCGGATCCTATCTTTATCCATATCTTTAATTGCCTAAATATATACTAAGTGCTTATCTTAGTGTTATCTTTATTCATATCTTTATCCACTCAAGACAGTACATGAAATCAAGTAACTTCTGAAACACCCCCCCCAAAAAGCACTCAAACTCTCAAAAAGAGAGGAAAAAGAGGGGGAAAAAAATGATTTGGCATTGGGGACTCGATTTTAAAAGATGCTCTTATGATTTTTGGTATGTAGGGTGAAATTTCGTGCTTACGATTTGCTACACGGCTTCCTTATGTACTTAATTTGCTTGAATCTTGGCCTATTGACTTAGTTGGAATTGGAAATTTTTAATAATGAGTTGTGGGTTGGTAGCGAATTGATATATGTAATTTGGAGAGGGCATTCATAGTTTGGTCACTTGATTTTCTTACCTGATCTTATTCTTATCCTTCTTGATGGTTTGAATATACATATGTATTGTTGTTATTCTTTGCTCGAGGACTAGCAAAGGTTTGGTGTGGGGGAGTTGATAATTCATATTTTATATATATTTTTCTCCTTCATTGTATCTGCTTTTAAGTCTTTGAAATATATTTTTATGAGTAAATAATGCACATTTTATGTAATTTTCAGGTAAAAATAAATATAGAAGAGTTTGGGATAAAGTTGATTAATTCTACTCGAAAGTCCTACGAGTGCAATGCCTAGAGTCCAAGCATAAGCCCAAACGAAAAGAAAGAGAAAAAAAAAAGAAAAAAGAAATAGAAGGTCCGACCCTGCTCTCTGCGACCCAAACGCCAGCCTTCACCAGCCTACATCCACGCTTTTTTTTTCCCCTTCTCCCATTTTCCCACATGGCTAATTCTTAACTTAGTCAAATGCCATTAATCAAAATTAATATTATACGTATGACTAGCCATGACCATGCATGTAACATCCCAAATTAATTAGAATTTATTTTCATTAATTTTGGGGGTATCCTAAGGGGTTGGATTTTCACTATAAAAACGGTTCAAGGTTGAGGGAAAAAGACACTCATATCCATCTACACACTCACACTCGTACATTCATCCATTCTCTCTCTCATTCTCCCATCTTCTATCTTCTATTTTTTTAGAAAGTTGAGAGAGTCTTTGTAAGACAAGATCATTTGGGTTGAGGGGTTAAGAAGAAAATAAGCTTTGTTAGCTATTTTTCTCTTCTTTTCTCATCTCATTTGTGAGTCAAATTTGCGAGTTTACACTAAGTTTCATAAGTTTGTGTAATTGAGTATAAGGTTTGGACATAGGAAGTGAAATATACCAACTCTAATGGTGTTTTCACTAACTATGGTCGGCTAAACTAGTCCTTCTAGGATTAGGATGGATCCTTGGTAATAATATTCTTTTGCTAATTTCTTATAGGGTTATTTTTGTCTCTTTTGCATAATCTTGAGTTTATATTTGATCGTCATCTGCTTATGCATCTTAATACTAATGTTTAATCATGTTGATGACACTAGTTTAATTTGCTATCTCAAATGAATATTAGACCTTGTAGGCTAATATGATGATTATGCAATTTGGGCTTAAAATTATAATTGTTTGAATTGAATAATTTATGCTAGAAATTAGATGAGTTATGTCTAAAAAGAATAGTTCCTGCTAAACCACTAGATAAATCATCTCACTTTATAATTATAATTATCTTTTTAATTTATGGCCTAAAGCTTGTAGCTTGGGTTGAACAAGAGACAAATCGAATCCCCATTTGAATTAGTGAATCAATATTGGCATCAAAGGTGAAATCCAAAGTCCTAGAACTTTCTCCTATTTGATTTCTCCCTAGTTTGCTACTCATTTGCTCTTCATTTTGTTCGTTAATTCATTTTGATA
>JACYFF010019584.1:72866702-72878579 GCA_017589665.1 Selenicereus undatus | reverse complement strand
AAAATGAGTGCATGATCAATCTCACTTGATCTTTTTTTATTGCTCTTTATACAGTTACTCAAAATGCTTCCAACAATCACCAAACTCAAAATACTAACCCAAATTTCACGAGATCTTACAGGAAATTCAGAAATAATATGAACAGTCTACAATAAAAGTTTCAGAATTTTTCTCCAAGTATATACTACACAGAAAGCTTAATAACAACCTGATTTACACCTAAGCAGGTTAGTTCACTTCAAAAATTCATAACTTTCATTCAGGACCTCAAATGGAGACCTAAAACCCCAATATGAAAATATTAAGAGTCCCCAAAAACTTTCATTTATAACTCAAAACATGATTCCCCCAATAGGATTCCCAAAATGGGACTAAAACACAAGTGTATTAGTTTTGATCTTAATCTGCGCAGTTTTGGTAAAATGACCATAAGTTTTTGGACAGACCTCGGATTAAGGAGATTCAAGAGGCATTTTAAAGATAACACACTGAACGATCTACCCACCAAAAAGCATAATTTTTGGCTGGACCATTCATTACCAGTTTAATTCCAAAATCAGCCCTAATTTCCTGAAATTCCAGCCCTTAACTGATTTAACTTCTCTTCCTTTTTCACATAAAAATCACTTGAAATCATTGTAAATCATCACAATCAGATACAAAAGATCATTTAAGGCCTCATATATATATATCCAAACTCTAAACAACTTCATTAATACATAATTACTAAATTCGTATCCAAAACAGGGCAGATTTCTTCAAAATTCCATAACTCACTGATTACAACTCCAAACGTCATGAAATGTTTCCAGAAAATCTCAAATAATATATAGAACCTACTGTAAAATTTTCAGAATTTTTGGACAATCCTGTGATTTCCAGAATTTTCGGCAGCAGCAGTTCAACAGTTGCAAAATCATGAAAATCATGCTCTTGATCAAATACCCATAACTCCAAACATCTCCAAACTCAATAAAAATTGCACAATAACTGTCAATTTGATCATCCAAACATAACCCATAAAGAAAACAACCATAAAACTCAAGATAAAACAAGTTAGGGTTTTGGGATATACCTCACTTTAGGCTTGAATTAGAGAGAGGATGAGGTTGTTTTGAGTGATTTGAGGGGTTGGACTTGATATCTAGTAGCAAGGGCAACTCGGGGCAGTTGGGAGGTGGCCGAAAAAGTGGTCGGAACCACCAAAATGGGCGGCACAAAGGGGCAGCAGCTACTGCCCCTGTTCTGCTGTGAGGAGAGAGAGAGAATGGGGAAAATGAGTTTGTGAATTATGCTGAATATTTGTGTTGATCATTTGCCTATTAATAGCAACATGTGGCTGAAAATTATCCACCCAAAAATTAGCTTTTTACTAATTAAAATTAGGTGCTAAAATGAGTAATTAGTGAAATAACGAAAGTTAGTAAGGTTTTGGGCTTTTGTTTTGAGCCCAAAAAGCTAAATTGGGGCTTCAAAAATTATTTGGAGTGTTGAACAAAAATAAAAATTGATATTGCTCGGAAATAAATTTTAGCGAAGATAAGAAAATAATTAATCACTAATTTATACTCATCGAGGCCTAATATCGATTCACCCGATATTTAATCAATCAATGAAGCTTGAGTTGCAAAGTGGTACCCAAAATGAAATATCTCCCAACCGGGAAGATTAAATATGATGAATGAAGGTGAAAAATTGAAATAACATGATGGAACTCGTTAAATAAATAAATGGAGTGTAATTGAATTTAATGAATATGATTTGGTTAAACAAATAACCATGAGTGATTAAGTCAATAAACATGGTAAAGTCAATGAATAAACATGATTAATGAAATAAATAAAGATGATTTAAAAAAATAAATATGAGTTAAGGTTGGGTTATTACACCCCCGCTACCTACTGGGGATGTTACACCGCCAGGATCCCCTGAGGGAGACCCCTAAGGCTCTTCTTCTATTGGCTTCCTTAAGACTCTACCCAACTCTAACTGAGTTGGGGATTTCTGGAGCGAAACTGCCAGAGTTTCGTTTATAATTACAACGTTTCCAATGTTGTCATTACAACTTTAGGGTACCTATGACATTTCAACCCAAAATTTAAAACATCTAGAAGTTCCTAGCGAGTCACACACTTGAAATTGAGGCTTAAGCCTTTACAAACACTTAGTACAATAATTTACATAAGTTTACACAACCAGAGCCACTACATGCCCAATTCATGGACTTCCTTAACCAAAACGTTACTTCATGCAGCTTTACACATCGCATCACAGGCGTATCTGCAGAAGCAACTAGCAGTCCTAGAAGGCAGACAGGTTCTTCCATTCATTCACCACCTGGGGGAGGAAAAGGGGAAAGGGAATGGAGTGAGCCACCACATACTCATTGAGTGTTCCTCCACTCCTTAAAACAAAACTTTACAAGCAATAATACTCATAATATCCACTTAATGAACAGTTAGGTAATACTATGGCTATAATAATAAGCTACATGTCACAGATTGTCAACTCTTAAACATGATGGGTTCTTAGTTTCGATTAACAGTGGCATGTTAGGCACTCGCTTACACAACATGTCATTCTAAACATAACATTGGATGCACTATTGTAATGCCCCAATAAATACATAAATCATAGCTGCATTAATCTACCTAAGCTGAGCACCAAGAAATCCATGGATGGGCGTTACCGCCGTCTGCAAGGACAAGGCTTCTCTGGAATATGAAAATTTAGCCATAAAATCAAAGTATAACCTTAGAGGGCATTCACGACCATTCGAAACATTTAACAACACACGGGAAGGATTCTAACTTCCCAGGGTCACATCATCATACATAACTCAGTTTAATTATACAATTATAACATCAAAATACATGTTGCAGTTCGGACATATATAGCTGGAACACCAAAAAGCACCACCATAAGACATGAAAGCATCTTAGCACTCTTAGCACTTCTATCCGCCAATCTCATGGACGGTCCTGACTTATTTATCACCTTCAGCTTCCCTGTCCGCCTGGGAGCGGTTTACTGAATACTTTCCTAAAACAAAACATTAAAACATTTTGAACTGTGAGCCAAAGCTCAGTGCATGCATCCCTATACTGATAAAAATTTATTGAGAAAGAAAATTATGAGGGCCCTCTTTGCAATTCATTTTGATTTTAAAACAGGGAATGAGATGTATATAAAGCTAAGTTGCCAATTATTATCTGTTAGTGACCCCCTTAGTAACTGTTACGATCTATGTATAGGTGTACACCTACCAAGCCGACCGAAAGACCTAGCCTGAAGCCGCGCGGGTAACTGGTGGGCAATGCCCTGTAACTGGTAACTGATGGGGTCACTACTTATGTGATAAATCTCTTATTCAAATGATTCATTGATGTACTTACCAAAACAGTATAATTTCGATAAATACGTACTGATTTCTAAAGATACAGTCAATGAACGTACCTGGGGTCTTTAAAAGTTAGTTCACAGATTAAATGGATGTACTAGAGTGGAGAGAATGAGAGCTTAGGCCTTGATTCTATTCAAAATCATTATAGGCATATGAGGTTAGAAACGAACGTATTTAGATAACGAGTACCTTTAAATAAAATAGCACAATGGATACCCTTAAATAAAAAAGGCTTATGAAGAATTTGTGTGAACCAGTTAATAGATTAAACTGATAAAGTTAACTAAAGTATAGAAATGCTAAGTTAAGGCACGGTAGCGAGTTTAGGGGCTAAGGGTTTATGACGAGGGTACGGAATGAATAATCCACAACTTATACTCCCGACCTCCAACTAAGACGTAACACCCCAATATAAATAGCTTAGGAAGTCCTCTAAAAATTTATTGAAGGACACATAACAAGATTCCTACGAGAGGTTCCATAAAATGGGGTTAGAACACCAACATGTCAGGTTTTAGTGCTGAAAAAATTCATTCTGCCCATTCTGCCCAGGTTCAGTAAAATAGACATAACTTCCTCCACAGACCTTGGATTAAGGCAATTCAAGATTCATTTTAAAGCTAACATCCATACCTATTTACCCACCAAAAATCAGAATTTTTAGCCTGGTATATTATTACCATTTGTGTTCCAAAGTCCGTCCTGTTTTTCTGAAAATTTCAGCAGCACTGCTTTAGTTGTTCCTTCACTTTCTTTACACCAAACCTCAACTCAAACTCTTTCTCAAGAGTTTATAACACACTTTGGTACATCCAAACCTCATAAAACATCACGATACATAATTCCTCTTCATATTCATATCAAATAAAACTCTTTTTTCAGTCACATAAACCCACACACCTCAAATTTAACATTAGTTGGTCCAAATCTTGCATTTTGGACAAACCCTTGCTTTGGGTCACTTTGAACTCATTCCCAACTTTTCCAAAACACCATAAACAACATAAAAACTTCAATATATCAAGAGATAAGCAAAGAGAAGGAAAAAACATGCAATAAACATCACTTAAACAAGAAGCTTTGCATGACTAAGATGAAACCCTAACCCTAGTCTCATCCAATTTCAACTCCACCACAATCCATCAACAAAATGATTTTTAATACCGTAAAAACAACATAATCCATCACTAAAACAACCAAAATAAGAAACAAAAACCAACAAGATCAAGAATCAAGAATTAAAAACAAAAATTAGCATAGGGGTGAAAATAACACTCACTTTGAGCTTGAAAAGAGGTAGGTATGATTCTTAATGCTTATGGAAGTGAAAGAGGTGTTTGGGGGTGGTGAGTGGGGGATGTTTTGAGGGTTTTTTTGGTGGTTGAAAGGTGGCTGGGAGGGCTGCTGTTGCTGCTGTGTGCCGTGGAGAGAGAGAAGGAGAAGAGGGAAGAGAGAGAAAGTCACTTGCAAGCTTGGTGAAAAATGAAGATAAAATGAAAATTTTTACAATTTATATCACATTTACTTGGCTGAAATTAAAGCTAGAAAATTCAAAATTGTCAAGCTCGATTAAGGCTTAATTAAGAGGGTTTAGCTAAATAAATAAAGATCAAGTCTAGTTGCATCGCAAACGGCCCTAAACGGGCTCGGGTTAGCGAAAAAAACTGAAACCGAGTACGTTTGCGAAATTTTTTTATTTATTTATTTTTTTCCAAAGTTTGAGATAAATGATTGTGGTGCCTTGAAAAAGAATTCTAAACATTAAATTCAAAATTATCAAGGCCTAACTCAATCTTCAAATTCGACTAAAACAAAACCCCGAATTGCAAAGTGATGGCCTATCTGGAATGTCCATTGGAATCATAAAACAAATGAGGTAAACGAAATGATATTAATCCCATGGATTAATGAAATGAAATTAATAAGCATAATTTAGGGTCGGACTATTACAGTCTTCTCCCTTTAAAAAGTTTCGCCCTCGAAACTAAACTAATGAACTTCACCAAATCATGCTAGATTACCTCGAATAAATGTGGGTATTTGGCTTTCATTGCCTCCTCGGTCTCCCAAGTAGCTTCTTGGGAGGTATGGTTCGTCCAGAGTACTTTAACCAATGATATCTGCTTGTTGTGCAGCTGTTTGATCCTGCGGTCTAGTATTTGAACAGGACGCTGTTCATATACTAGATCTTCAGCGATATCGATAGGTTCAAATACAATGCTATGGTTTGGATCTGAAATATATTTTTGAAGCTAGGAGATATGAAACACGTTATGGACGTGCTCAAGTTCGGCAGGCAACTCTAGGCGATAAGCAACACGATTCAACCTTTCAACGATTTCATAAGGTCCAATGTACCTTGGACTCAATTTGCCCCGTACTCCGAACCTCTTCACACCTTTAGTTGGTGAAACTTTTAGAAAAACTTTATCACCGACTTGAAACTCTAGGGGCCTTCTTCTTTTGTCTACATAACTTTTCTGTTGACTTTGGGCAACCCTAATATGCTCCTGAATCTTTCTTATTGTCTCAGTAGTCTCTTGGATCATTTCAGGACCTATAATCAGTGCCTCATCCAAATCACTCCAGCACAACGGGGTTCTACATTTTCTCCCGTACAAAGCCTCAAATGGGGCCATTTTGATGGTGGATTGATAACTGTTGTTGTAAGAGAATTCTACCAAAGGTAAATCGTCTTCCCATTTCCCTTGGAACTCCAATACACAAGCTCTCAGCATGTCCTCCAAAATTTGATTAACCCTTTCAGTTTGTCCATCTGTCTCTGGGTGATAGGAGCTACTGAAGTTTAGTTTGGTTCCAAAGGCCTTTTGAAGTGCTTGCCAGAAGCGCGCTTGGAATCGTTGATCCCTATCTGAGACTATGTCTAGAGGGATCCCATGTAGACGGACTATCTCCTTAACATACAATTGGGCTAGTGTTTCTATTCCCCAAGTATCCTTAATTGGCAGGAAATGAGCCGACTTCGTGAGTCGATCAACTAGACCCAGATAGCATTCTTCTTCGAGGCAGAAAGGGGTAAACCCATAACAAAGTCCCTTGAGATTGAATCCCACTTCCAAGTGGGAATTTCTAAGGGTCGTAGTTCACCCACAGAGCGCTGATGCTCCTCTTTAACTTTCTGACAGATTAAACACTTGTTCACATATTCTGCAACATCTTTCTTCATATTATTCCACCAAAAATATTGTCTCAAATCTCTGTACATCTTTGTACCTCCTGGATGCACTTAATAACGAGTATTGTGAGCCTCTTCCAAGATTTGCTTTCTTAATTCCCCATTTTTGGGCACACATAGGCGATTCTGGAACCGTAAAGTTCCATCCTCGTGTACTATAAAACCCAGAGACTTCCCTTTTTTTAAATTTTTCTTTCTGCTTTGGAGTTCGGGATCACTTTCCTGAGTCAGTCGAATTTCTTCCACCAGGGACGACTGAACCGTAAGTGCTGATAATTGAGCATTCAATTGCCTGTGAAATACTAATTGAATCCCAAAGTCCTCAAGTTCTCTCAAGAGGTTCAATTGAGTAATCACCACAGTGTTTGAGCTATGTTGCGCCTTCCTACTCAAGGCATCCGCCACCACTTTTGCTTTACCAGGGTGGTATTGAATCTACAAATCATAATCTTTAAGTAACTCAAGCCAACGCTGTTGCCTCAAATTGAGCTCCTTTTGGGTGAAGATATACTTTAAACTTTGATGATCAGTATACATCTTGCATGGTACCCCATATAAATAATGCCTCCAAATTTTCAAAGCAAAGACCACGACTGCTAATTCCAGGTCATGGGTAGGATAGTTTTTCTCGTATGGCTTGAGTTGTCGAGAAGCATAAGCCACTACTTTGTCCTCTTGCATCAGTACGCACCCTAGACCATCCTTCGATGCGTCACTATAAACTGCATACTCCTTCCCTTCTATTGGTAACGTGAGAATTGGGGCGGTAGTTAGTCGCTGCCTTAGCTCTTGGAAAGTTTTCTCACATCTTTCAGTCCACTTGAACTTATTCACCTTCTTCAATAGATTGGTCAGTGGTGAAGCGATTTTCGAAAAGTCCTGGATGAACCTTCGATAATAACCTGCTAAACCCAGAAAACTTCTAATTTCAGTGACATTGGTAGGCCTTGGCCATTCTATGATTGCTTTCACCTTTTGGGGGTCAACTTTAATTCCTTCTTTGGTAATCACATGCCCCAAAAAAACCACTTCCTCCAGCCAAAATTCACATTTCTTTAATTTGCCATAGAGTTGATGCTCCCTCAAGGTTTGCAGTATTGTTCGCAATTGGTCAGCATGTCCCCCCTTATCCTTAGAATAGATAAGGATGTCATCTATGAACACCACTATAAACGTGTCTAAATAAGGTCTGAAAACCCTGTTCATAAGGTCCATGAAGGCTGCAGGAGCATTAGTGAGACCAAAAGGCATCACTGTGAACTCATAGTGACCATACGTGGTTCTAAATGCTGTCTTAGGAATGTCATCAGGTTTAATCCTATGTTGATGGTACCCTGACCTCAAATCAGTCTTAGAGAACACTCCTACCCCTTGTAATTGATCAAACAAATCATCTATTCGTGGTAGAGGGTACTTGTTCTTGATGGTAATCTTGTTCAACTCCCTATAATCAATACATAGCCTCAAGGTTCCGTCCTTTTTCTTAATAAACAACACTGGAGCACCCCCATGGTGTCACACTAGGCCTAATAAAGCCCTTCTGTAACAGCTCATCTAGCTGAATCTTTAGTTCCTTAAGTTCCGTTGGGGCCATATGATATGGGGCTTTCGCAATAGGTTGGGCTCCAGGAATTAACTCGATCGCAAAATCAATTTCCCTCTGCGAGGGTAGTTCTGGCAACTCCTCAGGGAAAACATCTTCAAATTCACAAACCACAGGAATATTCTCTACTTCCTCTTCTTTTGTTTGGGTGCTGATAGCATAACACCAATATCCAATACACCCCTTATATAACAGCTTACTTGCTTTCATAGCAGAAATCAAGGGACAAGAGTTTGCCTCTCTCTGCCCATAAAAACACACTTTTCTCCCTTTTTCATCTTTCAGTACAGCCTTAAGATCTTCACAGTCGATTTGGGCTCCATAAGAATGCAACCAATTCATCCGCAAAATGATATCAAAATCGGACAAATCAAATTGAATCAAATCCACGGGGAAGGTGGTTTCACCAATGGTGATGGGGACAAGTTAATAAGAGAGGGGGCACTCAATCACAGAATTATTGGGTAACTTGATTCTATAATTGGTTGCCATCCTCCTGTTCTTAAGGCTCAATTGTTGAGCACATCGGGTAGATATAAACGAATGAGTGGCACCCGAATCAAATAATACACAAAAGGGCTTTGAATTTAAAAAGAGAGTTCCAGTGACTATCATACCAGAGGTAGCAGTTTCCTTCTTGTTCATCACAAATGCCCTTCCTGCAACTGCAGGCCTTGAAGGTGGAGGTCCCTAGCGGAGCGGGGCCACGGGTTTCGCTGCGCCTTTGCCTACATCTTTTAATCGTCGAGGGCATGCAGCGATAAGATGTTCAGGACTTCCACACCACATGCATTTGTTGGTGCCAATGCGGCATTCAGGAGTGGTATGATTCGTTTTCCCACATTTCGCACAAGGTGCTGTTGAGCCTGCAGGACGGCTCTTGGAGGGAACAGGACTAGGTTTCTTCTGGTTCTGCTGGTTCTGGTTCACACTCTCACTTGGAGTCCCCCGCTCAAACCCCTTTCTCTTGTAGTTGATTGGATTTAGTGTCCTCAACTCCGTCTTCACTCTTTCCACTTCGGCTGCTCGCTCATATAATTCTTGATAAGTCAGCATTGGTTGTCCAACTAACTTATTTCTAATATAGAAGGCCAAACCTTCCTCAAACCTTCTCATCTTTAACCTTTCAGATGACACAAATTGAGGGACAAACCTAGATAGTTCGGTGAACTTACTAGCATACTGCATTACCGACATGCTACCGCTCATTTTTAAATCCATAAATTCTTTCTCCTTTTACCTTTGCACCACAGCTGGGTAAAATTTCGCCCTCAGCTTTGTTAAGAATTTATTCCATGTGAATTCAGGCCCTTCGAGCTTATCCTTCACTGTATTCTACCAAATGTCAGCTTCACCAGACAAATAATATGTCCCAATGTTTATTTTCTTTTCCTATGGTACCTCAACTACTGTAAAAATTTTCTCCATTCCCCTTATCCACTCCTCTAATACCACGGGATCATAAGATCCATTGTAAACTTTAGGGTTGCGCCGTGCTACCCTATCTACCAATTTATCCTCCTTAGGAGGGGTTTCAGTAAGCACCTAGGGAATCCGCTTCAGCAATTCAGCAACTAAGGTTGGCCAGTAACTCGGGTTTCCTAAGTTGCTAGCTAATTCAAAGAGCGACGGTGGCGTGTCACCATGTTGTGGTCCCTGGCACGAGGCTTGATCACCCGATCCCTGGCCTTGCTCCGAATTGTCCTCCACATGCACCTCAATGTTGTTTTGCATTGACTGAGACATTCTGATCAGACATTAAATAAAACAATTTAGAAACGGAGACCCCATACATATAAGATAAACACGCCCAATAAATACATAAGAGATGTCTCACAGAATATTTCATAACTCAAAGCGCCCTCATTTCATTACATAACTGCTTACTTACATATATAGTTACTGATTTATATACATGAACCACAAAAGCATATAACACCTGCAAGCCTAGTTCTTACCCTTAAACACTAAACACTAAACAGCCCTTAGACACTAGATCCGTCACATGACCAAAAAGAGTTACGGATCATGTCGTCATGGTCAGAGAGGATTGGACTAACTATATACAATGTCGGATGCCCCACAACATATCACCATCCAATCTAACCATACTATATCTACATACAGAGCGCTCAAAATGGAAACCACTACACTGACCCTTAGAATCACCTAACGATCCCTAGATGGATTGTAATCTGGGTCAGACTCATTGTCAGGTTCTTCAACTAAATCGAAACTACTCGTGGATGCCTCTGACTCCGCATCATCGACTTCCTGTTGAACTTGTGGCGCATGTTCCTTCTCTAAGTCCACCATCAACTCGTCCGCCTCTTACTCCCCTTGCTGCTCTATCCCCATCTCACCACTGTCTTGATCCTCCTTTGGGTCGTCCTCTCTGGATCGTCCTCCTTCCCTTGAGGATCCTCATCCCCAGAACTAGAATAATCACCACTAAGTTTGGGGTGTCAGGGATGTCTATCACCACGTAGACCTCCCCAGGGCTCTCAGGCATCAGTGGGGTGCCTGCTGCAGGTGGGATGGGTGGCTCCTGTGCTGGTCCTGGGGCTACAGGTGGGGGATGGACCTGATAGAGGGGAAAGATGTGTTGAAGAGTTTCCATAGTAATTTCCCCTAATTCAAACTCCTCTCTCAACAACAACTTCGTAGTGAGAGTCATCCAAGCCCCCTGGGCCTGAAACCTAGGCCCGTCTAAGCCTGGGTTCCCTGTCATCATAAAGTCATAATAACGATGCCTGAACTCCACCCACGACCCAACTGGGGGTAAGGACCCCAGCAGTCTTTCCGCACGGACCGTAATACTGTGGAACTCGGAGTAGGGGTCTTGTGCGTATGCCTCCATACTAATATTGAGCAACGTAATGTGAGCTATCATTGATCTGCCCGGCAACATGTTAACACCATAGGGATCCATCTAACAAAGAAAACACATATGTGAGAGGCAGACATAACCATAGTCATCCATAAGTAAGGAACATGCAAATAAAAGCAACTTGCATTCTCCTAATATCACCCTAGCAATATATGATAGCCCCTCCCGACAACCACTCGCACCCTATAGTTTCTAGCTCTACCTTCCTCAAGAACATCTCAACCTGGCTCTGATACCAAATCTATAACGCCCCAATAAATACATAAATCATAGCTGCATTAACCTACCTAAGCTGAACACCAAGAAATCCATGGATGGGCGTTACCGCCATCCGAAAGGATAAGGCTTCTCTTGAATATGAAAATTTAGCCATAAAATCAAAGTATAACCTTAGAGGGCATTCACGACCATTCGCAACATTTAACAACACACGGGAATGATTTAAACTTCCCAGGGTCACATCATCATACATAACTCACTTTAATTATACAATTATAACGTCAAAATACTTGTTGCAGTTCAGACATATATAGTTGGAACACCAAAAAGCACCACCATAAGACAGGAAAGCATCTTAGCACTCTTAGCACTTCTATCCGTCAATCTCATGGAGGGTCCTGACTTATTTATTACCTTTAGCTTCCCTGCCCGCCTGGGAGCGGTTTACTGAATACTTTTCTAAAAAAAAACATAAAAACATTTCGAACTGTGAACCAAAGCTCAGTACATGCATTCCTGTACTGATAAAAATTTATTGAGAAAGAAAATTATGAGGGCCCTCTTTG
>JACYFF010019584.1:72814992-72842736 GCA_017589665.1 Selenicereus undatus | reverse complement strand
TATATATATATATATATAAACATGTTACAAACAAAGTTCATCGAAGCCCAAATAGCGTAACATTATATAAAACACATTTATACAATTATGCCTAACATGATATATATGTTCGCATGTCACTCGAGAAGCTATAAAATACATTCATGATATCATTGATTTAAATTTCATGAAATGAATTCGTCAAATGCTACTTAATTATATAACTAGCTTAAAAACAATTTTTGTAGTAGCGCGCATGGAGCAAATTCACAACAACTTATGTAATTTGCATGCATTTAAAACTCGTTTATATAATATTAGTAGACAATAATTGACATGTAACGTACTCACATAACATTTTTGAACACAACATTGTATACAACATATTTATACAACTTTTAGAACATAAATTGTGAAACGTATTCATATATCGCTCGCGAATAATTATATAAACCACATTTATTGAATTATTACAAATTTAGGAAACAAATTTATAACATGTTGCTGAATAATTGCGTGAAACAAATTCGAAATCAGTAGAGGATAGGAGCAGCTCAACCGCGCCCAAACAAAATAAAAAATAATCGATGAAGCCATACCAAAAAAAAAAAAATTCACATTGATATAGAAGTTTAGACAAACCGGAAAGATGCACCCAAAAAAAGAAAAGAAAACTAGGGACCACGGTCCAAAAGCCTAATTATCCCCAACAAATCCCTTACCCCTTGTGGTGAATCTCACCCTCTTTGATCTCTCTCACATACCAGAGCAAAAGTGGAGCTTCAATCTCCCTTCTTCTCTCAACCTTGTTGCTGTGAATGATCCCTTTCTCCCTTCTTGCTAGTAGTCCTACCTATTCTGGGCCGCCATTAAGGAACTAAGAATTGCAGCGCCGCCCACGCCCTAGCCATGGAATCCACATCGCAAACAACACCCATATGATGCTAAACTGCCAAACTTCGTCGCTTGTCTCATGCTACTCTAGCTAAATCCACAATGAGCACTATGTTGATCGGCTAAAACCAAGTACAAGGGTCGCAACCTTACGCCACCAATGCACTACTAAGGTAGTGGCGTGTGAGATTCATGTGCACCTGAAAACGCTAGTTTTTCATGGTTTCCTTGTCAGCGTGGTGTATATCAATGGTTAGGGAGGTGGATGGAGGAAGGGCGCCTGAAACCACTTTAATCTACAGCATGTGACGCACACATGCCATCCCTCCATTGTGGTTCATGATGGATATGACTTGGATATCCCTCTCGCTTCTATGCCTTTCTCAAAATTCAACTATTTTTTAATATTTCAGTGTGGACAATCTGAACTTCACATCGGCATAGGCCACTAAAGCCTTATAAGAGTGGCCGCCACAATAGCCACCTCTTGGTGGTATAAACAGTGGAATGGAGGGCAAGGCAAGACCATGGTGGACTTAGGGTCCGAGGTCAAGTTTGGGAATGGTGAGGCACGGGGTTGAATTTGAGGAGCTAGGGTTCTGGGTAGCAGACAATTAAGCAATAACAAACAGGTAAGAAATAAAATCATGCTTTCATATATTGACTTAGCATAATTGCTAGATTAAACGAACAAATCATCTAATTAATGTGGGTCGAATCAATCAAGGTTGAAATAGAGCAATGTGGCTTTGATGCCACTGAAGAAAGTTAAAGGATTGACCTTTAAATGTGTAAGCGAAACATCTGGTTGCTCAGGAATTGGTCACGAAATCGACAACATGAAAAAATCGGTGGATACTAGAGTTACTATTTTAATTTACGTCCCAAAACTGATCTCGATTATGGTAGGGCAGCCATGAAAGTGGGAGAGGATAGACTGAGTCTAATTATTTAGGGTTTGCAACTGATACTGATTAAACCAACCTCCCATTAAATAAGTCTACAGTCTTGTTAACCGCCCACCATTTAGACGGCATTGGTAGCTACCTAACCCTAGTACCTTAGGACCGGCCAACACTAGTACTCGCTTTGTATAAGGCCATGGCAAAAAGAAATGGTCATTAAATTTATTTTGTTTTATTTTTATTCTTTCTCTGACATAAATTGTCATAATCAAAGCGATCACCCAAAAGTGAATGTTTTTAATGTGCAAATTGCCTAAAAGCTTAAACTTGCATGAAACTGCGGGATATGTTGTGTGAAATTTAGAAATTTCATGTTCTCCTTTAATCCTATGGAGAGGTTGTATTGAACGGATGATATTGGTGGTGGACTTTGTCCTAACCATTAGTCTTACCTTCACCCCCCTCTCGACTAATTTGCCTTGAAATCAAGTCAATTCCTGTCTGTAATTATGGATATTATTTTATAAATACTTTCTTAAAATAAAATGGTTTTCATATTTCCTAAAAATGTGATGGTAATTCTAATTTGTATGCATAGCTCAACACTTGCTAAAGCATATACCAAAAGAGCAAATCCTGACTCGCAGCAAGATCGGGACCCCTAGACCATGATACTTCAATTCAAACAATTCTGTAGAGGAGAGTCAGGTTTACAAGTACTGAAAGCGGAAGGCGAGAGATTGTGTGCCTTATTGCAACCTGGCTCATTAGAAGTTTTGCTAACCTATCTTCATATATGTACAACTATATATGGATTATTTAGAATAAACACTTGACAAATGTTCTAACAATAGTGATTATGTTTCATCTCTTTGTACTACATTGTTTAATTGTTTCTAGTTGTTTTTATTAGTCATACTTGCTTTTACATTCTTCTCTATTAACTACTTGATTTCTATTATATTGGATTACTCTCAATTTTTAAAACCCTTATGACTTGTTTGGTTAGAGGTAAACAGAGATGTAATGCAATCAAAAGTACAAGCCCAATTACGTTACCATGTTTGGTTATTAAAGGCTTATGTGATTAAAATTACCTTGGAATGGAAATAACATGGTCGTCCCAAAACAATTCTAGTTACATTAATTGAGGTAATAAAAACTCAGCCCAAATAATAAAATCCTGATACCCACCGTATTGCACGGAAAAAACCCTATGCTTCTTTTTCTCTCTCACCTCACAGCAGCGATCTAAAGCTTTCTCTCTCGTCCTTCATTCTCTATTCCATATCACCATCATCATCATCATTATCTTCTTTTTCTTCTTCTTTTTCTCCACCGTCTTCTTCTTCATGATGCACTATTATCATCAGATTATAGCCTTCCATGAAGCTGTTCATCTGCCATCTTCGATAACTCGTAATCTCCCTCTTTGTTTTGAAGATTTATCTTGCAATTTGATACAATATTTATCCTATGTGATTAATTGGACTTAATCTCTTTGGTGCGTAGGAAATTAGGGCTGATTTTCCTCAATTTTAAGTCGTTGTAGATTTAATCTTACAACTCATTGTTGATCCTCCTCTTTCTCTGTCCAAATTCACTATGAGCTTCTCAAAGCTACTCATATGTTTCTAGGTTTTAGGCTTTGGATTTCTTGTGTGTTTTTTTTTCCAGGGTTTATTAACATAGATTATGTGTACAGATGTCTAATGTAAGGGTTGAATTGCATGATTTGATTTTTTGTATAGATAGAAATGTAATTTATGCTTCTAGCTGGTTTGATTATGCAGCAATTGCCTGACTACCCATCTACTATCTCTTCTATCTTGATTTCAATTGTGCAAAGTGCGCCTGAGACACTTGTTTTGCGACTTTGTTCAGCTTCATGTTGCAATAATTGGGTGCAACCTCGTGTTTCTGATTTTCTGATTGTTAGAATACTATTACTTTTTTAAGTATGGGAAATGAATTACTAATGACTTTCCCTTTATGACTATATTCTTTTGTTCCTTGAGTTCTAGTTTCTGAATCGGCTTGTTTAAGTTAACTTGCTGATTTGGTCATGTGAGTCATAGGATTGCATTGTGAAATGAGAAAGAGACCTATTTTGACGATTTTCTTATGCATGCTGAAAACAATATGCAAGCTTGGTCTTATTAGCGCCTTCACAATCCTGATTGTTATGCTTTATTTGATATCAATACATATGAGGTTCATTACTTGAACATCTTTCTTTTTGAATTGGTCGATTTGCAGTCATGGCTCGCTTGAGTTTAGCCACAAGAAATTAAAGAAGAAAAAACAATATGCAAACTTGGTCTTGTTATGGTTGGAAGTGTTAAATGTGATTGAATTTTTTTATCCAAATTATTTGTCACATTTTAAGGTATCACAAAGAGAAGTACTCCTTAAAGAACTCATATTCTTTAACAAGGCATACAAAATGGAGAATAGACTACGTAAATGGTTTTATTCGTGAGAGTGATAGAAAATGCATTGATCATCATGGAATGGATAGACACACTTTCTTTAAGTTATGTAGTGTGCTAAGAACCATAGGGGAGTTGGGCGATAGCAAACATGTTGCATTGGAAGAGTAGGTCGCTTGAGTTTAATGGAATGTTGGGTTGAATTTGATCAATTGTTGGCTTGATTAAGATGTTTTACTACAAGGATGATTGGTTCAAATGGTTGATTTCTTAGAAACTTACAGTTGGCAATGTGCCAAGGTTTTAGATGGTTGAGGGTTTATTGCCTGGTGTTTTCTGAATCAGAGGTTTTCTAGTTTGTTCATTATTTTGAAACTATATGCCTGGTTAAAGTTGATTATGCACTGCACAATTGGTGAAGAGTATCATATTCTAGGAAACTTGATTGGTTTCTATATGTTAGTATGACTACTATGTTTTCTAATTGGGTGCATATGTCCATGCATATGTATAGGTGAGAAATTAAGATGACTAGTCCATTGGACTTCTCGGCTTAGCAGACTTCGTACTCAATTCTCAAGGCATATGATGTTTTTCGTTCTGAAATCTCTTTGAAATCGTGTTTGCTATTATTGAAAGCCCGCTGTTTTAGCATTGTTGAAAACTTATTACTAAGGCCTTCCTGAGGGCCATCGTAATTTTTCAGGCATTTATGAAAGTGCCAGTGCAGTGCTATGACCTGTTAGTTAGATTTTTGGTCTACTATTTTTTGGATCTTGACGACTTTGTTTTTGGCATGCTATTGTCTACTTTTCGGAGGCAAGATCTGCTCTAAGTTTTGCTTTAATATTTCATGATGCGGAACACACTAAAGCTAACAATTGGATAGGTAAACTGTGTCCTTATTGTGAGGATTTATACATAGTCTTTTGGAAAGATCGTGCTTCCGAGAGAAATGCTCAAGGGCCTAAAGCAATTGAAGATGACGTGAATGAAGAGGAACAAAATGAAGAGTCAAGTAAAAAACATGAACTTGAATCATCAATCTATTCAAGAGCCTTCCGGGGTTGAAACAAATTCTGGGAAATCGGTGAATTTAGGTAAAAGGATTAGAATGTTCAAAAATTTGGTAACGGGTTTATTAGAAGTTGCTTCAATTATTGGGAGAGAGATAAAGGCAGCTACTAGTGAGATAAGTACAGTTGTGGGCTTTGATGTTGAGTTAAGTGAGAAATGCTCAAAGGCCAATGAAGAATTGACCAAGCTAGGATTGACAGCAATGGAAAGGCATCGAGTAACTAGAAAAATTGCATCTGATCTTGCAATCATTGATGTGTTTTTTAGCATTTCTTATATCAAAAAGGAAGACTAGGTCCTGGCCCTTGTTTGTGGAGATATTTAAAGTAGGTAAGTTAATTAATGATTTAATTGCAAAGAAAATTAATTTTTGTTTACTTGTTGATCTTGTTATTTCCTCTACTAATGTTTTTGCATTTTTTTTTCCTATGCTTTTCGGTTTGGATCAAGACCTTTTCAAGTGGATACCATTCCTCTTCCTGAAGAGGGTAAATTGGAGATACTCTTCTTATTGTTGAAGGTAGCAGATATAAGATATGGTGATTGGTTGCTATATATGTAGGCTATTATTAAGAATTTAGGAATTGTTTTTTTGTTGTAAACTCCCCTTTTTGGAATTTGTTACAATGGTGAAAATTCGTTTCCTGGATCCTTGTTGGTACATTATTGTTGTAAATAATTATTAGTGGAGTTGAGATTTAATTTTTATTCAATTATGACTTCCAAAATAGTATAAGGATAGTGGATGCAAAATATGATTGCATTACATATTGAATTTGTGAGCCAAACATAGCAATGGAATGGCGATTACATTACCTTATGTAATTAGCCTATAACCAACCAAACATGGTAATGTAATCACTATTGCATTACACTTCATTTCCATTGCACTACATTGTTGATTGCATTACAGTCTAATTACATTGCATGCAGCCAAGCGCCACATAAGTGCAATTTATGCATATCTTCTTCTTTTGCATTTATATTCCCCAAAACCAACTACTTGGTTCCATAAACGTAATCATGTTCCATAGTAAACATAGCCATAGTTTGATCCATTTTTTTGTTGGAATTTTACCAACTAGCTATTTCATATTATATTTAGATTGCAAAACACTACACAAACTTAAAAAAAAGAAGGAAATAGCATAACATTACAAAAAATAAAAATAAAAGGGATGTTGGACGTCAATGCAATAATCCCTCCCTCAGGGTTATTAGATGGAGATAATCCAACTTTGTTAGTTGGATACCAACATATATAACCACCTTTGATCCCCTCCCCCCTTTTTGGTTTGGTAATGTCATTAAATGAATAGAAATTGGACTTGATAGAGTGAAGATATGGACAATCAATTCATGGCAACTTTGTCCATGATCAGTTAGGTTGGTGTTTGTCTTAGTAATTTCAAATCGAGTCCAGATGGAGGTATCTTGGGTTACCCTTTTCTAACTTTAGTTAATTTCCATCTTACCTATTAATAAATATACCCTTAGTTTCCAATAGAAAAATTTTAAGGTTGCATATGACCCAAAAATAAATCCAAAACTCAGCATAAGTTGAAGGGATATAATCATATCTAGCCCCGACAAAATTTATTCAACCTAATAATCCGATCGACCCGAAGCTGCCCAAACGATAAGGGGAGTTAGACAAGATTTAGTATCTCAACTTATTTTTATCTGATTGTGCACAATTTTATTCTTTAATACCTACCTTGTCTTGTTTTTTTAACGAGCATGCAATATTCGTCAAGATTTTGATTCTAAAAGGACCAAACTCATCTGTTTATACTTTCCACCTTCTTAAGTTTTTTCTATGTCTTCCCTCTCCATCAATCTAGCCTATAGCTACACATCATTTCTATGTTGCATTTGTCTAGCCTTTTTAACGATGATGGACCTAGTGAGAGTGAGGAGACCAAGTGGTATGCAAAAGGCACTACTTTTATTACACTCTCAAAAGTAATGTGCAAAGAGTGAACAAGACTTTCCACACTCCCTCTCAAAACTAGGTGTTCTCTCTCACTTTTGAAGGACTCCTCTCTGACCTCTTATGTGTGATGCCTCTCTTTTGTGTGTTGCCTATACAAGAAGATCTCACCTCTATTTATACTAACTCCATCTCCTTAAGATGTGGTGGAGATTTGTGACAAGTGTCACAATCTTACAAGGCCTAGCATTACATATCTGAGATTTTTCCTAGGATTTTTCTAGTAGATAGAATAATATCTTAGATATTACTAGTACCTAGAATAATCTAAGAAAATATCTTAGATATCTTTATAAAGGTCTAGAATATCCTCGGTAAAAATCTAGATATTACATTCCTAAGATTTTTATATATTAATATCGTACTTCTAGAATATTCTCTTACTTATAAAGTGGGTGATGATTTTTTATTTTTCACACTCCCCTTAGCACCCACTTTTCCTCAATGTTGTTCTTGACATCATCCTGAGGCTTGCTCGCAACTCATCAAACTTTGCACAACTGAGCGCCTTTGTGAAGATATCGGCTACTTGGTCTTCGGTCCTTTTGTACTCCATGTTAATCTCTCCTCATAATACCTTCTCTCGTATAAAATGATAATGTACCTCCATGTGCTTGGTCCTGGCATGGAACACTGGATTCTCTACTAGTCGTATGGTGGAGAGATTGTCAGATTTTGGCATAACTGAATCATTGGTAGATTGATGGAGATCTTTCTGTAGCTGGACCAACCATGTACATTCTTGGGCTACCATTGCTGTTGCACAATACTCTGCCTCTGTGCTTGATAATGAGATTGTTGGTTGTCTTTTACTACACCATGATACAACATCTTATCCCAGGCTAAACATATAACCCATAGTAGATTGATGAGTATCATGATCACTAGCATAATCAGCATCACAATAACCAACTAATTCAAACTTGTCATCCTTCTTATAGTATAGACCATAATCAAGTGTTCCCTTTATGTACCTCAATATTCGCACTACCACTTCCAAGTGAGGCTTCTTCGAGTTTTGTATGTACTGACTCACCATGCTGACGGCCTAGGTAATATTGGGCCTAGTCAGTGTAAAGTAGATTAAACTTCCCACCAATTACCGGTACATTGATGGTTCTTCAAGATCCTTCCCTTCATATGAACAAAGCTTAGCATCGCTTCCATGGGAGTTGAGATTGGTTTGCATTCAAGCATGCCAAACTTTTAAAGAAGATCTTGAGCATACTTATGTTGGCACAAGAACAATCCATGCTTAGTTCTTTCAACTTCAAGACCAAGAAAGTGCTTTAACTCATTGAGATCCTTCATTTGGAAGCACACTTAAATATTGGTCTTTGTTTGCTGAATTTCTGTTTCATCGTCACCGGTGATAATGAGGTCATCCACATAAACCAATACTATAGTGATCCTCCCTTCTCGAGCCTTCACAAACAAGCTGGAGTCTCCTGGTGCCATAGAGTAGCCACATTGGACCAAGAACTCTGCTATTTTTCCATACCTTGCTCTTAGGGCTTGCTTGAGTCCATATAATGCCTTCTTCAACTTGCACACATAATCTGGATGACTCTTGCTCTTGAACCCCTTCGTTTCATCCATGTATATCTCATGATCAGGCTCTCCATGCAAAAATGCATTCTTAACATCCATCTATCATAGTCTCCAAGACTTGATGGAGGTCAGTGCTAGTAGAACACGTACAATGGTGATTTTTTCCACTGGACTGAATGTTTCTTTATAATCTATATCATACGTCTGTGAGAACCCTTGAGCCACTAATCATGCTTTATACCTTTCAATCGATCCATCAGGCCACACCTTTAACTTGTGTACCCATTTATAAGAAATGGGCTTCACATCCTTGGGCTTGGGTACTAACTCCCAAGTCTCATTTTGAATCAAAGCTTGTATTTCTTCCTCCATGGCCTTTTGCCACTCCTTCTTTTGTCTTGCTTTTTCATAGGTGCTTGGTTCCGTAATGCTTGATCCTTCTACTAATGCTGCATTTACATATTTAGGATTTAGTTTTCGTGTCCTCTTAGACCTTTTTAAGTGTGGCTCTGAGGTTTCTTTTTCCACTATATCTTCAAGTTGACTTGGTCTTTCTTCTTTTAGAGATGCATGATATATACTTGTTTGCCACAGACTCCCCTACTTGTTTGATATCTCAACTTTATTTCCTTCTCCTTCTACAAATTCTTCTTGTGGTGCTCCCTTATTACTTGATTCTTTCTCTTTACCCTTGGAGTGCTCCTCAAGTCGTTGTTCCAACTTTTCCTTGATCTCCTTAGAATTTGGAAGTGTCATTACTTGTGATGACCACCACGAAGGTGCTTCATCAAAGACCAAATTTTGTGATGCATAACAAGGTCCCATTGTTGGGTCACAACATCTCCATCCCGTTATTTCATGGTCATAGCCCACAAAGATGTAACGAATCACCTTTTTATCGAACTTGCTTCGTAAGTGGTATGTTATGAAGACATAACACACACAACCAAAAATTCTGAAATGGCTTACCATGGGCTTGACATTCCATAACTTTTTATATGGAGAAATGAACCCAAGCCTTGCTTGTGGTAGTCTATTTATGATGTACACTGCAGTCTTCATGCACTCAGCCCAGAAACATGGTGGCACATTCTTAGCATGTAGCATGCTTCTGCATGTCTCTGCGAGATGTCTATTCTTTCTTCCTACTACTTCATTTTGTTGAGGTGTGCAAGGACTAGCTTGTCGTCATATTCTATGTGCTCGTAAGTATTCAAAGAACTCATCCGATGTATATTCTCCCCCATTATCTGTACGCAGGCACTTGATTTTGTGTCCTACTTCACTTTCAACCTTATTTTTGAACTCCTTAAACTTATCAAGTGCCTCTGATTTCTCTTTCATGAAGTCTACCCAAACATATCTTGAAAAGTCATCAATAAAGGTAATCATGTACTTGTATCCCGTGATAGATGGCTACTTCACTTTACCAAAGACATCGGAGTGCACGAGTTCAAGTGGCTCCTTAGCTTTGAATGTAGACTCCTCATACGGAAGTTGATCTGCCTTCCCGTATTGGCATCCCGCACAGATTATGTTATCCCAAATTTCAAGTTGTGGAAAGCCCTTCACCATTGACGTTGGCATCATCACCTTTAATTTGTGATAACTCACATGACCAAGTCTTGCATGCCAGAGATCTACTGTCTCATTCTCTCTTGTTTTATCTATATATGCATCTTGGGCTGACATCGCATATACCGACTCCAACCTTCGTCCTTCCATAAGTGGGGGAGATGTGGGTTTGAGGCTGCCGTATGCCTTCCCATCTTTAAGCCCAAAGACCACATAGTTCCACGATGATGTAAGTTGGGACACTGACAACATATTTTTGTTCATTCCAGGCACATGGTAGGATATTACGCTTTTCTAACTTTAGTTAATTTCCATCTTGCCTATTAATAAATATACCCTTAGTTTCCATTTGAAAAATTTTAAGGTTGCATATGACCCAAAAATAAATCCAAAACTTACCATAAGTTGAAGGAATACAATCATATCTAAACTGGGTAAAATTTATTCAACCTAATAATCCGATCGACCTAAAGCCGCCCAAAGGATAAGGGGAGTTAGACAAGATTTAGTATCTTAACTTATTTTGGTCTGATTGTGCACAATTTTATTCTTTAATACCTACTTTGTCTTTTCTTTTTTTTAACGAGCATGCAATATTCGTCAAGATTTGATTTCAAAAGGACAAAACTCATCTGTTTATACTTTCCACCTTCTTAAGTTTTTCCTGTGCCTTGCCTCTCCATGAATCTAGCCTATAGTTGCATATCATTTCTATGTTGCATTTCTCTAGCCTTTTTAACAACGATGGACCAACGAATCATTTAATCAAATCAACTATATCACCATAAAAAAATAGTATGTGCTAAAATAGGAACTGTACATGATTGATGATCTCCTCTAGGACAAACCATGGGTATAGCATTAAGTATTTTTGTTGTTAGAAATTTGGTGTCTCTAACAATTATCTGTCTACACAATTTACTTATCTTTTTGTTTTCTTGTAGGCTGACACCTAAAAAGCGTTTAAACAATAGAGTTATATAACAATTTATTTAAAGAAAATTAATTTATTACGAACACAAATTGGTTCAAGTAATTTCATACTTAGTCCCATTACCCAAAATCTCAATTTCGAGTCTTGTCAACAGAGAAAATTGATGATGGGAGATCTTTAACCCCTTTATGGACTAACCGTATCTCGATTCTGATAAAATAAAGGCCCAAAGACAACAAAAACAAGAAGAAAATAAATGATATAAAATTTGCAAAAGACAAACAAAAAATATAAATGCATTTCTAGTCTTTTAGGCTGACCTAAAACCAAAGCCTTAGGGATAAGGTCTTCATAATTTAAAACCCAAAGCCAAAGTATGACCAACTCTTAATTTTATCCACCTGTTTATTTTGTTAAGTTACAATTGGGGCATGTGGCCAAAAATATACATTGGCACATTCGATGACGAAGTTAGGATAGGGCCATGTGGCCATTCCCCCTTCCCACCACAAAAAAAAAGGAAGAAAAATACTCCTTCTGTCATTGTCAAAAAATGTCATCTTCCCCAGAATATTATCAAAATTTACTTTCCAAAACGTTTTCATTACTTTTGTTAGTTAAAAACTTATTTCAAAAATATAAATACATTTATACTTATTTGTACATTTCCTAAATATGACTATTAAACGCCTATTCTTTTCGTTGGTAAATCAGGATTGGTAAAAGGGTGAAATGGGTTGAAATACCTTGAAGTTGGTATTTTTTGTTGAAATGAGTTGAAGTAAGTTGAAATAGGTTGAAATGAGTTGCGATTGGTTGAGTGGGTTGAAGTTGGTATATTTTTTGAAGTTGGTTAAAATAGTGAGAATCAAATTTTGAAAGAGGTGGGTTGAAGTTGGTTGAAGAGGATTGAACTAGGTTGAAGTTGGTTAAAGTTATTTAAAATTAGTTAAAATTAGTATTTTTTATTGAAGTGAGTTGAAGTATTGAAATTGGTAAATTAGAAAAGACCAATATAAAGGGCATGTTCTTTTCGTTGGTATATTGGGGTTGGTAAAAAGGTGGAGTTCGTTGAGGTGGGTTGAAGTGGGTTGAGGTTAGTATTTTTTATTTGAAATTGGTTGAAGTTGGTTGAAGTTAAAATATTTTGTATATTGGTTAAAAATAGTAAGAATAAAATCTTGAAAGATGTGTGTTGAAGTGGCTTGGAGTGGGTTAAAATATATTAAAATTGATATTTTTTATTAAAATGGGTTAAAATATATTGAATTAGATTTAAGTTCGTAAATTGAAAAAAAACCAACAAAAAAAATAGGCGCTAATATAGCACGACAAGGGGAGTATTTTATTTTGCTCAGAGAACTGATAATATTGTGCACATGGATGAGATGGCAAAGTTGACATGTATGGCTAGGCGGCGTTAGCTAGTCTGAACGTTAGAACGCAATAATTACTATGATTGTTTTTCCTTAAAACTTAATTTTTACTGGTATATTTTTGAGTTCTAAAAATAAAAAGTTCTGAACTTTTTATCAAGATTCTTAGCAAATACCTTTCAACTTTAAAAATGATGTGAGTACTCCTTGAATTGTTTAAGTTATTTGATTTATTATTAATTGATGATATGTTTTTCTCCAAACGCACCCATGAGATTATGAACGAAAAGAAAAGTGATGTAAATGCATTGTATATATAAGCTATGTAATTTGTTAGAAAAATTAGATAATCTAACAATTCATCTTGGGTGAACTTGCCCATTTTTTTCAAAAACAATAATGCCACATTGCTCCACAACTTATCAAATGATCCGTAATCAATGTTGATTGCCGTACAATAATTTGTTATGAGACAGTCTCACATAAAAGTTTGCACATTCTAATTTATAAAACATCATACCATAATTTAAAATAAATAAATTTATATTTTTACGTGAATCACATATTTAAAAGAATATTCTCAAACTTACATTGTAAGTTTTTGTTTCTATATTTCAACTTGACCAGTTCGCACTTCCATACTTATTGTAAGTTTTTGTTTCTTTGGTTCGTACTTGAATTAAGAAGCGGATTAGGTACAACATATGAAGTTCTATTCTTTAAGTTTTTGCCTGTTTTAGTATGTAAAAGCTAGTTTATATTAATCGAATTTGGCTTCTAACCTTATATTTGTGGACCAACTTTGGGCAAATGTTTGTTTAAAGACATACATGAATTATAAAAATATAAATTTATTTATTTTATATTATAATAAGATGTTTTAGATATGGGAATACGTAATTTTTGGGGAGATAATACATCATTGTGAAGTAGTCAATGTGGTATTTAATTATCGGTCATTTGAAAGTATAAACTAATGTGACATTATTCTGTCCCGAACGGAAAAAAAAAAATTCGTAAGCTAGTTTTATCCAAAATGCATGAAATAATCATATTATGTAATTTCTTAACCAAATTATATACAACAACAAGCTTATGTTGTATGTTTTTTCTTTCCAATATTGACATATCTAGGCAACACATGCCATCAAGTACTGTAAACACAAAATAAGGGAAGGGGTATTCACTGTACTTTAATTTGAAAGATGAGGAGTATTGTTCTGACCTTAACCAGAAGGTTAGGGCTCTTCTATTTTTAGAAGTCATCGTAATTTTGGATTTACTTTTCTTCCATTATTTTTGGCTATCCTTTTCCCTATTTTATTGCTCCTTGTCAATGGCGATGCACTCATGCTAATGAACCAAGTGGACGAGACTTTTTGTAGCTTTTTATTTAAAAAAAAAATCTTCCATTTTATTTTCTTGTGGCATTTTTTTTCTAGCTAGTTTGTACTTCTTTTTCAATTTTTCCTCCTCATTTGTTAAAACAACTGTTCGGAAGGCTTACGAGAACTTGTTATCTATTAGCGAGAGCTTGTTATCTATTAGCGTAAATATTAGCATAAATGTCAGTATATTACAATAAGCCAAACAAATTGATCCTCAAATTTTGGGGTGTTTGGGAAATAGCTGTTTGAAGAGTTTTTTATTTTTTTTTATCAAAAAGAGCTTTTTTGATCAAAAATAGCTGTTTGACCAAGTAAAAAAACTAATATGGGTGTTTAGTGAAAGAGCTTTTCAGAACAGCTTTTTGGATCCAAAAAGCTAATTTGGAAAAGCTAATTCCATGAGCTTTTTGGAAGAGTTTTTTGAAGAATTAGTTTTTTGTCTCACAACTTTATCAGAAACAACTAATTTTACCAAACAGTTTTTCAACAAACAACTAATTTAAACAGCCAACTCAAACACCTAACAACTAACAGCTAACAGTTGTTCGCCAAACAAGGCCTTTGTCCCACGTCTAGTTAACATGTTTAACAAATTTCATTGAATTTTAAAAGGGCCAATTTCATCAGTGCGCCAATATTTGACCCCCTTCAACAACACAGCCGCTCCTCGTTCTTGGACACATTTTGACAGGCTTGTTTAAAATTTTTTGTTTATATATATACAAGAATTTTATTTCTCAAATTGGTTCATACTTTTTTAATTCTTTTGGCAAGGGAAAATGACACTTCATTCATCAAGCATAATTTGTCATGCGGTACTTATAATGTATATTCGACTAAAATAAATACAATTTTTGAATGTTAGAATCACATTTCAAAATAAAAAATACTAACTTGAAACCCATTAATCACCCTTCTTCCCACTCTCGTTATTTTCTAGTACAACCTGAGAAAGAGATGCACAAATTTGCGACAATATCTTAATCGAGATTGATCTGTTGATCTGCTGTAACACTTGAGCAAGATACTCTTCTAACAAAAAATATTATAAGTGAGTGGTCAAAATTTTTGAACAACCGTCTCAACATATATAAAGGATCCATCCCATTTAAATTCACAAAGTTACACAAATAAAGCGACAAACAAGCATAAAATAAACTCCCACAATTGAAGAAAAAAACACAACTCTCACAAATAAGAGATTGATTAATCTCCTAATTGGATAGACAACAACTAAAATTACGTATCTTACTAATTCTAAATACCAAATAAAAGAAAGATTACACACGGCTAGAGAACGGGCCATTCCCCTTCTTCACCAAAATATTTGAAAAAAAAGAACTACTAGGCTGGCACAATTGGAGAGGAGGAGGAGGGGAGGGGGTGGGAACTAAATTGGTTCATACTTAAAAAATAAGAATATTTATTTTGTCGAAGATTTTATCATAATTGAATTTTTATGCAATTATCATAATAAATTTCCATGTCAGCCATTGATATTTATAAACAAAATTTCAACCTTTGATTAGCTTTGGAATTAGCTAATGTACCCAGTTGCCAATAACCGCCCACCTCTTTTGTTTTTTCCCTCTTGCTGCCCTAGTTCCTTTTTTTATTGGCAACTTTGCCGACTACTGTGTCTTTCTCGAAGTCTCTGTCTCTAGCTCTCCCTCCATTGGAAAGACCTAATCAGGTTCACCGCCAAGAAAGTTAATGAAAAACTGATCAAGATAATTTCGAATCAATTTAAGCACATAAATTTAGGTTGGATTCACCACGAAGAACAATAGTACCAACCCTTGCAATGCCACCTTTGTCAAATCCGGAAGGAAACTTCCATGTTTTTCCCTACACTCTCAGTTTGTAGTACTCTTCATTACTGCAGTTTAATATACTATCATATTTTCCTCTTTACGGTGTGGATGTCGCACTTTTCATATGATTCATATTCAAATTCAAATTCAATGTCAGAAATCCCACCACTAGGTGGGGTGTAAGAGTCAAATGTGCAGCCTTATTCCTAAATTGTAAAATTATAGAGAGGTTGATTTCAATTGATTCAAGATTTAAAAATTATGGACTACTTACTACTCAACAAAAATAGAGCATAGGAAGTTCAGACACACATTTTACTTTAGTTCATATAATTCAAGATGAAAAAATAGTCTAAATTAATCTTTTTTAGCCATAGAGATTTTCGACAAACTTTCCATATGATTGTGCACGGAAAACAAATCAACAAATCACAAAACAGAGGATAAAAGGAAAGCTCAGATGAGAGAGAGACAGAGACACTAGTGATAGCCGTTTGTTTTACGGGAAAAACTGAAATTTTATTGGATTCCAACCTTTTTACTGAAAATTCATTGGAGGAATAGCAATGAACTGAATCAAATTCTAAGAAAATGACATCAAAAACTATCCTCAATGAAGCCCATGAAGCTCAATACCCAAAAAGAAAATACATAAGAGACAAACCCTAATTACTTTTAAATAAAAGTAAAAAATGAGAGAATTCATCTTTTTTATAGGTTCCATTCTCCAATACTTGCTTTGCTAGGTTGGAAGTACCCAACTCACTTTCTCATACAAGTCTCCCCAATTATTTAAACAAATTTCATAGATTCTTCCCACTTAAATTCCATGACATGATACACCCCGAACAGGAAAAAGTGTCACCATTTTAGATATATTCATGATTGGGGAAGAAGAAAGCTCCATTAACTAGAGAGGTCCAAACGTCTAGAGAAGAGAGGAAGGGAAAAAGAAAAAGCAGATTGAATGGGCTCTTACGGTCGATTTCACAGATGGATTGTAGCAGAAAAGGCTTGGTCAGCACTGTTGGCAGCAGTCAAGGAGCCTCGGTGGCTACTACAGTTAGAGCATAGTCAATGGTGAGCCAAAAATTTGGCTCATCAGTGGGGCCTACCAGTACCACATCAATTCTCTCTTCAACTTTTTGACTCACAATCCTTCCCCTCTCCAATGTAAGACTGATCACCTTGGCTCACCAAATAAAATAATATCTATGGACCCCACACCTAACCAAATTATTTAGTTTAGTTTTTATGTTATGGTTTTATTTGGCTTTATTAGTTTTGTGAAAAAATAATTTTCACATAATAATTTGATAACACAACTAATTAAAAGTTCATAATTTTTTTAAAAAAAATCAACAAGTTTGAATTTTAAAAAAATTCACACATGCTTCAATATTTGAAAAATAATTTATGGTTATCTAATTCAATAAAAATAATTTATTTCTCTTTGAATAAAATTCAAGCAAAAAAAATCATCAAATTTTATCAACAAATTTTTATCCAAAAGAGTATAAAAGGAAAATATGAGTCAATCCAAAAAATATTTTAATCCCCCAGCCCAACTATTTGCCTAAAAAAAAAAAACCAAAACTGATGCAAAAAAAAAGGAAAAGCCCAACTGGCTGCCCCCGAGCCGCTAACCTGTGTGAGCCAACTCGTGAGCTGGGACGGGCAAGCCAAGAAATGTACGGCTATGAGCGGCTCACGCGCATACCCCAAGGCCAACTTTTGGCTCATGGATGTGCCATTGGAATTGCTCTTAGACTGAGATTTCTATGTATTTGACTTTCAATTGGATAGATGACACAGAGGGTGGAGAGAGAGAGAGGGAGGCTGTAAGAGAAACAGAGAGGTTGGACATAGGTTGTGGGTAGTCATCATCGGCGGCGTAGATTACTTTATTTTACATCAACAGTTAAAAAGTAGTCAATTATTGCAATTGAAAGTTGTTTCAATTATGGTAGAACTTCGCAAATTATTACATCCACCTGGCTGGATGGAACGTAATGGTAAGCCTACCTTTTGTATTTTATATATAATTTTTGAGCCCAAAACACACTTTGCCTGTTAGTTGCTAAGTTGGTGTTGAAGCAAGCATGGGCTAACGGGATAGTGTTGGGGCCTACAATTTGATTCTGGATATGCCTTAATTTTACAATTTTTGACCTTTTTACGATAGGGCAAGACAAAAATGTACCATTTAAAAATTATTTATCTATAGTAAAATTTTAAGAAATAATTTTTCCTTATGACAAGGATTTTTTTGAACTTTCAACAAACATTTTTTGATGGAATCCTAGCCACTGAAGATCTTGTGCATGATGATACAAGTCCCACATGTCCAAGAACAAGGTCCCAAGTGAAGAAAATGGCTCAATTATTGCAAGAGAATGAAGCTAGCACAAACGGGTTCACTAGCTTCAAAGTGCACGGTTTTGTGCATTCGATTTCCTAAGCTACATTGTAGCTTAGACCTAAGATTTTTGCATTTTTGGAATCCTTTTGATGTTGTTTTGTAGGTCCATGCATGAGTTTCAAGTCATACCCTCAAGAGGATTGAAGATCAAGGTCACTTTCCCAAGCTACTTCATTTTTCCCCGGTTTTGCACGGTTGGAAACATTAGTTTGATTAACCCTCAAAACCATTTTGTAACCATGATTTTCGAGAGGGGGGGGGGGATTATACACATCCTAAAATCCCCCCCCCCCCATGTTTAAAATCCAAATCATGACCTTTTCTTCTAAGCCTAAAAGTTGCCTGAAAACCGACCACCATCCGGCTTTAACCCAGTTCTAGAGAACCCGGTTTATTCCTTTCCAAATAGCCGGCGAACTCTGGTTTGCAAGCTGAATGGCACACGTTCCAAGGCTAGCACACACCCCAAGGACCTCTAGAGAAGTGTGGCCAATGAAAAGAGGGTTGCAAACTATGTTGTCTCTCCATTTCTATTGGCTAGCCGTTACTTGCTTCCCATTGGACAATCGCAAAGTGCTCTTGATATTTCGACTGGTACACATACTAGCTAGTGTTGTTTTCAGCTTATTTAGTCCTTAAACATTAGATTACTTAATGTGTAATAGGCTTAGACAAGGTTTGGTTGTAATTCGGATGTATTAAGCTTAGTTAAGCATGCTTGTAATTAGTTAGTTGGCAAACCGGTTGTATTACACTAAGCTAATACCTTTCCTCCCTAGGAAGGAAAGTGATGCACCTACTTGCTTGCTTGCTAGGTGGTTAGCTAGTATGTAAGCTATTTTCGGCTATGAATGAAGCACACTTCAGATTTTTGAGCCAAAAATCGTGAGAGCATTTCAAGCTTTCCCCCTCAAATTCTTACTTGCTTATCTTAGTTTAGGCCAAACTAAGTGGTGTCAAAGTGAGTCTTAACCTTGATTAAGTGGTGTTTATGTATCTTAATCAAGATTAAGGGCCCTAAACTCAAAGGTTGGTGGTGATTCTGTATCCAATCCAGAGTTTAGTTCTATCCTGTTCTAGTTTCAATCGTATGGTTTGCAAGTGAAGTAATTAACTTTGTTAATCAAGTTAATCTCTTTCACTTTGCTTATCTTCCATATTCCCTCACTCTCCCCCTTCAAACACTTCTATTTCTATCCCAAATCACGGCTTGTGCATCTGGAAAAAGGCTAGAAACAAGGCAACTCTCAAAGGCACTCAAACCGTGCCTAGTTTGCATTTCCTAGTGCCCGAGGGCAACAAAGTGGCACGGCCACACCGTGCCCATAGGCACGACCGTGCCACCCCTAGCCGTGACAAAGTCTTGTGTTTTGCTTCCCCTTTGATGTGTGTTTGCTTGGGTAGTGCTTTCCCTTGACACATACATCATATTTGGTGTCAAAGCTAAGTTTCTCCTTGGCTTGGTACTTCACCCACCATTCTTAAATTCCTTCCTTTCCACTTTCAAATAGAAAGTGATTCTATTCCTTTTCCTACATCAAAACAAACATGAGTGCTAGCATTAGTATGGAAGAGAAACTTGATGTTGTTTTGAAGAGTAACCATGAGATTACTTCTTCAAACCAAGAATTGAAGAGTTCTAATCAAGAATTGAGGGCACAAAATGAGTACCTACGAAAGCAACTAGGTACCTTCCTCAAACAAAAGTAGAAGATGAATGAAGAGCCCTCCTCTCATGAGCCACGAAATCAAGAACAAGTTTTCAGCCATACCATTGATTCTTCAAGTGATGAAGAACCATGGAGGAGGCCACGAAATGAACAAAGAAATCAGGCAAACTCTAATGACTTTAGAGTTGAGATTCCACAGTATGAAGGCAAGCTGGACCCAGAAGAGTTTCTAGATTGGTTGCACACGGTTGAAAGGGTGTTCGAATACAAGGATGTTCAAGAGGACAAGAAAGTCAAGTTGGTGGCACTAAGGCTACGTAAGTATGCTTCTTTATGATGGACTAATCTTTGTGCTAAACGTGTTAGAGAAAGAAAAGCCAAGATTAGAACTTGGGAAAAAATGAAATCCAAGTTAAAACCTAGATTTCTACCACCCACTTATGTACAAGATTGCTATTCACAGTTGCATAATCTAAACCAAGGCAATCTAAGTGTAGAGGAGTATACTAGAGAGTTTGAAAAGCTTGTTATCAAATGTGACCTTCAAGAACCAGAAGAGCAAACTATTGTTAGGTACTTAGGAGGACTTGAACCTAAGTATGCTAATGTTGTTGAATTACAAGCTTACACTACATTTGACGAAGTTTGTGTGCTAGCTCATAAAGTTGAACAACAAAAGAAAGCTAGACCCACCATCAAACCTTCAAACCCATGGCCACTAAACCGGAATCAACCCTTTAACAAGGGGAGTTCCAACCCACCACCAAAACCACAAATGCCTTTCCCTTCTAATCCACAAAGAACCGTAGCTCCTCAAAAGTCCCCAGCACCCCCATTTCATCCAAACCCTAACCCCATGGGTAATAGAAGGTGCTTTAAATGTCAAGGTCTTGGTCATATTGCTTCTGAATGTCCAAACAGAAAGGTGATTACACTAGCTGAATGGACTACTGTGAAGGAGGACTTTGAAGAAGAAGAGCACGAAAATGAGGATGAGTTTGAAGAGGAAGAAACTCATGAAGATGTTGTGGAAGAAGCAGATAAAGGAGAACTCTTGGTTTTAAGGAGAGTTCTAAGAAATCAAAAGGGAGTTAAAGATGAACAAAGAGAGAATATATTTCATACAAGGTGTACCTCTCAAGGTAAAATATGCTCTTTGATCATTGATGGTGGTAGTTGTTCTAATGTTGTTTCTCTAAGCATGATTGAGAAACTTGGGCTCCAAACAATGACTCATCCACATCCTTACAACATTCAGTGGTTAAATCAAAGCAAGGGAATTCAGGTGAACTCTCGTTGTTTGGTTTCATTTTCCATTGGAAAAAATTATAAAGATGAGTTATGGTGTGATGTTATTCCTATGAATGCATGTCATATTCTGTTGGGAAGACCATGGTTGTATGACCGTAGAGTTATGCATAATGGTTATCTAAACACATATTCATTTACCAAGGATGGCAAGAAAATCACATTAGCCCCTTTAGCCCCATCCAAACTCCATGAAAAACCCCCACAAAATAAGCCTAAACACAGTGAGTGTTTACTAGCCGTGAGTGAGTCAGTTCTAAAGGCTTCACAACATGAGTTTAAAGCCTTTAAAGAGTGGATTTTAAGCATCCAAGAAGAACCTGAAACTCTGTTGCCCACTCACCCCATTGCCAAAGCACTCCTTGAAAACTTTTGTCATTTATTCCCTGAGGAGATCGCCACGAGTTTGCCTCCAAAGAGAGATATTCAACATCACATTGATCTTATTCCTGGTTGTATCCTACCAAACAAGCCTGCATATAGGATGAACCCAAAGGATACTAATGAGATTCAAAGACAGGTTGCAGAATTACAGGAAAAGGGTTTGATTCGTGAGTCTTTGAGTCCATGTGTCGTTCCAGCTCTTTGGGTGCCTAAAAAAAATGGTGGAATGCGAATGTGTGTTGATAGCAGGGCCATTAACAAGATTACTATCAAGTACAGGTACCCCATACCAAGACTTGAAGATATGCTTGATGAGTTACATGGCTCTAAGGTGTTTTCAAAGATTGATCTTCGAAGTGGTTACTACCAAATCAGAATCAGAGAAGGTGATGAATGGAAAACTGCTTTCAAAACCAAAGGTGGTCTCTATGAATGGTTGGTAATGCCTTTTGGTCTTTCTAATGCACCTAGTACTTTTATGAGGTTGATGAACCAAGTGTTTAGACCTTATATTGGCAAGTTTGTGGTAGTCTACTTTGATGATATTTTGGTGTATTTTAAGAATGAGCATGAACATCAAGATCATTTGACTCAAGTAATGCTTGTCTTAGAACGTGAAAAGCTATTTGGTAACCTTAAGAAGTGTTCTTTCTTCACTCCAGAAGTTACATTTCTTGGTTATATTGTGACTGAGGATGGTATAAAGGTAGATGAAGGTAAGGTAGAAGCCATTCGTTCTTGGCCTATACCTAAAAGTATTCATGATGTTAGAGCTTTACATGGTTTAGCTTTTTTCTACAGGAGGTTTATTCGGAATTTCAGCACTATTATGGCTCCTATGACTGAAGTCATCAAAGGTGCATCCTTTATGTGGAATCCAAAAGCTCAATCTGCCTTTGAAGATATCAACACTAAACTTACTCAAGCACCGGTATTATCTTTGCCTTACTTTAGTAAAGTTTTTGAAGTTGAATGTGATGCCTCTGGTGTAGGCATTGGTGGAGTTCTTACACAAGAAGGTAAACCTCTAGCCTTCTTTAGTGAGAAATTATGTGATTCAAGAAGAAAATACTCCACTTATGATAAAGAGTTTTATGCTATTGTGAGGTGTTTGGAGCATTGGAATCATTATCTTATTGCAAGTGAGTTTATCTTATATTCTGACCATGAAGCATTGAACTATATACAAGGCCAGTATAAGTTAAACTCCAGGCATGCCGAGTGGGTTGAGTTTATGCAGTCATATCACTTTACTATCAAGCACAAGTCAGGTAAACTCAATCAAGGTGCAGATGCTCTATCCAGGAGATACCTCTTATTATTCCAGTTAGATGCTTGTGTACTTGGTTTTGAGCATCTACAGGTATTATATGCTGAAGATGAAGACTTTGGGGCATTATATGCTACTTGTTCAAAACACCCCAAAGGAGATTTTCATGTTCAAGAAGGTTTCTGTTCAAGGGTACTCGGCTATGTATTCCTAAGTGCAGTACAAGAGAATTGATGATTCGAGAAGTCCATGGAGGATCCTTAGTTGGACATTATGGTGAGAACAAACTTGTTATTACGCTAAGGGAACATTATTTTTGGCCAGGTATAGAACGAGATGTGCAGGATATTCTGAAGAGGTGTGGAACATGTCAAGTTGCAAAGAGTCATTCATTACCTCAAGGCTTATATACTCCATTGCCCGTACCAACTCTACCATGGGTGGATGTAAGTATGGACTTTATTTTGGGTTGACCAAGAACTCCAAGAGGCAAAGATTCGATATTTGTGGTGGTAGACAGGTTTTCAAAGATGGCACATTTCATTCCCTACAGCAAAACCAATGATGCCACACATATTGCCGAGCTCTATTTCAAAGAAGTGACAAGACTGCATGGTATTCCTAAATCCATTGTTTCTGATAGGGATACTAAGTTTCTAAGTCATTTTTGGATTACTCTTTGGAAGAAACTAGGTACTAAGTTGTTGTACAGTACCACTTGTCACCCCCAGACTGATGGCCAGACTGAGGTAACTAATCGAACCCTTAGCACTCTTTTAAGGGCTTTGATTAAACCTCATGCTAAGGCTTGGGATTTACTCTTGTCACATGATGAATTTTCTTATAACAAAGCTCCTAGTAAGGCTACAGGTCTTTCACCCTTCAAGGTGGTGTATGGAATTGAACCATTGAGTCCCATTGACCTCATTCCATGACCACAAGACCACAAGCCTCATATTGATGCAGCAGCAAGGGTAAAGGAGATTCAGAAACTCCATGAGTTGGTAAAGGTGAAGATTGAAAATACCAATGCAGCATATGAAGCCCATGCCAACAAGCATAGGAGAAAGATTGTATTTCAACCTGGAGACTTAGTATGGATTCACTTAAGGAATGAGAGATTTCCTTCTAAGAGGAAGAATAAGCTCATGCCCCGAGCTGATGGTCCATTTAAAGTCTTGGAAAGAGTTAATGACAATGCTTATAAGGTTGATTTACCAGGTGAATATGAAGTCTCTGCCACTTTCAACGTAGCTGATTTAAGTCCATATTATTCAGATGCTTCCCCACAAGTTTTGAGGGTCAAATCTTTTCAACAAGGGGAGGATCATGGAATCCTAGCCACTGAAGATCTTGTCCATGATGATACAAGTCCCACACGTCCAAGAACAAGGTCCCAAGTGAAGAAAATGGCTCAATTATTACAAGAGAATGAAGCTAGCACAAACGGGTTCACTAGCTTCAAAGTGCCCGGTTTTGTGCATTCGATTTCCTAAGCTACATTGTAGCTTAGACCTAAGATTTTTGCATTTTTGGAATCCTTTTGATGTTGTTTTGCAGGTCCATGCATGAGCTTCAAGTCATACCCTCAAGAGGATTGAAGATTAAGGTCATTTTCCCAAGCTACTTCATTTTGCCCCGGTTTTGCACAGTTGGAAACATTAGTTTGATTAACCCTCAAAACCATTTTATAACCATGATTTTCTTGAGGGGGGGGGGATTACACACGTCCTAAAATTACCCCCCCATGTTTAAAATCCAAATCATGACCTTTTCTTCTAAGCCTAAAAGTTGCCTGAAAACCGACCACCATCCGGCTTAAACCCGGTTCTAGAGAACCCGGTTTATTCCTTTCCAAATGGCCGGCCAAATCTAGTTTGCAAGATGAATGGCACACGTTCCAAGGCTGGCACACACCCCAAGGACCTCTAGAGAAGTGTGGCCAATGAAAAGAGGGCTGCAAAATATGTTGTCTCTCCATTTCTATTGGCTAGCCGTTACTTGATTCCCATTGAACAGCCACAAAGTGCTCTTGATATTTCGGCTGGTGCACATGCTAGCTAGTGTTGTTTTCAGTTTATTTAGTCCTTAAACATTAGATTACTTATTGTATAATAGGCTTAGACAAGGTTTGGTTGTAATTCGGATGTATTAAGCTTAGTTAAGCATGCTTGTAATTAGTTAGTTAGCAAACCAGTTGTATTACACTAAGCTAATACCTTTCCTCCCTAGGAAGGAAAGTGATGCACCTACTTGCTTGCTAGGTGGTTAGCTTGTATGTAAGCTATTTTCGGCCCTGAATGAAAAACAATTCAGATTTTCAAGCCAAAAACCATGAGAGCATTTCAAGCTTTCCCCCTCAAATTCTTACTTGCTTATCTTAGTTTAGGCCAAACTAAGTGGTGTCCAAGTGAGTCTTAACCTTGATTAAGTGGTGTTTCTGTATCTTAATCAAGATTAAGGGCCCTAAACTCAAAGGTTGGTGGTGATTCTGTATCCAATCTAGAGTTTAGTTCTATCCTGTTCTAGTTTCAATCCTATGGTTTGCAAGTGAAGTAATTAACTTTGTTAATCAAGTTAATCTCTTTCACTTTGCTTATCTTCCATATTCCCTCACTCTCCCCCTTCAAACACTTCTATTTCTATCCCAAATCACGGCTTGTGCATCTGCAAAAAGGCTAGAAACAAGGCAACTCTCAAAGGCACTCAAACCGTGCCTAGTTTGCATTTCCTAGTGTCCGAGGGTAGCAAAGTGGCACGGCCACACCATGCCCATAGGCACGACCGTGCCACCCCTAGCCGTGACAAAGTCTTGTGTTTTGCTTCCCCTTGGATGTGTGTTTGCTTGGGTAGTGCTTTCCCTTGACATATACATCATTTTTCAATTTTCAATATTATTGTCTTCCATTACAGATAATTTCTTTTCCACTCATCTTTGCAAATTTGGCTTTTTCATTAAAGATTATTTCTTTTCCACTGATCTTCGCAAATATGGTTTTTTTAGTGAGTTATGATATTTGTTTGCTCACTAAGTGTATATTATATCTCACCGAAACATAATTAAAATAACTGACTAAAAAGTTGAACTACAAGTGATTGAAAGTTTTATAGTATGTTCTTGTCCATTTAAAGAATCTTATATTTGAGTTATTCAAAAGATATATCGTAGCACGTTAGATGATGAATTTAAAGTATTGTCCACTAAACGCATACTATAACTCACCAAAAGTTATAGTGTAGCTCATTAAGAAAATACCATACCTTAAAATATGAACAAGAATGTGTAACCATGTATTATATTGTTTGCTCGCTCATTTTCACTAGGAATAGCTAGTATTGCTCATTGAATCATATTGATCACTGAATATATTTTATTACTCACTAAATATCTATCACATCTCACTAAATAAATATTATAGCTCACAGAAAGTAATAGTGAGAGTTCAAGTTATTGAAATTATTCAAATGTATCATTGTTGCATATTTAAAGAACCTTATACTCGAGGTAATCAACAGATATATATATATATATATATATATATATATATATATATATATATTATCATATCATATCACATTCTAGAAGATAAGTATAAAGTATAGCTCACTAAATCTATACCGTAGCTCACCAAAAGTTATAATGCAACTTGCTAAGACAATAGTATATGTCAAAATATGAATAAGAGTGTGCAATTGTATATTATATTGTTTGCTAGCTCATTTTGATTAGGAATAGTTAGTATTGTTCACTAAATCATCTTGATAACCAAATATATTTCATAACTCACTAAATATCTATCATAGCTCACTAAATAAATATCATAACTCACTAAAAGACATTGTAATATATAGTATAAGGCTCAAAATTTTCAAGGATGTTATTCTTGTGTATTTAAAGAATCTTATAATTTAAGTTAACAAAAAGATATATCATAGCACATTATAACGTAAATATAAAGTATTGCTCGATAAACATATACTACAGCTTACCAAAAGTCATAATGCGACTCATTAAAAAATCATACCTCAAAATATGAATAAGAATGTATATGTTCTCACTAAAATTATGTATTATATATCTCGTCACTCTTTTTTTTATTTTAATTATGAACAGCTAGTACTACTCACTAAATGATATTGTTCATCAATTATATTTCATAACTCAGCAGATAACCATCAAAACTCACTAAATAAATATCATAACTCACTAAAAAAAAGTATAGATAACCAGAATAGATTTTCAACTTCTTTGATCACTAAGGCCCTGTTCGTTGGTAAATCCAAATTTAACCACCTCAACCAACTTCAACCTATATCAACCCACTTCACGAACTTTAATAAAAAATACTAACTTTAACCTAATTTAACCCACTTTTCACTATTTTAACCAACTTCTATCAATCATACAAAAAACGTTTCAATCGACTTTAACCAACTTCAACTCTCTTCAACCCACTTCAATAAAAACACACCTACTTCAATCCACTTTTATCAATCTCAACCAACTTTATCCATATACCAATCTATATTTACAAACGAAAAGAACAGGCTCTAAATATATGTCATAGCTCCAATTCTTTTATCTTCATTTATTTTAAGAAGGAGAAAAAGTCATATCATAAGCCACTAATAATTAGTGAGCATTATTGTATGCATTAGTGAAGCATCGTGTATATATTGACAAGCATGATACTTTTCAAATACTGTAACAACAATAACACCATTACAACAACAACAACAACAACAACAACAACAACAACAACAACAACAAC
>JACYFF010019584.1:72799542-72814982 GCA_017589665.1 Selenicereus undatus | reverse complement strand
AATAATAATAATAATAATAATAATAATAATAATAATAATAATAATAAAAGTATCTATTAGCTCATTAAAAATATCTCTTAGCTCACAAAAATATTTTAGTGAGTCATACAATGTTTTTAGCTAATGAGCGAGAAGCTGAGTATCCAGTAGCATATTTTAGTGAGTCATATGATATTTTTAATGAGTCAAAATCCAAGTGTACAGTTATTTCTGTATAATTGATTGTATGATATAACAACTGGTATAACTTTGTTTTGTCTTGATGACTTTATTTGCACGCAGCGAATCTGGCACCTGAACGTGCAATGTCTCAACCGTTGCACGCAAAAACACCCTTTTTCCGTTTAGAAGTGTTGTCATCGCAATGTCACGCCTTTTCTATTCTTTTTTTTTTTCTTTGGTGATAAAAAGGTCAGCCCTTCTATATTTATAATTTATATATAAAGTATTCCCACATCAAGTTGATTGCTTAGACGGAATAAATTATGTCACGATCACGCGGTTGAAAATCCCCTAATTACACAATGGAGGAATCTCTTGGAACCACCCATAGACCTAATCCAACCACTTGACTCACAATTATTAAACAAGTTGCTCTAACTTATTAAAATCCCTTCTTTTATTCCACCTTCTAACTTTTCTTGTAGAGCATACATGACTATGAATCTGCTATTGTTTTCATCCAATGCATGTCTAGCTTTGTTTTTCAAAGAAAACAAAATAATTACGGTTTAAAATTCACCTCTCACTCCCATTAAACATAAATTATTAAGATAACTAGAGAGACATGGCATATTAGAGCTATTAGCGAGGCGGCATGGTATGGCGCAAAGATGGCTCAGCATTTCGGCATCAAGAAGATCAGCTTCGAAATTGATGCCTTGCAGCAAACACTGGAGCCGAAAGCCCGATTTATTTCTTTAGTAAATTTGATCCAAATTTAGAAGACCTTTTTGTCATTTGTAACTTTTCCAACCTTTGCTTTGACTCACACGTGAAGGACAATTGAAGTTTTGCAGCCTATCACTTAAACAGGTCTGATATTAGGGGAGATGATCAAACGGTATAGGTCAGCATTTGCCCCAGAGAGATACATACTATATTCTAACGGGGGTAGTTTAACTTTGAATGAGTGGAAAGCTCCTTATCCTCCTTATCTTTTTTGTTTAAAAAAACAAGGATTAAATCTTTATACTATAAATGCAAAAATGGGTGAGGGGTTGAGAATCCTTCCCTCCTTCATTCTAGGACTCACATTTAATCCCGCCAAAATAAATAAAAAATTAAATTTAAATTTAAATTTATATCCCCTCAATTCCCCACTTACAGCTTCTCTCTCTGCTCAATAACCGTTTTTAATTCTTCCTATTCTCAATAACTGCTCATCACATTAAATTTTTTTTAAAAAAAGTTTGTCGCTTCCCACAATCCCACGCATCTTCCCATTTCGTACCCTCTCAAATAACTGTTATACATATCTTGCAGCCTATTTTACATCCCCTATTTCTGTAACTTCCCACACCCAAGACACTCACTCACTCTCTCTCTCTCTCTCGCTAGCCCGTCATCCTTCCCTGTGTCTCTCTCTATCTCCCATTCTTCTTTTACTTTCCTTCTCTTTCTCAGCCAAATATCAAATATCTGTGTAAAACTAAATTCTACGCATCAAAATTTGTCTGCAAATTCACACCCAAAACACAGACTCGAGACCCTTTCCTCCAATTATTTCTCTCTCCTTCCGCCCCTTCGATCTTCAGGCCCTCTCCCCTAAAAAATGTTGATTCAATAAAGATTGCGCATTACTTTCATGGTTTTTCAAGCTGCATCCCGCTCCACGAGCTACTGCTTCTCTCTCCTCTTGTTAGGAAGTCTAAAATCCGGCTATCGGACCGCCTTGAAATGGCGGATGATGGGGTCGAGCCGCGACGGAGATACAAGACCAGGGGTAGCTCCAATGGGGTGCCTTCGCCCTGCAATCTTTGGTGGTCTGGGAGGACGATTGAGCATGAGGAGAGAGAATTTGTGCAAGTGGATGAGGTACTCAAGCCGAGGAAAAGAAGGCAAAGTGGGAAATCCAGGTAAGAGAAGAATAGTTTGATCCCTTCTGCTCCTGCTTCAAGTAATTTTACAACTTTGTATCCAATTTTAATTTCTGGGGTTTTCATTCATCTCTTTCTCTCAAGGTGGTCGTTATTTCAAATGGATTTTGTGTTAATGATGGGCTTTTTGAAATGGTTGTGTGAAATGCAGCTGAGAATGTTAGTGAAGAAAGCGCACTGGATCATCTGGGACAGATGATATGGAAGCTGATCATGTGGAGAGATACTGCAAAATCAAGTCTCTGGTTTGGTTTTGGGTGTCTCTGTTTTCTGTCTTCTTGCTTCACCAAAGGTCTAAACATTAGGTAATAATACATAAACATCTTGGTTTCTTGAATAATTTTTCAAGTTTTTTTTCAATTTGGTGCTAACTCCTCTACAATTGTGGGTCTTTTTTTGTCTTTTTTCAGTGATCTCGCAATTAGAGACTACATTTATTGGTGAAAGTAAATTATGATTAAGGGTATGGTTTGAGTACTATTTTTGACTTTAATATTTAATCTTTAAATTTTTGTTTAATTTGTAATTTTGGTTAACTTTTAGTTCTTATGCTCACTGCCCTTTTTTCCTTTCATTTATTTGTCATTGCCAATTAGAGAATGTAAGTTCAGTGCCCATTTAATTACAAATGATAATATGAATAAGTTAAGTCCTTAAGGATAACCCACTTCTGACTAGATTTGCAAATATTTTACATTTTGTGCAGTTTATGGGCGTTTCTCATTGCACACACTTAGCACAAATTGATGATTTCAATCAACAAATTATAAGAAATTCTCATTTCTGTCTCCTCTTCCCTTTCTTTTTTCCCCCTTTGTTTTAATGAAGTTTTATTGTTGTTTTTTCTTCCTACATTGAAGTGGCTTTTCCACCTTTTTAGGATTTTTCCCTTTCAAGATCTTGATTTATTTTTTATTTTTAGTTTTTAAATCCCTAAATGATGAAACAAAGGTATATTTGGGGTACAATTGGCCTATCTAGAGAAAGGGAGGCCATTGAGAATGGAGATCGAAACGTTGGTGTACTTCAACCTTCAACCAGCTAGGTGAGTGTTGCCTAATTATGATCAACCACATACGACTATTTCTTGGAAATCAACCTTCCCTTCATGGTTTTACTCCTTTCATATGATCCATATGTGACAATCAAAGGCTCATATGTAGCCATAACTTTCTTACATGTTTGCACCTTGATGAAAATTGTGTCAATGTGGCTTTGTCTTTCTCATGACTCTAGACCCTAGCATAGTTATGAACATGTGGTAATCAGTACTTACTAACAAATTTATTAAAATCTCTATCAACTTGCCTACTAATTTTATCAAGAATATCTCCAATAGTTGCTTCCTAGACACAACTTAATCGACCACGTTATATTCTAGGATTACTATAGCTTTGCTGTTGTGTTGGCGTGATCCACTTGTCAATAGTGCTTGTTAACTTTCAAGCACTGAACTTCTACCTCTGAGTGCATGGTGAACTTTGCTTTTGGGTCATGTGAAAATGCTACAATTCTTGATCAACTAATAAACTTGGTCTTCCCCAATAAGAACTTATTCTTAACTTCTTGAACCTATGTTTTATATAGATTTTCTAATAGTAGCTTACAAGTATACAATGTTTACTTCTATATGGTTTTGTAAGAAGTTTACTAATTGTTGTGTCTACATTTTGGTTCTATAAGTATCTTTGCATTGAGGGTTGCCAATGTTGATTTTAAAGGTCTGTCCAGTTAAGCACAAAAAGATGGTTCCTGATCAATTCATTTTATGTAAAATTGGAACTGCCAACCTGAGTAAGCAAAATGTTGTATTGGTTTAGGTGTTTCTCAAGGTCCCGGTGGAATATGTGACGAGAGGTAAGATTCATGATGTTCATGGAGCTTTGCAGACCAGAAGAAGAATCTGCTATCATGTGGGTAGATAAGAACCAATTGAGTGCCATCTTGGATCTCTCTATATTGATATTTGTCTTATATATCTATCAATTAATATTCTTCCAGTCTTCTCACCTTTTTTATTGGCTTCATTGTCACGATGGACAAAGGAATACCCAATATACTATGCATTCATCGGCCATCGTTCCTTAACATTTTAGGGTTTCATTTATTTGTTTGGGGGGAGGGGCTATCAATCCCATTTCTCTGTGCACGGTTCTCTCTGCCTTCACTTTTCAGTTAGTATTGGAGTTTCATTTGGAGACATCATTGACTCATAACGCTATTCACAAAGGGCACTGCCTGCTCCATGACTAAGGAAAACAATGAGGTCTTGATCGTCTCAGCACTCTCAACGTATCTATTCCATATGTTGATATGCTTTTCATCCTAGTGCACCATCGTTCCAGTCTCGGTAAGTAAGGGTTTGTTATTTGACTTCTTTGTACTTAAATATGTTCAATTTCATCTTTTTCAGGATTCTTGGTTGCTTTGTCTCCTCCAAGTTCCATTTAGTTTGATGTTTGAATGAAGTAGGTTTGGTTGAGCGTACTGAGTTTCATCATTTGATGTGATGATTTGATGGGGGAAAAAAAATCTCCCTTTCTTTCAAGTAATTGTTTTTTTTGTTGGTTTTTGTTATGGTGTTTTATTAGTTAGTAATTGCAAATAATCGAGTTTGACGACTAAGGAATAGATGTAGAGGGTGGAAATTATGCTTCTGGATGTAGAATGAGAGTTTTCAATATCCATGTAGCGTGCTTTGTAACAAGTTTACTACGTCCTTTCTCCCACATACTTATGTCAACCTTTTCTACAACCATGTAGTTTTTAATCGATTAGCCCATTAGTTATGCACGAAGTTACCCTATAGTTAACTTTTTTATTGAATTTTTCTATTCTCTCAGGTCAATTATAATAATAATTATGTCTACAATAACTTTCCGTTTATTATTTCATTATATATGCACACATTGTCTACTTGAACATGCTCCGTGCAAAAGCATGGGCCCAGACTAGTAGATATAAACAAAAATTACTCTAAGATACGTACATGCACCAAAAAAAATTTAGTACCCAAAAAAATGAAGTCTTTTAATTTAGGTAGTGTTTGGTTGGGGGGGGGGGAAATTGATTTTCTCGAAAAATAGTTTTTTAATTTTCCGTTGTTTGGCACAATAAAGGATGGAAAACTATTTTTCAAGGAAAATGATTTTCCCCCCAATTGAGGAAAATGATTTCCTCTTTGAGAGGATGGGGAGTTGATCTTCTTCCTTCAACTCTTTGATGAAATGATCAGTTGAAATTTAGGAGCAAAATTCGATTTCAATAGTTTAGATCGAAACTTGATTATCCGATACGCGATATTAAATAAACTCAAATCTAAATTTTTAGCTCAAATTTCTTTCATCATTTGATTGATATTTATTTCCACCACGACAATTTAATCGACTTTTTTGCCACTAAAACAATTTAATCGACTCCGCACTAAAACAATTTCAACGGTTTGGATTGAAACTTGATCATTAGATAGAAAATATTAAAATTGGCTCAAATTCAGATTTTGAGATTGATATTCTTTCATTTGGTCCATATTTTTTTCCATAACGACAATTCCATTGATATTTTTCACCCCTTAAATAGTGCAATCAATATTTTTCACAACCAGAACAATTTCAACAGCTTGGATCGAAACTTGATCATTGGATATAAAAGAGTAAGATAGGCTGAAATCCAGATTTTGATCACGACATTCCTTCATTTCGTCAACATTTTTCTCTGTCACGACAATTCAATCGACATTTTTTGCCACTTAAACCAGTTAATGTTTTTCGTCACTAAAATAATTTCAACGGTTTAGATCGAAACTTAATTATCTGAGAAAAAGTATTAAAAAAAAAACTCAAATATGAATTTTAAGCTCAAAACTACAACCATTTAGTCAATATTTTTCGCTATTTAAACAATTCAGTTGACGTTTTCCTCTTTTTCATGAAAAATGATTTACCTTATATTAAACAACGGAAAATATTACATAAAAATCAATTTTTCTTGGAAAAATATTTTCCATAGAAAATGATTTTCTGAAAAACCCATTTTCCTTCCAACCAAACAATACCTTAGTGTCCAAAAAAAGAAGTCTTTTCACTACTAAAAAAGTTCATATTAACGACGGAAAAAAATAGCGATAGATTTGGCGACGGAAATGGCAACTGAAAAATAGTTTTACAAAAAAGCCAGATTATACGACAGATATGGCGACGAAAATTTTAATTCGTCGCCAAAACTAACAGTAGGCGACGGAATTTCCGTCGCCATAATTAATTTTTTTTAAATAAAAACGGGGTTATGGAATTTTCGTCGCCTTAAAAAATTTATTTTTTTTTTTATAAAAAACAAGAGGTGGCGACAGAGACGGAAATTCCGTCGCCACCCCTACAAAATGAAACCAGATTTCTCTGGTTTCATTTTGCAAAATTTCGAAGAGCCGGGGAGAGAGAGAGGACACCCCCTACCGCTGTGCGCTCAGCTGTTGCCCAGCCACCGGCTGCCTCCCCCGGTGTGCCCAGCCACTGCCGGCGGTCGTCCGCCCCACCCACTGCCGCTGGTCACCTCCCCCCGCCGCCGGCCATCGTCTGCCGCCCCCCACCGCCGATTTTTTGGAGCTAATTGAGGTATTTTTCTCAACTAAACAACTTGAAATTTCTACAAATTTTTGTATTACATTGTTAGAATTTTATAGTTAGTTCATATTTATGTTGAAATATGGTGTTTGTGTGAGGTTATTGGTTTAATTTGGTTCAGGATTGGGGTAAATGCGATTTCATTGTTAGAATTTTATAGTTAGTTCATATTTATGTTGAAATATGGTGTTTGTGTGAGGTTATTGGTTTAATTTGGTTCAGGATTGGGGTAAATGCGATTTAGGGTTTAGGTTTGGTAGTTTGAAGCTAAAGTTTGATATATTGGTGGAATTAAATGGTTTCATTGATAATGTTGTTGAAATGTGCAATTTGTGTGAGGTTTTTGCTCTAATTCGTTACAAGAATTTGGTAAATGCGATTTGGGGTTGAGGTTTAATAGTTTGAAGTTGAAATTTCATATGTTGATGGAATGAAATGTTTTAATTAATAATGTTGTCGAAATTTGGTTGGAGATTTTGCTCAATGCAATTTAGGGTTTAGGTTTGGTAATATGAGCTTGAAAGTTGATTTGTTGGTGGATTGAGATGCTTTAGTTTATAATTTTGTTCAAATGTGATGTTTGTATGAAGTTGTAGCTCATATTTATTTAAAGATTTCGCCCAATGCAATGTACACTTAGATTTGGTAATTTTAAGTTTAAATTTGATATGTTGGTGGAATAAAGTGGTCAATTATGTATGAATTATTAGTTTTGTGACGTTCGTGAAAATGTAAGTATATTTATCGAAATTTGTAAGTTTTTTTCTGGGTGCATGTGGAAATTTTAAAGTAAGCATACATAATATATAATTGCGTAATTTATGTAATTATTATAATTTTGATTAAAATTAATTCTTATCAAATACCTTATGTGGTTATTGTTATTTGAGCAGAATATGAATGGTCCTCCATATCGTAGGTAGATGTATAATGGATTATTGCCTTATCGTAGTGGTTATACGCAAGAATTTCTAGACGGAGTAAACGAATTCGATCAATTTGCACGTAGACAGACAGAGTTTCTGAATTGGGGAAAGCATAGATGTCCTTGTGCGAAATGCAGAAATAGCGTGCACTTGACACCTGATGAGGTCAAGATGCACCTTATGTATAAGGGTTTTGTGCAAGGGTATTGGTTTTAGATAAGTCATGGGGAAATAGAACCTCAGGAATATGGTTCTGGGTATCCAAATAGTAAAATTCTCAAAGTTGGAGGTTCAAGTCATGTTAATAATGACTATTCTGAATCCTATATAGATCGGATGGAGGACATGGTTGATGATACTATAATAGCAAATCAAAATGTAAGGGAAGAGGGGTCAAGCACTTGCCGAGAACCATTTTATAATATGGTTCAAGCTGCTTAACAACCCTTATATGATGTTTGCTCCACCCACAGTGAGCTATCTGCGGTGGTGAGACTGTTGAGTATTAAATCTGATTATAATAGCCTCAAAATTGTTTCAATGAAGTTGTTCAATTAATGAAAGAGATGTGTCCCTTTAACAACCGCGTGCCTAACAACTACAGGCAAACGAAGAAGTTTGTTAAAGATCTCGACAACGATGTGGTCCAAATTGATTGTTGCAGGAAAGGTTGCATGCTATTTTATAAGGAGAATGCAAACTTGGATGCGTGCAAGTTTTGTGGGCATTCAAGATGGAAGAGGCAAAGGTCACAACAAAGGAATCAGAATCCATTACCATACTCAAGGATGCATTACTTGCCGTTAAAACCTCGACTGTAGAGGTTGTACGCATCAAGAAGTAGTGCAGAGCGCATGAGATGGCATTATGAATATCGACGTGAGGACGATGTTTTATGTCATCCATCAGATGGGGCAGCATGGAAACATTTTGATACCAAGTACCCTGAATTTGCTGCAGAGCCTCAAAATGTGAGGCTTGGCTTATATGCTGATGGATTTAATCCTTACACATTGTCTTCAAGATCATACTCCATTTGGCCGGTGGTCGTTACACCTTATAACCTCCCCCCTGAAATGTGTATGACCACATCGTTTATGTTCTTGACTTGTGTAATCCCCGGGCCCAAAAATCCCAAGAACAAGATAGATGTATATTTACAACCTCTTGTTAATGAGTTGAATGAGTTATGGGATATTGGAGTTAAGACTTATGATATTTCTACGGGACGTACATTTTAGATGAAGGCTGCACTTATGTGGACCATCAATGATTTTTCCGCATATGGAATGTTATCTGGGTGGAGTACTAATGGACAATTGGCATGTCCTGTATGTATGAAACAACAAAAGGCTTTGAAATTGCGAAATGGAGGTAAATTCTCATGGTTTGACTGTCATCAGTGTTTTTTACCAAGGAATCATGCATTCAGAAGAAATAGAACCGCATTTAGGAAAGGCAAAACTATTACAGAGGGTCCTCCTCGCCGATTGTTCGGGGATGAATTTTATGCCGAGGTGGAAGATTACCCAATGGTAACCACAAATGGTGACTTTGTCATACCAGGATTTAAGAAGAATGAGCACAACTGGACGAAGAAGAGCATATTCCGGGAGTTGCCTTATTGGCAACACCAACTGCTCCGCCATAATTTGGATGTGATGCACATTGAGAAAAACTTCTTCGAGAACATTATCAACACTGTTGTGGATGTTCATGGGAAAACAAAGGACAATGCCAAATCAAGAATGGATGTTGCAGAAATATGTGATAGACCAGAATTAAATTTACATTCAGGCCCAAGTGTTAGGCCGGTTAAACCAAAAGCAAAGTTCGTACTTCCTGTGGATAAACGAAGAGAGTCGTGTGAATGGGTGAAGGAGCTTCAAATGCCTGATGGATATTGCTCTAATTTGAGAAATATCGTGGACCCTAATGAGGCTATGTTCAACAACATGAAAAGTCATGACTGTCATGTCTTCATGGAGACTCTTTTACCAATTGCATTTGGTGCGCTCCCAGATGATGTGTTGAAACCTCTTATTGAGATAAGCCAGTTCCTCAAGAACTTATGCTCAATAACATTGCGAGAGGATATGCTTAAGGAACTGCATCGCAACATTGTCATCACTTTGTGTAAGTTGGAAACCATTTTCCTTCCTGGCTTTTTCAATGTAATGGAACACCTGCCAGTGCATTTGGCAGAAAAGGCTCAACTAGGTGGTCCAGTACAATACCGATGGATGTATCCATTTGAGAGGTAAATTATACTATAATCGATGAAACCTTCTATGAATTCTTATATGTGGAATCACTTAAAAGTGATTGCAATTGTGAATTTGGTAGGTTCTTGGGCCGATTGAAGAAAAACATAAAGCAGCAAGCGTGTCCTGAAGGTTCAATCACAGAAGCATACCTAGAGGCAAAGAGGAGATTCTTCGCCCCTATTACTTCGGCTCTAATGTGCCCTCCATGCGCACTAGCTGCAGGAGAAATGAGGATGACGATGAACATATTAATCATTTTCCAACTCTGTCCGTGTTTGCACCGCAAGGGACCGCTATTGGTAGGGAAAAATCAAGGTATCTCAGAGATGCCGAATATGTTGCTGCCCATCATCACGTGCTGTTAATTGTGATGAAGTTAAACCTTATATAGGGTGAGTGGTATTTTCACTTCCAATTGAGTTTATCGATTACATCGCAAGTATATTAATAGGCTTCGTAAAATGTGATAGAATTTTCACAGAACAAGTGAGAGCTGCATGTCCCAATGTCAGCGACCTAGATGTCGACACCATCATCGAAACTCATTTCGCGGATTGGTTTATTGAGAATGTAAGTATTCGAACTCATTTATTCATAATTTGAACAAAACAGTTAATTAGGTGCATTGTATTAATTAAAACCACATGTTATGTCACCTTAGGTGCATTATATTCAACTGTTCAAGACCGACAAACATTGGTACCTCAGCAAATTGGCTGTGAAGCCAAAGCGGTGTGTGTCGACGTGGACGACATATAGAGTAAAAGGATCCAAATTCCACACAGAAGCTCGAAGCGTTGGGAAGAAAACATATAATTGTGGTGTTGGTGTTTGTGGCACTGGGGAAGGCGATATTGAGAATGATTATTATGGTGTACTGGAGGACACTGTCCAAATTGAGTACGTAGGTGAACCACTTAAACTATGTGTGCTCTTTAGTTGTGAGTGGTTCGACCCCACATTGAATCGTGGGACACGATCTCATAAACTAAACAACCTTATTGAGGTCCACCGTACAAGAAGGTACCGAAAGTACGACCCATTTATCTTCCCAAACACTGCATCACAAGTATACTTCATGCCACATGCAGATCGCTCAAGGGATAGGGTCAATTGGCTTGTTGTCATACCAACGAAACCAAGGGCGAAAGTGGATCAGCAGTATACTCTACCTACTGCGTACCAACAAACAGACATGACGACTATCGTCGAACCTGCGAATGACGCCATTCCTGCATCATTAGTGGATGAAAGTGCACCACCGGAAGAGGTTAATGATGAAATAGGGTTTTCATTCATTCAAAGTAATGACGAGATAGATGAGGTAAAGAATGATGAGGATGATGAAGAGGGGGAGTGGGATGACGGTAATGAAACAGATGAAACAGAAGAAAATTTGCATTTGTATGATGATGATGACAATGACATTGATGAGGATGAGGATGCAGATGATTAAGTGGTTACGAATTCTCATGTATATGAGTACTTTGCATGTCAAACAATTGGTTGTGACTTTACTTATATTGTAGGAATGACCTTTGCAAAATATGTGTAACCTACGTACTTATTATGATGTATGAGGAAAACGATTTACATATGCAATCATTATATATTTGTACTTGGCGTTGTTGTCACCTACTTCAGGCGTGGATTCAAGTTCTCGTCAAGCAAAGTCCTCCCCTCGAGGTAGAGGACGAGGGCATCGGAGCTCTGCTGTTGATCCGACCGCAATGGATATTGATCCATCTTAATCCCAGGTACCTCATATACCAGTTCAGCCAAGAGTGACAATGGCTGCTTATATACCAGGTATTTCAGGATCACGACCTCCCTCATTTGGGGCTTTCCATCATTAAACCTCATACATGCCCAACCAAAGCACCATGTACTGCCAATTTGCCTACAACATTCCTCCAAACCCCCATGTTATTCACGCTGTGCAGCCCACTCCCCAACCCACTCACCCTAACACAAACCAGTCCCAAGAGAACATTGGAAATGGTGAAAGTGAAGCACAATCTAGTCGTGGGAGCACTCGAGCTAAGACTTGGATTGAGCCGGATAGTAATGGGTAAGTTTTCATTTGTTATATCTTATGAGGTACTAAATGAATTTTGCATAACAAGTAATGAATTTTATGTGTTATGTTCAATTAGGTTTCTCCCCAGTGATGGTGTTGTTAGTAGGATTTCACTCATATTTCAAAGCAAATTTGACGGAGCTTGGCCTACTTGGAGCAAAGTGCCCAAACCAGTACGAGATTTGTGGTTTGGAGAGTTCAAGGTAACTATAGTGACTTCATATTAACAGTTTCTGTGAACGTGATATATTAGTATTGAATTATTTGATGTGTTTTTTGTTTTCGTGATTGCAGAAGTGGTTTACTTGGGATCAGATCCACGAGGACCATATAAGAAGGAATTTTGAAACCGAGGCAATGCACGCTTGAGAGACTTCTTTAGCAAAGCAAGGAAGCATAACAAGAAGCCTGTTTGGCTCAGTGATGCTCAATGGAAGGGACTCCAACAGCACTGGGCGAATGAACATTACAAGCAGTTGCGTGAAACAGCCCAGAAGAATCGACTGGGGACTCCAGAAAGTGGTGGTCCATCTCTCCACACCTGTGGCTCGATCCCTATGCATGAGTATAGGTGGCGTCTGGTAAATGAATTAATGTTTGCTACGTATTCGTTTAAGTTTAATACTGTATTTTGTACATAAAGGGAACAACTTGGGACGGAGCCCACCTTTGTTGAATTATTCAGTCGCACTCACAAACTCCAGGGCAAATAAGATGCCCCTTGGGTTGACAAGAAATCACAACAAACATATGTAAGCAATTAGCTATTCTCAATCTTTATTGGTAGTTTCCGCCTGAACTTGTATACTTTATTTCAATTATATTTAGTATGCATGATTTCGTGTGCATGTTGCGATATTAGAGGAATCCTTTGAACGTGATTTTCAAAATGTTGCCAACTCTCAAGGGACCGGGGATGACAATTCTCAAGATCTAAACCAGCCATTTCCAAACCAGCCATTTCCAAACCCAAGTGAGTTGTAGGTGATGACGTTCAAGAACAAGAAGGGTCGTATTTATGGCATTGGAGACGAGGCTGTCAACATGAGGGAATCCGGTTACTTCAGTCCTACTCAAAGATCTTGTACAGTTTTCATATTAACGTTTCAACGACCATGGTTATACATTGAATTTACTTACTTGCAATACTAATGTGTACTTCACTGAAATGCCTGTCAGCATGTACCAGTTCTACGCCATCGCAACAAAAGCTCAATGAGTTAAGGGGTGTAGTAACCAACTTGGGGGGTGAGCTAACTTCACAAGCTGAAAGCTACTGGTTGGTTATGGAGAAATGTAAGCAACTGGACGAATACAACAAATTGCTCACCCAAAGCAACCAACAACTGAGCCAACAAATGATGAGCATCTATCAGCGCCTCCAAGCTTTCTTTCAAATGCAACAGGCCTCTGACTCGGGATCTCAGCCACTATTTACTCATCGCTCGCAACATAACGAGGAAGATGGTGAGGCAGAGGAAGAGGAAAAGAAAGACCTTGGTGATTGAGTTGGTTGTAGGTTTCCTTCAACTGGTGCCTCTTTTGCTTGATTCTTTATTAAGTATATCTCTTGCTGCTTGCTTCCCCTCCCTTTTCTGCTTATTTCACTCTCCTTGCCCTGGTGCTTATTTCGCTCCCCTCCCATTTCGCGCTTGCTTCTTTCTCTTCTGCAAACATATATATAACTTCATTCTCAATTACTGGCAATCAACTTCTGGTTTGTTTGGATTTGTGGTTTGTGATATATACAGACTTTGTTTCGAACTTGTAGTTTGTGATATGTAGAGAGTTTGTTTGGAACTTCTGGTTTGTGAATTGAAAACCCTTGGCTGGAAGTGCTGCATTGGATGTGAAATTCCACATTTGTGTGGCTTGATATTGTTGAGAACGCTTCGAATGAAGCCATATTCGAAGCCATTGGATATTGATTGAGTGCGAAGATGTTGTAAATTTCTTGCAGGGATTCGTTTGTATGTACGGATATGATAAAAAACAAGCGACTTTATTTTTTAAAAAAAAGGGAGTCAGCGACGGATGCGGAGAATTTTTTTTTTTGGCCAAAGGGGCAACGGAATTTCCGTCGCCCATTCCGTCGCTGATGGCGATAAATGATCAATTTCGTCACCAACCCTTGCCCCGCCAGTTTCCTCTGCCAAAAAAAGTATGTCGTAATTTTTGTCGCTGAATCCATAGCCACTGACGACGGAATTTTGAAATCGTTGGGTACTCAGCGACGAGCGAAAATCCGACAGCCGTATTCCGTCGCTGATGTCAAAATTCCGTCGCTGATTAACCGAATTCCGTCGCTGATTCCGTCTTTATTTCGTCTTTTTCTTGTAGCGTTTGAATGGGTAGTGTAGCATTAAGTCCACGCAAAATTATGTTTATTAGTTTTGTTAATTAGTTTAGAAAGAAAAAAAAAAGGCCACACAGGGAGAGAAGGGGGGGAGGATCTTGATGTTGATGTGGTCTAAAGTGCACATAAAAACTTAGTGGAAAGCAGATGCAATATTTTGGTGTTTTGGGAGAAAGGCTTGAGGTGGCAACAAGGACCAAATTTACGGAAAGTTCTGATATTGATTTACCAAGTCAAGCGTTGATAAGGAAATAAAATCCTTAGATATTATTTTGTAATATTTAGAGTTTGTAATTGGTTAGAAGTCCTTCTTACTTACTTTGCAAGGTAGCATGACTAGGGTTTGCTTTATATTTAATCTCATGCATGAGCTTGTATGGAACACAACAACAGAAAAGGAGAAAGAGTCACACGGCACACTTGGCAGTGCTTCCCCCCAAACTCTGTTGAGTTAAAAATACCGCAAGTGCACAGTGCCAGTCGTAGCTAGCAAAGGCAAGTACGGGTCGTGTCCATAAGGAACTCGGTTTCAACCACCGAACCAACCTTTAACACTCTATTTAGGCCAGAGTCTATTAGGAATGGTTTTTACTCAATAACAGTTGTATTCTACTGAAAGTTACTACTATTGTCTAAATCAATATGAACGAAAGTCCTGGATTGGGGTTCACCACACTATCGTGTTTCTTGGACTATAAACTAGATCATGCGAATCTGCCCACACAGACAATTGAAATTAAATGGCTACAAGTTAAGCGCATCTACACCTTCTCTCAAAGGTTATTAGACTGGTCAAGCTATCCTAGTTATCTATTGTCATGAAACTATAATCATCAAACCACAAGATTGAGTAACCCTTAATTCCCAATTGAAACCCTAACTATTTTCATGTTAAGAGATCCAATTGCTCACCAAGTAGCTCTAGGTAGAGGATTTAACTCTCGTTAATCTCCTAAACCCCAATTACAAACATGAATCAACCCTCTTAGGCAATTCATCGAACACCTGGCTTGCTAAGTGAGAGTTCAATTAAAACATGGGCATTCATTCACATAAATCTAGAATACGAATCCAAATCGCACAACAGGGGCTA
>JACYFF010019584.1:72766946-72799142 GCA_017589665.1 Selenicereus undatus | reverse complement strand
AAAGAAAGGTGAGCAAAAATACATGTATTAAGATTGAAACTTGATCTTAGCCACCCAAAGTACGAAGCAAATTTGTAGGGAAGATGCCAAAGGCAAGAAAACACCATTCCAAACTATTATAACTCAATATAAGCTGCTTAACTCAATCATACCCAGTTCAATTAAAACATGCCCAATCCCACAGCATGAAAGTATGAGATTCTTGGTAAGTTGATACCACCTAATGAAACACCCCCGACTCGAGGAGGCGTCACACCGCCAAGGTTCCTAAAAGAAACCCCTAAGGCTAACAAAGGTAACATAAAAGTAATAGTGGTTATAAATTCTGGGATAAAACGGCCAGAGTTCCGTCTGTATTTACGACGTTTACCAATTTTAGCATATGCTAAGTGTACCTGGGAAAACAACAATAAGCGAAATAAAGCACTAAATCAAGAGGTTTAGTGCCTCGGGCCACCCGCCCGGTTCAAAACTACTCAATCAAATATAAAGACAATGTCTAACTTTACATATAGAGTTTCAGAGCCAATTACATGCTTACACATACAAATAATGCAGGCCAAAAAGTTAAAACACAATAGTAAGTAGGAACCATCTCTTAGCCCTTTTGTTCTAGCTTTGTTGATCAAAAGACATATGTACATCATCACCAAAATCAAAGCCAACAAGGGCATCGATCCGAGACCAAGAGTTTTGAGATACTTGGTAAGAAACACCTCCTCATTCCAAAAACCAAGCATTCCAAAAAGGACACTTTATTTGTTTACAAGCATAACAACAACAATGAACACAATTTAAGGTCAATTTCAAAACAAATCAGAATGTTCAACAGCCTACTATTTTGGGGGGGGGGGATGCAAGTCCTCTGAGCCAGCTGATGTGATGCTGGAGTTCAGTTCATTGTCTTTTTTTTAATTAAAAAAGCTATAGTCAGCTTTTATCAATCAAATTTTGGGTAGGAAAGCATCCAAAATCTGAATAATTATAACATGACAAGGTTATCAGAACATGCAGACAAGACAACCGCAAACACATACTTTTTTTTATGATCGTTCCTCAATCAACTTGACCAATATATACCAAAACACTTGCACCAAAATATCCAGTTCCAAATAATAGCTGCTAACTAAGGCAAACACTTCCAAATGAAGCAAAAAATTAAATGTGGAACATTAGGATTTGAAAGACTAACCTAATCACCAACCATACGTAAGGCCGCCTCAGTAGCATATAGGAATTCATTTGTTATTTTTCCATTACACATTGCCTTCAACATAAGTAAGAACATGGCCTTCTGTGATGCTAGTTCCTCTTTGACACGCTTGAGTTCCATATTATTATCAGGGAAGATGTAACCTCTTTTCCTAAGGATGCTGTTTACACCAAATACATCACTTCGGTCCACATTAAAGCCAAAACCGATCGGTCGCTTAGGATTTTCTTCTTCATACATAAGCTCATCAAACACTTTGTTTTCAATTTCCACCTGAGTTTTTGAGGCGGAAGAGCTGAGAAGTCACTCTTGAACTTTTGCACTTGCCTCATTCTACCATAATTTAAGAGAAATTAAAATAAATATTATTAGTAGACCAAAGAAACAAAGAACCCTAAAAATGACAAGTGGCAGAATAAGAACATCTACTAGAAAACTTTCAGTGGTCGTATTAGCTACAAAGCCCCCACCGTCTTTGCTATGTGTCTCTTTAAAGAACTCCAAATGTGTTGGCTCTCTTCCATGAGTTTCAAGCTGCAATTACAAATCTCTTTTAACATAGCCAAAACGAGAGAAAGTTTTGACAATCGAGCAATAGTTGCCCAAATTTGGAGTAGTGATAGGATATAAATTGCAAAAGAAAAAGAAGAAGAAAACATACAAAGTCAGTTCCCTTTTCCGCGTAACTAGTAGAACCAATTGTATAACAATGTGTTTGCGAAGCTTGTGCATCTCTACCAATTTCAGCGAAAGTCTACAGATAAAAAAAGGAAAAAATGAAAAAACTTCAAGGTATAAGCAAGTCTGTAAGTGTCGTTTACACAAGGAAAAAGAATAGGCAAATATAGAGGTTAAAGAAAAAAAATAACTCGTTAATACAAGGAAAAAGAGTAAGTAAATATAGAGGTTAAAGGAAAAACAAAACAACAAATATTGAGGTTCAAGGTATAGGAAATTATATAACTGTAATTGTTGTTAGATATATATATACCTCATGTTCCTTTGAACACCAATAGTCAACCAATCGCACCCACCCATCACGAGAGTGCCCTTTAGGAACAAGCTCATACATGTCCTCTTTTGTTTTCTGTTTAGGTTTGAAGTAGTCTTTCTTCAAACCATGTTTATATTGCTTGAAATGTTTAGCAACATGTTTAAGGACACGTTTATCAAAGCACTCATCTACTGGATACACGAACTTGGACTGTACATCATTTATAAGTCATAAATTAAGAATGAATGAACATGACTAATCTAAACTTTAGATAAATAGAAGTTTAAATTAGATATAAAAAAAACCTTACTTGAACCATTTCAACTATGTCGGCTTTATACGTTTTGTTCAATTTGTGCCAGCTAATCGTCCCGATAGGGAAAATCTCTCTAACCTTGCAATGTAGCCAAGAAATCTCACGAAAATGTAGCCTCCCTTTCTAATAGGTTGGTTGTAGTTGTTGAATGCCACACAAAATCTCGCCCCTTGTTTGTAATTCATAACATCTTGAGGTAGAATTGATCCGTTTATCACCTCCTCATTTCCTTGATCATCCGTTAAAAAGAGTACCTTTTAGAAGACATTTATTATGACAGTAACTAACTGAAACTAACAATCCAAAGCCTGGAAAATGGTGTTTTGAAGCCGGGCAAAAATAATAGTTGGAAAATATTTTCAAAAACAGTTTTCATTAACATGCTAAAAAACAATTTGAAAATATCTTCCAAAACCAGTTTTGATTAGTAGGGCAAAATATGTACAAGAACTTACCAATAGTCAAGACTTCTTCTTTTGCATCAAACTGTATGTTATCTTTCCAAGATAATCGAGAAGATCTGGTGCTTTTAGACATAGATGTCTTCTTTTGTTTCCCTCCAACATGACCCTTTCCTTTATCAATAGACTAACTTGGAGAACTCCTTGCTAAGTCTTCCTTATTGCCATTTGAGGGAGATTCTCTACTTGCTTGGCTAGGTGAGGCTGTTTTTTTATGCACTTCTTGTTGTGTTCCACCTCTAGCAACTTTAACAGTAGCTGAGTGGGATTGATTATCTAACGGTACTGACCTAGTTGAGGGATTTACTTGAGAAGTTCCAACAATAGAAGGAGCCTGACAAGGTGGATTGGATCCTATAGTGGCAGAGGATGGCTGAAAAGGACCCAATCTTATAGTAGATGGTCGAACCAGGGGCCATCCCATGACGGTTTGGGAAGTGGGCATATGCACAGGCCGTAATGCAGCAACAGAGGCACCAGGTTGCGACTGGAGAGATGGTTGAGATTCTAAAAGCAAAAACGTCAAACATTGTCACAAATACCAGAATATTAAATTTAAGGAATTCTAAATCAATCAAAACTTTTCAAAAAATGGTTATGATTAACCGATAAAGTAATCATACCTAATCCTCCATTCAAAGAAGTAGGCCGACCAAGCTTTTGCATAATTGGTTTTGATCCTGCAGTAGATCTAGTCAACCGCTGAACTATTTGATCTTGCATAATTGGTTTTGATCATCTATTAGATCGCTGTTGTGCAATTCGTCCAGAATGCCGAGAAGCTTTAGTTGATGCTCCAGTCACAGCTGTAGTAGATACAGTGGGTGGCCGAAGGGACTGTGTGGGTGGCTGTGGAACTCCACTAGAAGGCTGTGGGACAGAGGGTTGCTTGGACGTTTGTTCTCCAGAACATCAAAAAGCTTCAGCTGACACTTTAGTCACAGCTCCAGTAGATGTAGTGGGTGGCCAAAGGGGCTGTGTTGGTGGTTGTGGGACTCCACTAGAAGGCTGTGGGACAGAGGGTTGCTTGGACGTTTGTTCTCCAGAACATCGAAAAGCTTCAACTGATGCTCTTGTCGCAACTCTAGTAGATGCAGTGGGTGGTCGAATGGGTTGTGTGGGTGGCCGCGAGACTCCACTACAAGGCTCTGGGACTTGCGTAGAAGGCGATAACACAGGTGGTTGTGGGACTTACGTAGAAGGCGACAGCACAGGTGTAATAGGTCAGTGTGGCTGTGGGACTTGCATAGAAGGTGACAGCACAGGTGTAATAGGTCAGTGTGGCTGTGGGAATTGTGTAGAAGGCGACAGCACAGGTGGTTGCAGCACTAGGGATTCTAGGGGTTTTGACAATTTTAAGGAAGGAGGTTGTGTAGGTGCGTTCATATCAGGTTCCACTGTTGGTTGTGCTGTTGCGAATGATTTGGTAACCAATACTTTGAGTGTTCTTTTGCTCCTATAACTCATCCTTTGCGCTTAACTTTGTACTCAATACCTGACAACAAAAGTTGCAAAGACATTTACCTGGATCAGTGGCATAAGATACAGTTGTAATAGTTGCTTAAAGCAAATAAGTTGATAACTACATATGTAAGTTCAAGTCATTAACTATATATATAATAACAAGTCACAGAAATAGATGTAATACGACCTGATGTAATATAATAACAAGTCATCAACTATATACGTATGGAAACATAAAAGACAGATAAGTAATCCAATAACAAAATAGCAAAAAGATAACATTGTTTGCTACCAAAATAATGCTTGACACACAATGATCATATACTACACAATAAAAAGCATGCGACACATCCTTGCCTAAATCAAAAATGTCTCTGGGCTTGGTTTTAATAACATGCAACCATCCTTTTTATTTCTCATCTTCAACATAGAAAACTTGTTTTGCTTGAGATGAGAAGACAAATGGATCGTCATGTAAATATCGACCAGTATGAATGAGCTTTGAGAAGTTGACACAAGCATGGCAATTTCTAAAAGTTTTCAAACCCCTATTTATGTCTACCCAATCACATCGGAAAACCACAACTTTAAATGCCCCACAATAATCTAATTCATAGATGTCCGCCAGTCTTCCATAGTAAGCTTGGCCATCAGCTTTTACCATAACCCCAGAGTTTTGTGTCTTTCAGTAATGCTCACAATGAACTGTTTGGAATTTGTAGCCATTAACTATGACGCTTTTTACACTTTTAGCTACAGGGTTTAAACCACCGGCTAAAGGTTTTCTCAACTGTCCTTCTGGCGTGCTCACATTAATGTACTCCACCTATAATACCAAAAATTTTAGTTATATAAAAGTAGTTACACAAGCACACTATATATACAAATTCATGGTACACATTCTTCAAGATAGAAAGATAACCTGATTTTGCAGCCATCCATCTAATTCATTAATTATCAAATCACTTCGAAGGGCTACATCCGCAGTTATTGAAGAGCATCGATTAGAGGCTTCCCTTTCATTTAAGAATTCCCTAACAGAATTAGCAAAAGGGGTGTCCTCATTTAATTTCATCACTAAAACTGAAAACTCAATTCGTGGAGCATCATGGTGCATAGATGGTACTTACTCAATAAGTTCTTTCATATCATCTGAATAAAGCAGTATATAGCGATGTGCCTGCCTTAAGCTCTTGTCATCAAGATGAAAGGTCCTCTCCATCCCAACCACTCGACCACCAGAGTGAAACAAGTACGTACTCATGTTAATATTATAATCATCATTCCTCTTGCTCCTACAAAATATGGAGTCAACCCCTTCCAAGAAGGTTAAACAAAAGGCGATAGTCTCCTCAAGAATGTACCCTTCAGCCAGGGATCCTTCAGGTTGGGCTTTATTAGTGACATGAGATTTCAAATGGGCCAAGTACCTTTTTCAAGAAGTTTTGATAAATAATAAGATAAAATCTTAATAAAAGAGAGACGGGAAAAAAAAATTTAAAAGTATCACCTTTCAATATGGTACATCCATCTATAATGAACAGGACCTCCAAGTTTAACTTTATCTACCAAATGAATTATGAGATGGACCATGATTGCGAAAAAAAAGTTGGAGGAAACTCTTTTTCCAGCTCACAAAGAGTAAGAATAAGCCTCGATTGAACGTGCTCCAGTTCATCCACGTCAAGGGTAGGTGAGCACACATACTTGAAAAAGGAACACATATCATAAACTAGGTCAATCACTTCTGTGGCATGTGATGCTCGTAGAGCTACAGGAAGGATATCTTGCATTAAAACATAATTGTCATGACTCTTAAGATTTAAGAGTTTTTGCTATTTCAAATTCACACATCTAGAGATGTTAGACCCATATCCGTCTGGAACTCTAAGCTTTTGTAGAACTTTTAGGAATCTTTCTTTCTCATCCAAAGACATGGAATAAGGCGGTAGAGGCATAAATGGATCTCGACCAGGATGAGGTTGAAGCCAGAGGTGAGGCTTTATCCCAACCTCTTCAAGCGCTTTTCTTACATTCGCATCATCTCTAGTTTTCTTATCCACATTCAAAAGGGTTCCTAATAAATTATCACACACATTCTTCTCAATGTGCATGACATCTAAATTGTGTCTTAATTGATTAACCTTCCAGTAGGGCAACTAAAAAAAAAATGCTTCTTTTAGTCCAAAGGACATCATCAATGGCAGCATCATCATTGCCCTTATTACAATCATCCCAAATTTCACAAGTAGATGTACCCGCTTGTCGTCTTCCTCTCTTTTTTTTTGTAGCCTTTTGTTGAGTTATTTTGATTAAGTTTTGATGATAACAAATCCAAGTGTAAAAATTTGTCCAAGTAATGTTGCTCCAAACACGATCTCCAAACAGGCCTAACTGGTGTTTTCTTTTTTGTATTAACTGGTTTGCTACATGTGAGAACAAGTCTTTAAAACAGGTTCTACTTGGTGGTTCTATATTAAGAACAACTCGATTGTAAAAGCATGTTGTTCCTGGACTCTAGCAAGATCAGCTCGATGTAAAGCATGTGGTTCCGAAACTCTAGCAATGCAAAGAACAACCCCAGCAAACAAGGTGGCCTTGGTGTTCACAGCAGCTCTACAAATCTTGGACAAGATGACTGGTTCAAAACAAGAAGTCTTGGGTATATAGGTTTTATTTATTTAGACTCTTGTTAATATGCTAATATTGAAAACGCTTTTTAAACACCTCTCGAATCGGTATTCGCACTAAGTACTTCAGAACACCAGTTGCGAACAACCCTGCAAACAGGGTGCCTAGGGTGGTTCTGAACTGAAGTGGCCATACCCGGTTATCTTTGAAAATTCATTTCGGTTGGCCAAAATCTCCAGTATACTTTTCTTAAACCCCAAGATTGCTATCTTTCTGGAAAGGATATTCCTTGAATATATTATGGGAGATTTGCGAAAATAGCTTTTGGGGAATTTGCCAAATCTAAATGTTTTCCTTTGCCCATATTTTCGGATTTGATAAAAAAATCCCAAAACTGAAGATTTCTGGTTGCTTTTGAATCTGCTTCACGGCTATGAAAAGATAAGGGTTATTTCTTGAGATAACAAATCCCTTATAACTTGGAAAAACTTGCCACTAGCCATTGGGAATATCTCTCTTGAAAATCCTTTTCCAAACTTAGTTGAATTCTTCTCTTCTCCTTGGTTTTTGACCGTTGGGTTTTTTACATAAAAAGCTCAGCTCTTTCGCCTACACATACACTGTGACATTGAGAGAAAAGAAAAGAAAAGAAAGCAAAGAGTGAAAACCTGGAAACACACAACATATAGGAAATTTCAAAAAGAGGTTTTTCTAGAAGAGTTTTTTGAAGTATTCTTGAGAAAAGAAAAACCAACTCAAGTTGTGTTTAAACCAAGCTTTCGATATATTGGCATAATAGGATCTTCATTGTACCTTACATCTGCTTAGTAAGAAGCACCCCAGTAAGGTGTTTGTTGACCTTGATCTCAGATCAGTCAATAGTGAAAGAGTGTGTCCTAGTCATGTGGACTTTGGACGTGTCCTATCTGGTGAGATTTGGACGTGGTGTAATCTACCTTAGAGAAGGAGATTACGTGGTTGCAAGGTTGTAACAAGGTGTGTTACAATTGTAACGAGTTAAGCCCGGTTTATTAAAGTTGTTAAATCCTACACGAGGTAGGTCGTGGTTTTTCACACCTCAGTTGTGCTAGAGGTGTTTTCCACGTAAAAATTGTGTGTGCTTTATTTTTCCGCATTTATCTTGGTGATTTTCGCATTTGGTATATCTGAGAACACCCTCTGTAAACAAGTCATAGGAGTGTTTGTTATTTACAACGCGAAAATCAGACACCACAATTCACCCCCCCTCTTGTGGTAGAACACTCACTAATTCAACACCTTTCTAGACTTTCCATACACAACCAACTCCATCTTGTTGCGTTGAAATTTCACTCCCATCTACAACAACTGGAGCATCCCTAAATTCCTCTGTACCATCAAATAAATGGCCTTGAGAACGATAAGGATGATTACGAGGTAGCCATCTTCGATGGCCTAAGTAACAAATTTGCCACCAAACATATATGAATGTGTGGAATCAGCACATGAAGGACATGCTTTATAGCCCTTGGTACTCGAACCGAACAACATAGCGTATGTAAGAAAATCATTGATGGTGCATCTTAGAACTGCTCGCATATTGAAGTATTCATTGCTATAAGCATCAAAAACAACAACACCATCCCACAACAATTTCAACTCATGTATTAGTGTTTGCAAGTATACGTCAATATTGATTCCAGGACTTGATTTTCCAGGAATAATCAATGAAAGAATAAATGATGATGGCTTCATACATACCCATGGAGGCAAATTATACGGGATTAACACTACATGCCATGTACTGTAGGTTGTATTCATAAAACGATATGGATTAAAGCCATCACTAGCAAGGGCAAGTCTAACATTGTGGGGATCAGAAGCAAAGTCAGGATATAAGGCATCAAAATCCTTCCATGCAATACCATCAGCTGGATGTCTTAGCTTTCCATCTTTCACAGGATCCCTATCGTGCCATCTCATTTGTTCAGCTTACTTAGGTGACATGTAAATCCTCCTCAATCTAGGGATTAGGGGAAAGTAACGCATCACCTTAGCCGGCTCTCCTATCTTAGCATTTGAACTTCCTTCATCTGTCTTACCTTCCTTTCCTTTTACTGTCTTCCACCTCGAAACACCACACACATGACAACTATCCTTTTCCAATAACTCACCCCAATATAGAATGCAATCATTAGGACAAGCATCAATCTTTTCATATCCAAGGCCCCAGTTATTGATCATTTTCTTAGCTTCATAATAAGAGGAGGGAAACTCCATGATCTAAGGGAATGCATCTCCTAAAATTTTCATCAACATTGTGAAAGACTCAGCTAACCAATGAAACATACATTCAATATGAAACAAGCGTGGGAGGAAAGATAATTTCGAAAAGGTGGTACACCCATCATAAAGCGCCTTATTGGATGCTTACAGTACCCTCTGATACTTCACTTTTTCTTCATTATCCAATGGAGGATTTGCTAATTCGTAAAATTATTTAGAGGAAATTTGGTCGCCATACATGTCAAAAGGTTTGACTCCTTCATCAAGCGGCTCATCAACCACATCATGAAGAATGTCATCGTTAGACCTAGGTATATCAACCCCAAAAGTTGCTCTCAACAAACCTTCCATATCATCCCCACCAATGAAATTTGGCGGGTCAATAATTGTTTCTCGAATTGTGCTTCCTCTATATTTCACATGATCGAGAATGTCCCCTTTACCATGAAAAAAACAAAATTCTTATACTCCTTATGGAAACCTTTGAATAAAATATGTTGCTCTACTTCTTCTATAGGTAACCATTTATCCACTTTGCATCTCTTACATGGACATCGAGTTCTTCCTTCTATGAGATTTTCCTTAGCAAGCTTAATAAATTTGAGAGCACCATCAAGATAATTAGGATGATCATTTGGTAATTCAATCCAACTTGAGTCCATTTCTACAAACATAAAATAATTTAGTACAATATCTTATATGCTTCACTTTATGATAATAAAACAAAGTGTGAAAGTTCAAATGTTATTAAAGCCATTTTCAAGAAAGAGAATTTTACTTTTAATCTCATCCTCGTCGTAATCTAACTCTATAAAGATGTCTTCTATATGAGTAACAACATATTTAATGGGCCTTACGAAGTGTCTAATTTATTCGTCTAAAATCTAAACTTTAAAAAAAAAACAGAAGTCTTCAAATTCAAACTATTAACCCCTTCCCCCAGAAAGGCTCTTCAAATTCTACCTTAATGAGATCCATTTTGCACTATTACTGCCAATCATTCTTGAAAACTAAGAAGATATTCAAGCATCATTAAGTTGAAAAAAAAAATAGTAGTCGCAAAAAGTCACTTTGCAAACCCACAAAAAGCACATGGTGAGCAGACTTATTTTTTTTGGTCCCACACATTTTGCTAAACAGTCACTTCAGAAGAGCATAAGTAACTTGTGTAGAAGGAGACATACACAGACTAAGCAAAGAAATTCCCACTCACCTTGCGTCAGCCTCAGTTTTGCTCTTAGTAGGCTTCAATTTCTTCACCAAGTACCTTTCCAGAATCAGCACCAAATTGTTGATTCCTGAGCAAATTTCTTCACCAAATTCCTTTCCAGAAATTCCTTAGCAAAGAAAATGGTAGGCTGCAGGGCACGAACATTCTCCTTGTTAACGCCCAAATTGTTGAAAAGATCAAGCAATCAATACCAAATACCATTCCAGAAACCCAAAATTAAAAAAAACCCACAAAGCTCAACAAAATGATTTGAAGTTCAGCGACTTACTGGCCGGAAAAGACAAACTGAGTTCTAGGAGAGATTGGGAGTGATGATTCTGGGAAAAATTGATCGAGACTAACAGTGCTGGGTGAAATCAATCAATAGTTAGGGCTCTCGGTTCTTGGGGCAAGCCAAATTCATCGAGTGCATGCGTGGTTTTGGCGAATGCGAGAGGTAGATCACGCGAGTGAGCTTCCAGTCGTAAGCTAAGGTTTTTTCGACTTCTCGGGCACAAGTATTGAAGCTAAGTGTACGTTTCAACTTTTCATCCAAAGTTTTGTTCAGGCCGATATCTAAAATTTGGGCGCGGGTTTCAATGTCGCTTATCTCGACCCTTTTAATAGACTCCATAGCTTTCAACCACTAAAAGCGTCGACATTCCTCAATTTTGGAAAAATTAATATCAACTCATGCAATAAGGGTCGGTACATAAGGGTCAAAATTTGGACCGCTTTCTAGTAGTGCAAACACACAACTAGCCCAAGAGATACGCCACTTTAAAGGAATAATCAATCATGATAAGGGGAGTTCAAGGGCAAACAGCATGCAAACCAAACAATGTGGTCAAAACACTTTCAAAATCATGAAGCAAAGGCATTTGCCACAAACAATCCATAAGTATGCACAATCATGCCAACCAATTGATCACCAATGCCTTGGTTATCATCATAGGGGGGTTTTTTTTTTCAAAGGAATAAATCATCCTAAGCAGATAACTAGTGGATAAATGAAGAGAAGAGTAAGAAGAATTACCTCACAGCCTTGTGAAGCTCCACTCAGCACATTTTCACTCGAGACCAAGGGCTAGGAAATAAAATATGTACAATGCATCACCTACCTGTATGCATTATCCTACATGCTTTGCTAAATGGATGAATAAAAGGAAAACTAATGCACCCTAAACATGCTGCTAAACTAAAATGAAACCTAAAGTGTTAAATGCAAGGAAATATAAACAACGCACCCCACTAAACAGATATAGACATCCCCCATGCTTGGACCCTTCATTGTCCCTAATGAAAACACGATGCATAAGAAAAGAAGGGGAAGGAGGAATACACTTACAGTCACTGGGGGCCGTCAGGCCCTGGAGGTGGCCAGAAATGCGGAGGAAAGGGATGGAAGGTGGAGGAATCATAAGATGGGAAGGATGAGGAGCCACCCTGATCGCCCTAAAAGGAGTGTAAACGCTCCTCTATCTGTCAAATGGACTATGACTGGCACCAAAGTAGCTTGTTCATCCGTCGATGCTCCTCGTACTCTCGGGCTTCCCTCATAGCCCGTTCCTTCTCCCTCTGAATCCGCCGCTGCTCCCGCTCCTGCTGGCTATCAACAAAACCCCGGAAATAGGAGACTCCCTCCTTAATGGAGTCCATGCGCCCAGAGAGGCGACCAATGTCAGCACGCATGCCGGTGAAACCCTCCCGAGGCCCGAAAACCTCCACTTGGAGGTTGGAGAAAGACTCGAGAAAGGTGGGGTCGAGTGGCATGTATGCTGCTGAGCAAGAAGACCCGCCCATCTCATGGGTGAATGGTGGGTAAAGTGGTGGTGGAGGTGGTGGGATAGTCGCCAACGTGGCAGGGGTATCCTCGGGCTCGGGCTCTCCTTGGCCCGCATCAATGTCCTCCTCCGCCTCCTCCTCATCATACTCCTCATCTCCACCCTTATCGACCTTAATGTCCTCATCAGCTGCTAACTGTTCCTTCCGAGGGAGAACAGTGGCCCTAATAATCCTCCGGTCGCAGTTCCAGTTTCTTTTGTTAGCAACAGTGGTGTGCTCAGCAGTGGGAATGGTGAAAATGATGGTTTTGTGGTGGGGGTATCGAATGGTGTCACCTCGAGTATCTATAATATGCATATGGTGGAGGGTGCCAAGGTTGACGTGACCACCTAGGAAATGGGGCTCGAGAGCGGAGAGCCGTGAGCTGTAGCCCAGGGCATTAGCAATGGCGGTAACAGTACCACCAACACTAAAGACATTTCTATTGCTAGTCTTGGCTACTTCCGCCAAGTGGCGGATTATGAAGGTCCCCATGTCAATAGGGGTACCTGACAGGGCGAACCAAATAATAAACAATTCAGCCTTCCGACAACCATTTTGGTTGTCATTGCGGCCAAAAACACTATTAGCGGTTAGGCGTTGCAGTTACCGCAGGTTGACGTTACAGATGTTAGTGGCCTTGGCCTGTCGGGGGTCAAAAACTCGATGTCTTCCCCACCTATCAGTATACTCCTTCCGTTTGGAGCAGGTGATGCTAAACCAAACGGGGTCAGGTCTCCACAATGAGGGCACATCCTTATAAGCCCCATCGACCACCGGGAATCTCAAAAGCTCATTAAACATCCTCAAACTCATTCGGTGGTCAATGTTGAACATTCGAAAATAAATAGCGACCTCATGACCACCATAGTTCCCATCCCAATCGACATTGAGGGAACTCAAAAACTCAACCATAAGGCGATCGTAGGATGCACATTGCAGATGTATATACTCAGTCCATCCTAATATACCAAGTAGGGTCAGCATATCATCCAACATTCCCAAGGAACACAATGAGTCAGCATGAAAGTATTTCTGCTCACTAATGTTCCTAGTGGCTGAAAGCTCATAGCGGGACTTTTGTTCATCATTAACAAACTGCAAACTCCTAGTGCTAGCATGTAAAATAAGAGGGTATGCATCTTTAGTACCTTTAGCAGAGGCAGTTTCAGCGAAAGAGGAGGTTGCTTGTGATGATTTCTTGGGAAAGAATGGAGCCATTGAAGTTTCTCCAGCTCGTTTCTTGCCCATGGTGCGAAGTAACAACAGATCAGGGCCAAAAAGTAGAGGTAGAGGCTAAAAATAGCAAGAGAAGGGCTAATTTCTTTCTCTACCACCTTCAACCTCAACAATGGAGGTTAGGGTTTTAGACAGAGAAAATGAGTGTGGGATGGGATGAGTTTGAGTTGAAAAGGTGAGGAATTTTGAGAGGAGAGTGAATGGAAGTGAAGGAATTGAAGAAATTGGAAAGAATTTGAGGAGTTTAGGCAAGATGTAAGTGGGTAATGGTGAGGGTGAGGGAGAGCTTTTCGGTTTTTAGAGAGAGAAAGAAGAGAGTTTGAATGGAGGAAGGAGGAAGAAGAAGAAGAATCGGGCCTTTTGGCCGTGTTTTAATGTGGCACGAGGTGCTCGTGCCACTCTGTTGCCAGCACCTATGAAATCAAGTAGTGGCATGGTCGTGCCTAGAGGCACGGTGCGACCGTGCCACTTTTCTGACCAATGGCACATGATTTCTTTCTTGCTCCCTCTTTTTTTTTTCAAGTCTGGAGGAGGGGTGGCATGCCCATCGTACAGCATGGGGTGCATATGCCAACTTTCTACCCTCCGAACCATCTCCCTCCAAATCCGTTACCTCTCTTTCTCACTCATTTTTTTTCTTGAACTTTTCCCTCCCTTCTCCTTCATTTTTTTTTTCATTTTCAATTTTTTTTCATTTTTTTCCCGAAAGCAATAAAGCTTGGGTTGCCTCGCAACAAGTGCTTGTTTTAGATCTTTAGCTTGACCATTACCTCAAATTGGCAGACGATGACAAGAAGGAAGGAGGTGAAGATGGTGGAGTGAAGAATGGCTTTCCCTCCAGAACCTTCCCATGGCAAAAGGTAGCACCTACAAGAGCAATAGGAATGGGTGGATATAAATCAGACAGCGCTAGAGACCTCATATTAGGTCCTCTATCCCCATCAAACACTGTGACGCCAGAATTAGCTGCGTGAGGGGTAGGATATGCAAGGCCTTCGGGAGGAGAGGGAGGAGCAGGAACTGAAGAAGGTAGTGGTGGAGGGAAACAGAAATCAACTGTCTCACCACAAAACTGGAAGGATATAGTTCATGCCTTTACATCGATCATTGCCCTCGCAGTAGCCAGAAACGGCCTCCCAAGGATGATAGGGATTTGGGGGTTCTCATCCATATCCATCATATTAAAGTTGCAAGGGATGATGAACTTACCCACCTCGATAGGAACGTCCTCCAAAACACCCACAGATCGCCTAAAGGTGCCATTCGCTAGCTGTATGAGCGTGGTGGTGGGCCTCAGGTGCAACAGTTCAAGCTTCTTGCACAGAGAAAGCGGCATTAAACTCACACTGGCCCCCAAATCACAAAGAGCTTTCTCAATTTGCGTACTCGTTATGTAGCAAGGGATAGAGAAGCTACCATGATCCTGTAAATTCGATGGCGCCTGACTTTGGAAGATTGAGCTGCAGACTTCTCCTATAGAGGCCACTGGAACTCCTTCGGGCTCACCTCGCTTGAGAAGGATCTCTCTCAAAAATTTGAGGTCAACCGGTGCTTTCTTAAGAGCCTCCCAAAAAGGGGTATCAGTGTAAACCCGACTTAGGATATCTATGAATCGCGTGAACCGGGGCTCCAATTGAGAGAGCTTAGCTCAAGCCAACCTCTGAGGGTAAGGAACAGGAGGCTGATAAGGTCGGACTGGATGAGGTTGATGACCCTTCTCTTCTTGATTTGGAACCCCTTTCTTGTTCAATATAGCTGTTCCTGTAGAAATAGGAACTGGGACCTCTTCCTGAACTATCATCACAGGACTTTCCACAACCCCCTCATTTCTCGTGTAGACGACATTGACTTGACCCCCGGGGTTGACCTCAGGCTGGCTCGGTAGTTGCCCCTGCGGTCGGGACAAACTACTAACCTGTTGAGCAATCTATGCAATCTGAGTGTCCATCACCTTTTGATGGGAGGCCATGGCGTCGAATTTAGAGTTCAGTTGGTTGATTTGCTCACTAAAAACCTCATTTGTCTTAGTTTGGGTTGCTATGAAGCGCTCCATAAGGTTCTCCAGGTTAGACTTGGGTTGTGGGGGTGGTTGTGGGGTAGATGGATTGTAGGGTGCCCTATGTTGAAAACCAAGAAGCTGAGAGGCATTAGGTAGCAAGGGGTTGTTCTTCTGGTAGGAGAAGTTAGGATGATTTCTCCAACTAGGGTTGTATGTGTTTGAGTAGGGATTGTTCTGTGGTGGTGGGCGTAGGCCATAGTTTTGCATTGCATTAGCATGCTCAATGCCTGGGAAAACAGATTAACACTCAGTAGCAATGTGGCCATGAATGCCAAAAATATCACAAGGGACCTCAACCTTAAACATCGCACCCGAGGGACCACCCACTAAACTCCCCGAGGAGGGAGTTCCAAGCCTGTCAAAACGCTGCGCTAAAGCATCCACCTTGCTAGCCAGCATATCCACAGCATCAACTCCATAAACCCCACTAGTCCTCTTGGGGGCTACCCTCTCACCGGACCAATGATAGTTGTTAGAGGCCATCTCCTCCAATAAGGCCTTCGCAACCTCTATCAATTTCCCCATAAGTGTGCCGCTAGCTGCAGGATCAATTGACACTTTCAGTGACTGGTCTAACCCATTATAGAATGTTTGGATTATAAGCCAGTCAGGTACTCCGTGGTGGGGGCATTGGCATTGAAGATCCTTGAATCTTTCCCACACCTCATAAAGCGACTCATCGCCTCGTTGAGAGAAGGAGGTGATTTCCGCTCTCAACTTAGCGGTCTTGCCCGGGGGAAAGTACTAACTAAGAAATGCAGTCGATAGGGCCTCCCCGGTAGTCAAGGTTAGGCTCTTCATTAAGGAGCCAGTCACTGGCTCGGTCCGTCAGTGAGAAAGGGAAGCGCCGAAGTCTGTTGGCATCAACGGAGACCCCGTTGAGCTTGATCGTGTCACACTTCACCAGGAAGTTGCAAAGGTGAATATGAGGGTTCTTCGTGGGACGCCCACTAAACTGATCCTTCTCCATGAAGGATACAAGGGCGGGTCGCAGCTCAAAGTTGCTCGCTTCGACTACCGGATTCACAATGGAAGAGGTAGGGCCGGTGGTCTGTGGTAGGACATAGTCCCGCAGCACCCTAGGATTTCTCTCGGCCATAGTGTTGTCTTGTTGCAATTGCCTCTTCCTTGCACCGCTTGGCCTTCGCGCAGTGGCTTCTATCTCAGGGTCAAAGGGAATGAGTGGTCGTCCCCTCTGACTGCGCCTGTGCATACAAAGCCAAAAACTACACCAAGCGTAAGCAGGTTCATGCAAAGCTAAAAGAACAAGAGGAAAAGGGAAAATGGACAAGAAAAAAGAAAAAAAACCTAATCTAGAGCGTTTAAAGTCACTTTCGACGTTGAAACAACCAAGTTCCCCGACAACGGCACCAAAAACTTATTGAGTTAAAAATACTGCAAGTGCACGGTGCCAGTTCTAGCTAGCAACGACAAGTATGTGTCGTGTCCACAAGGAACTCGATTCCAACCACCAAACCAACCTTTAACACTCTATTTAGGCCAGAGTCTATTAGGAATGGTTCTTACTCAATAACAGGTGTATTCTACTAAAAGCTACTACTATTGTCTAAAACAATGTTAACGAAAGTCCTGGATTGGGGTTCACCACACTATCGTGTTTTTTGGACTATAAACTAGATCATGCGAATCTGTCCACACAAACAACTGAAATTGAATGGTTACAAGTTAAGCGCATCTACGCCTTCTCTCAAAGGTCATTAGACTGGTCAAGCTATCTTAGTTATCTATTGTCATGAAACTAGAATCACGAAACCACAAGATTGAGTAACCCTTAATTCCCAATTGAAACCCTAACTATTTTCATGTTAAGAGATCTAATTGCTCACTAAGTAGCTCTAGGTAGAGGATTTAACTCTCGTTAATCTCCTCAACCCCAATTACAAACATGAATCAACCCTCTCAGGCAATTCATCGAACACCCGGCATGCTAAGTGAGAGTTCAATTACAACATGGGCATTCATTCATATAAATCTAGAATACGAATCCAAATCACACAATAGGGGCTACACCCAATCCAAGACAATAAATTTAACCCCTAATCATCATCAAAATCACAACCACAGTCACGAATATGAACATGATTAAAAATGCTAACTTTGAATTAAAACGCAAAAGGAAGAGGGTAAAGGAACGTACTTTCTATTAACTGAAATGATAATCTACCAGATTCAGCAATCAATTTCAATCCAAAGCTCTCAAATCAAGAACAACCAAAAATGAAAACTAAAAACCTAAAGTCGGCGTTTTCGAGAGAGAAAGAACGAGAGAAGGAAGAACTCCAAATTACAATGCCAAATTGTAATTAAACAAGGGAAACTAAAGTGGCACGGTCATGCCATTTGGCATGGTGCCACCGTGCCACATTGCTGCCCCTTGTTTTCTTGCTTCCCTAGGGTGGCACGGTCACATTGTTTGGCATGGTGCTCCTATGCCACTTCCTCTTGGCCAAAAATCTATCTTTTGGCTCCTATTTAGCGCGGCATTAGCTTGCTTTCCTCGTTGCTTTCAATCGAACTCCTGAAAATACAAAAATACAACATTTAGGCAGATTTGGGGTAAAGAATGACCAATCAACCTCTATACTCTTGAAGTTTTACCAAAAATCGCTAAAATGAGGGGTAAAAAAAACATGTTGAAAATGGGTAAAATAGAGGTTTATCAAACTCCCTTCATCAAATTCCTAATTTCTACAAGCGTGAATTAGATTTACCAAATCGTTGGAGATGCAATTCATGGCAAGTCTTTACACTATGAATACAGGTCCGGCTAGTTTTGATTAATTATCCCAAATCTCCATTGTGGGACTGTGGGTGGGATCATCTTGATCCAATGCGGGGTTTTGAGTTATGGTGTTAGGTCCAAATATTTGAGAGGTGTATCTTAGACAACCCAAATCTCATGTAGGGGGAGAGTGTTGAGAGGGAAGATCGATTCGTGAAGTGAGTTGCGGGAGAGTGTTGAGAGGGAAGATCACTTCGTGAAGTGAGGGGGGAACTCAAACACAACTTAGATTGAGTCATGCATAATATTATTAGTGTAACCAGCTGTGATCAATCTTTTCCTATTACAGTGGTTGCATCTGTTGTTTCTTTGCTGTGGTTTTTCTCCTCATTCTGGAGGATTTTTCTATGTAAAATTTGTGATGTCCCTTTTATTGTGGTGTGTATATGTGTGGTTAAATTTGCTACTGATAAACCTCTATTTCAACCCTACATTAGCCCATATTTGTCCTTTTTTCTCCAATGTTTTCAAGCTCAATCGTGTAAAGAGAAGGGTCGAATCGACCTCCTTTACATATATTTCGCTCATATTACATCTTCCTGTATTTTCAGGGACATTACTGAAGGAACGGAAAGATAGATGATATTTAGCAGAAAGGAGTGCTAACAAGGCGAGTTTAAAGTCGTGAAAAAGGTCACTCAACGTTGCACGGAAGTCCCGAGGATCAAGCACGGGTGCCTCATGCTGGTAGGCACAGCCGGGCCACGGAAAACCGGCATAACCAGCTGGCTAGCCAAGTGGCACGGTCTGGCCGTGTCACGTGGCCAGCCTGGGCCGGTTGTGCTAGTTATTTGGCATGGTCTGGCCGTGCCACCCCCTTTCGCCTTTGCGACTTAAAACTCCGCCAGGGTTGTTTTATGGGTTATTCAGTTTTCTTTTCTCAGGCTTCTTTTTAGGCGATTTTTAGGTCTCCATTTAGAGTTTTGGCTTTTCATCTTTTGTACTGAATTCATTACTTTGAAGTTCAATCTACCTTGGGTCGTCGACTAATTCAAGTTTGTTTTCCCACTCTCTCTCTCTTTCATTGTTGTTGTTCTTGAATTTTAGTTGAATCATGTCTATTTCTCTTACGATTAAATTGCTTAATGTTAGTATGATTTGTGGCTAATTCTCCAACTTAGTTTGGGATTGAAGCCGATTATGTTTAGTTGAATCAAAATCTAGCCCCCAGTCCCTTAGTTTCCCATACTTGTATTTGTGATTTCTACTATGCACACCAGGTATTCGATGAAATGCTCGAAAGAGCATTCGTCCATTTTTATTCGGGTTTAGGGGAGCGTTGGAAAACGAAACCTTTACCTAGCATGGCTTAGTAGAAAATTCAGATTTTAATATGAAAATAATTAAGGTTCTAATTGACATTCGAGATTGTAGATCTTGTAATCCTGCGACTTTAGCTCCATGAAAATAGGTGACTACAGTTCTGCGATTAGTCTTTGACCCTTGAGAGAGGGAGGAGATGGGCTTAATTGGCAATCTATCTACTCATGATGCATACTTGGGATTGTTTGATGGGGCTAGTAATTGGTTCAGCTAGCATAATCATGCTGTTAATTCCAATCTAAGTGTTTTAATACCCTGCTTTCTTATTCGATTCCTAGTTGTTATCGCTCCCGTAGTTCAATCCTAAACTCACAACTTGATTTGTCTAAATTGAGTGTCTAAGTTGGTTTTGGTACTCGAAAGCAAGTTCCTCGCGGACACGATCCGTACTCGCCGGGTGCTAGCTACAGCTACACCGTGCGCTTGCGGTAATCTAACGTAATAAGTTTTTGGCACCATTGTCGGGGAACTTGTTCCTTTCGATATTGGAACTGATTAGGATACTCTAAACTAGACCTTTGTTTTCCTTTTTTTTTCAGTTTACCCCTTCCTTTCCTTTTACTTGATACCTTTTACGCTAGGTATAGTGTTCGCTCTTGTATGCGTAGGAGGAGTCAAAGGGATCAAGACCTTGTCCCATTCAATCCTAAGATAGAAGCAGCAGCACGCTGGCGTAGCGGAGAAGCGAGAAGGAGGAAGAAAGTAGAAGTAGTGATGGCGGGGCAAGACCAGAGGGTGCTGCGCGATTACGCCCTACCACAAGCGTCGAGCATCACATCATGTATTGTGAACCCGACGATCAAAGCTAACAACTTCGAACTCAGTCCCGCGCTCATCACCTTCGTGGAGCAGGACCAGTTTGGCGAACACCCTTCAGATAGCCCCAATGTGCACCTTCGCAAATTCGTTGCGAAGTGTGACACCATCAAGCTCAACAGGGTATCCATCGACGCGATTCGACTGAGGGTCTTCCCCTTCTCACTGAGGGATAGAGCTAGTGACTGGCTACAGAACGAGGAGCTTAACTCGTTCACCACCTAGGAGACTCTCTCAAAGGCCTTCCTCAGCAAATACTTCCCACCTAACAAGACTGCCAAGTTGAGGACGGACATCACATCCTTTGCCCAGCAGGATGGGAAGTCCCTATATGAGGCTTGGGAGAGGTTTAAGGACCTCTAGCGGCAATGCCCCCACCATGGAGTTCCTGACTGGCTCCTAATCCAAACATTCTGCAATGGATTGGAGCGGTTAGTGAAAATCTCAGTAGATGCTGCAGCGGGCGGCGCTCTTATGGGGAAGTCTATTGACGCACAAAGGCCTTGTTAGAAGAGATGGCTTCCAACAACTACCACCGGTCGAGCGAGAGAGCCACTTCTAAGAGGGGCGGTGGCAGACATGAGGTGGATGCTGTAATGCTCTTGGCCAGCAAGGTGGACGCCCCACCACAACGACTTGATAAAGTGGCTGCCTCATCAGTTACTTCTGTCGGGGCCATCCATGGGGGCATATGTTTATTGTGAGACCTGTGGTGTACAGGGTCATACTACCGTTAAGTGTTACAATGCTCCTTCTAGCATTGAACACGTCAACACCTTTCACAACTTCAACCTTCCACCACAAAATAACCCCTACTCCACTAACTATGGCCAGGGTTGGAAGAGTTACCCAAACCCCCTTTACAAAAACCCCAACCCTCACCCCCAGAGTTTTCCACAGCCACCTGGTTTTCACAACAAAGCTCGCTATACTCCACCCCCTCCACCTCCTGAACCCAAGTCCTACCTGGAGAGTCTCATGGTGAGTTTCAAAGCGAATCAAACCAAGACTAATGAAAGTCTTGGTGAATCGATCAATTTATTGACCTCTAGGCTCGCTGCCATGGCCGCCCATTAGAAGACGATGGATACCCAGATCGCTCAGATCACTCAACAGGTGAGCCACCTGTCTCGGCCTCTGGGGCATCTCCCAAGCCAGCCTGAGACTAACCCCCTGCGGTCACGTCAATGCCATCTCCGTGATGGGAGAAGCGTTAGAGGAGAGCCCGATGATGATTCTCCATGAGGCAGCTCCAATTCCCCACTCTGAAGGAACAGAGGGAAAGAAGAGAGAAGAGAACATGAGCTCTACTGGGGAGAGTAGCCATCCATTCCCAGCTCGCCCCTACCAGCCACCAGTGCCTTACCCTAAGAGGCTCGCATGGACTAAGTTATCTCAGCTTGAACCCAAATTCGCACGATTCCTGGATTCCCTACGCCAAATCTATGTTAGTACCCCCTTCTTGAACGCTCTCAATGAAGCACCTACCCATCTAAAATATTTGAGAGAGCTCATGTCTAAGAAGGAAGAGCCTGGGGAAGCTTCACTGGCCCCCATTAGCGGATGTTGCAGGATGCTCTTATAGAGGCGATCGCCATCCAAGCTGCAGGATCTTGATAGCTTTTCTATCCCGTGTTGCATTGGGGATATGTAGATTGAGATAGCCTTCTGTGATCTGGGCGCTAGCATGAGCCTCATGCCTCTCTCTCTCTGCCAGAAGTTACACCTATTGGACCTCAAGCCCACTGGTATATCTATTCAACTAGCAGATCACTCCACCAGGCAACTTGCAGGTATTCTGGAGGATGTTCCAGTCCAGGTGGGCAAGTTTCTCATCCCTTGTGACTTCGTCGTCATCGGCACGGATGAGGACCTCTCGGTCCCCCTCATCCTAGGTCGCTCATTCCTTGTGACTGTTGGGGCGGTGATTGATGTGCCAACTGGCACCATGTCCTTCACGATGTGTGGGGAAAGGGTCGAGTTCTGTTTCCCTTTGCCCACACCTCTTCCTACACCTGGTGCTCGGTCCGTCCCCGCAATCCCTCCTGTTTCCAGCCCTCCCCCGACTATGTCCAAAGTCGAGCTGAGCGATTGGGATGGAAGACCACATATGAGGACGACAGTCTTGCCCTCTCCCCCTCCATTGACTACTCCTTATTTTGGAGAGCCTACTTGGAAGGACGACACTTCTTGGGAGGCGTTGATGACTGATTTCTAACCTGGGGAGGTGTTGGACACACCACCATTCCACATTTCCATCACCTCACCCCTCTCCATCATGGCATCATCTCATTCCTGAGGTAAGGGTAGAGCTCAGGACCTAAAACAGGCACTTCTTGGGAGGCAACCCAAGGCATTTATGCTCTCTGGAAAAAAATACAAAAAAAAAACAAAAAGTGTGTCACCCAACCCCTATCCCACCCATTTTCACCGTTCGATCCCTGAGTTTACCCCCTTCCCTTGCTCTTTTTATGCGTCCTTTTCATTGAGGACAATGAAAATCTCAAGCATAGGGGGGTGAGCTCATCGCACTTTGGGTGAAACTGTGGATCTTAGGATTGGGTCGATTGACACCACTTGCATTCGCATCATATAGATAGGACTTCATATAGTTTTACTAGGTTGTTTTTACATTTTTCGTTTGTTAGAGCATGTAGTTTAGAGCATATAGGCTAGATTTTGGATCTCAGAAAGGAGAAATGATAGAGTGGGGATATTCATAAGCTTTCTAGGTACTACTTCTTACCTTTCTCTTCATTTCTCCTTATATCCTTTACCATTTTCTTAGTTAGATTTATTACGTTTGAATAAATGTGTGCGAAAACCCCTCTTGTGAAGAGAATACAAGGGGTGATGATTGATTGATCTGGTAAAGTTGTGTGTTGAAGTGTGGCATGTTATGGTGTGAACTCTTGTGAAATTGCGCTCTAACATTGCCATCTGTATTTCCCCTGCCTTATGTTGTATGTCATATTGGCCTTGAGATTCATGTGACTTGGCTTGATTGACCTCGATAAGTGGGACATACCTTGGAGTAAGTTGTTGGACTGTGGTAGACTTACCTATGAGACTTTCAGCCTAATGACTATTCATTACATATAGTCTCATACTTTCTTTCATGTGTGACTCATCCAGGATTGCATCTCTAGAATTTGGTCTTATTCTCTTTGAAATCGCATTTAGCATGTGCATGTCTTGATATGATTGAAGCAATTTTTGTTCCATTTAGCCACATGAGCCAAAAAGTCACCCATTAATATATACTATCCTGTTTGCTAACCCTTTGTGCCTTTCCCCTTGTCTTTGTTGTTGCACCCTACACACTACACACTTGGCCTATCAATATTCTCTATATCCTTATCAAGGTCTAGTGGAGCAGCACTTCCATGTTGAGTTAGGTTTGCTTCGAAGGTTAGTTCACCTTGGGTACTTTATCAATGGCTTGTTTGGGGGGAATCGTGATTCAAGTTTGTGTTTCCCATGCCATTCACTTCTCTCCTTTCAAAGAAAAGAAATAGAAATGAGAAAAAGGAGGAAGCAAAGAAAAAGAAAAGAAAAGAAAGAAATAGAAAAGTTGTGAATAAAGTGATTGGCAGGAGGGTAATGTGATAAGATTGCTTAACTCCTCCTTTGAAGTTTTTATGGGGTTTGTTGCTCAATTTTCAGTTGTTGCTCCGACATTAGTTGTGGAAGTGCTTTTTGCTCCCTAGTCTTTTGACTATTGGCTCCACTCTTCCCAAATTTACTCCACCTGTCACCCTTTTTAGTAGGGGTGTTCATGGTTCGGGTACCCGAACCAAAAGAGATTTCGTTTCGGGTACCCAAAATTTCGGATCAGACGAAGGGTGAACCGTATCCGAACCGAAAATTATTGGGTACCTGATTTTGGGTACCCAATAATTTCGGTTCGGGTTTTTGGTTACCCAATAGTCCAATTTTTGTGAACCTTCTTTTTTTGGCAAGCAATTTTATTACATGTTAATCCAAACTTTTTTGTCCCCTTTTTTTGATAATTGTTGTAATTTCCTTAAAAGCTTAACTCCTTGTTTATGCCCTAAACCACATGCATACCTAATTACCCATTTTTGTTTGTGCCCTAAAATCAAAATACCATACAATATCATCAAATAACAATCAAATTTCAATTACTTCACACCTCGAAATTAAAGCTTATTAATATCGTACCTTAGCATCATACCATGCTTACGGTCCACAAAATTAGAACTCAAGCAATCCAAATCCAAAATACTAATTTACTAATATGCTAAACATCCTGACCAAGCAATGCAACACATCAAAGTTTTAGTGTTATTGAAAAAAAAATTTTAATTTTGCTTTTTAAAAATCGAGTTTTTGGGTACCCGAATTTGTAAATTGACCGACCCGTAACCGAACCAAATATCAGAAAAAATTATCGGTTCGGGTACCCGGACAGAATTTTTCGAATATTTTGGTTCGGATACCCAAATTTTTGGATCGGGTATCGGGTTTTCGGTTCGGGTATTTGGTTTTATATATTTTTGAACACCCCTACTTTTTACCTTTGGCCCCATTACATGCTTTTTACAAGTCCTCATGATTGGCATACTGCAGTTTGCACTAGGTGGTGGAGAATCGAGAACTTTACCAAGCCTATGGCAGTTTGCTTGATTGGATAGAGTATTGAGTGCACTCTTGTTACATATTCTAAACACATTGAGGGAGTGTTCTACTTTGTCTTAAAGTGAGATTCTACTGGTTTCGCTTACTCACCACTTATTGAGGAAGGACTTGTCTTGCCATGTGCTTCAATATTGGGATGATTGATGTATTGCTTTTGGGTAGGGTGATTTATGAATGGTAATGCATGAGTCTTGTTTAGGATGTTTCACACTTTAATTTGGCCACCTTTAATGCATATTTTATCTTGGATTATTAATCGTTCATCTCTTGCCTAAGGAGGAGCGTGGACAGAGATTTATCTCCCTTTTTGGTGTTTCATGAGCTAGTCTTGCTTGGGGACAAGTAAGATATAAGCATGGGGGAGTGATAAACCTCTATTTCGACCCTACTTTGGCCCATATTTGACCTATTTTCTTCCATGTTTTCAAGCTCAATTGTGTTAAGAGAAGGGTCGAATCGACCTCCTTTACATATATTTTGCTCATATTACATCTTCCTGTATTTTCAGGGACATTACTGAAGGAACAGAAAGATAGATGATATTAGCATAAAGGAGTGCTAAGAAGGTGAGTTTAAAGCCGTGAAAAAGGTCGCTCAACGTCGCACGGAAGTCCCAAGGATAAAGCATGGGTGCCCCATGCTGGGAGGCACAGCCGGGCCACGAAAAACCGGCACAACCAGTCGGCCAGCCAAGTGGCACGGTATGGTCGTGCCATGTGGCACGACCGTGCCACGTGGCCAGCTGGGCCCGGTTGTGCCAGTTATTTTGCACGGTCTGGCTGTGCCTCCCCTTTTCGCCTTCGCGACTTAAAACTCCATCGGGGTTGTTTTGTGGATCATTCAGTTTTCTTTTCTTAGACTTCTTTTTAGGCGATTTTTAAGTCTCCATTCAGAGTTTTGGCTTTTCATCTCTTGTGCTGAATTCATTACTTTGAAGTTCAATGTACCTTGAGTCGTTGATTAATTCAAGTTTGTTTTCCCACTCTCTATCTTTCATTGTTGTTGTTATTGAATTTTAGTTGAATCATGTCTATTTCTCTTACGATTGAATTGCTTAATGTTAGTATGATTTGTGGCTAATTCCCCAACTTAGGTTAGGATTGAAGCCGATTATGTTTAGTTGAATCAAAATCTAGCCCAAATCCCTTATTTGCTTATACTTGTATTCGTTATTTCTACTATGCATACCAGGTTTTCGATGAAATGCTCGAAAGAGCATTCGTCCATTTTTATTCAGGTTTAGGGGAGCGTTGAAAGACGCAACCTTTACCTAGAGTGGTTTAGTAGACAATTAGGATTTTAATATGAAAATAATTAAGGTTCTAATTGAGATTCGAGATTGTAGATCTTGTAATTCTACGACTTTAACTCTATAAAAATAGGTGATTATAATTCTAGAATTAGTCTTCGACCCTTGAGAGTGGGAGGAGGTGGGCTTAACTAGCAATCTATCTACTCATAATGCATGCTTGGGATTGTTTGATGGGGCTAGTAATTGGTTCAGCTAGTATAATCGTGCTGTTAGTTTCATCCTAAGTATTTTAATACCTTGCTTTCTTATTCGATTCCTAGTTGTTATCGCTCCCGTAGTTTAATCCTAAACTCACAACTTGATTTGCCTAGACTGAGTGTCTAAGTTGGTTTTGGTACTCGAAAGCAAGTTCCTCGTGGACACGACCCGTACTCGCCGCGTGCTAGCTACAGCCACACCGTGCGTTTGCGGTAATTTAACGTAAAGCTACTATGCTTCTATTAGCAACCAATGGTATCAAAGTCGGTTTAATCACAATAAATACTATAAACGTAGGTTTAGTCCCAACAACTGGATTGCTTACATAAATGCAATTTCCATTGCAAACACAAACCATTGCAATCTAGGATTTGCAGATATCATTCAGCCAAAAAGAAAAATTCTTTTTTTTTTTTTTGGTGGGCGGGACTAATTACCCTTTAATTATCCTTTTTTATTTTGATCAAATATATTTAATTTCCTGCCTTGTTTAGCGGAGATCCTAAGACTATATTGCGTACAATCTTTTTGCTATGGGTTTCTAAATTATGAATGCTCTATTCTAATGGACAATTTAGGCACTATTCGGCAAAATTAGTTGTTTAGGTAGCGGATAGCGGTTCAGGTAGTGGATAGCTGTTTAGATAGCAGATAACGTTTCTAATTTAGCTGTTAGCAAATAGTTGTTTAGATGAGCGGTTAAAACTAATGTGTTCAGTAAATTTAGCTGTTATGCTAGCTGATTAATGTAAATTGACATAAAAGGATATAGATAATTTCTAAAGACAAAATTTTTAAAGGATATTTTTTGGCTAAAAATATCAAATGCTACTTTTAAATGTCAAACGTTAATACTATTAGCTTTTCAAAAGCGCTGCTTAAAACACTAAACGCTACTTGAAATGCTAGTCAAAACATTAGTTTACCGAACACTAAAAATTAACTAATTAGTATATTGATCTGGGCAAAATACTAAACGCTACCCAAAATGTTGTTGCCGAACACAACCTTAATGTGAGGAAAATTTAGCATTTTTAATGTATTTTCTGATTAACATTACAAACTTCAAAACCAATACTTTTCAATAAAAGTATATGACAAAAGTTAATTAACTAAATTAAATAGTGACATAAGTTAATAAATTTTGAAAGTTTAAATGACACATTATTACGCCACATTACCATGGATTGATACAAAAGTTACTCAATTAAGTTTCCATTTATTTAGCCAATGACCCACATCAACGATTTTTAAAAAATGAAAAATCACACCTCAGAAAGTGCAAACATAAATAGTAGTGAATCTAAAAAGGCCATCTCTAATATACAAAATCAGAATATATCTCAAACTGAAGTTCTTCTTCCAACTACATTACCATACAACCTAAGAAACTCGGAATCCTAACTGTAATTCTGTGTAGAGCTATCGCCCTTTACCTCTCCAGTGGCTAGTCATGTTAAGCTTGTGGTTCCTTTATTGTGGGTGCTATTATTTGCTTTCGGTTGCATGGTTTCACTCCTAGGTTCTGTAACTTTCTCCATCAAAGCGCAACAAGCGGAATTCTCAGGTTAAGGCCTCTAAAAGTAATTGAGTAACAGTTATAAAAACTCGGGTTCTATGGCATGGTAAAAATCGAAATCAACTACAGACGAAGAGGAAGTTAATGTTTTAAGAAAGATGAACAAATTACCCAATATTTGTCTGTTGAGAAGGTTATTCAAATACAACTCCTCTAGTGTTAAGGATATGAAGTCTAAACCTGCTAAGGGGCCGATGATTAGGGATCTCAATATAAGCCCCTTTGTCTTCTAATTCTTCTGTTCGATTGACAAGGAGTAGGTATTCAATAATAGCGCATAAGCTTTGATAGTATTATTATCTGGCAAAGGAGATGAGTGGGATGGCGAAATCTTCAAACATGTAATTCAATACTACAAGAGAAGCCATATAATATTCGAGGCTAAAGTCAATCTATCTCCTATGCATGTTTTCTGACATTGAATGTCATTGTGTTTGTGGGGTGTGAATTGAAGAAGGGATGTTGTGTTGTACTTTAGGGTTGACATTGATGTATCTAACTTGCGGAGATATATCTAACTTATGGTGGTTGGAAATCGATACAGACTATGGTAAAGTATGTTAAGCTTCCTAAAATTTGTTACGGGTGTTGATGCTGAGCAACTTGCCTTGATTTCCCTTTCTTTTTTTTTTTTTTTGGTGTGGACTTGCCTTGATACCTACGAATAAGTACAAGTTCATCTTGTTGCAGAATGTAAGGGCTTAGTTTCAAGTATCACCACTATTCCAAAGGGTTCCAGGTGTCTCAAAGTCTCAGCTCATGTAGGACCTTTATCTTTAAGGAGTCCTAAGAAAATCATCAATGGGTCACAGGTTAGCTGTAAATAAGGATTTTAGACTAATTTCTCCACTGCCTAGTTTATATTGAGAAGCTTAATTGGGTCAACTTCGAGTCGAGTTTGAATTAGCAAACAATGTCCCAATAAAGCATATTAGATATGCTTGGAAAGGTCCATAAATCTAGTTTTCATCAATTAACTCCAAGTATTTGGGAGAAATTCAGCAAAGGAACCAAATTTTCTAAATTTAGGTTTGCACTTGTTAGCCTTGAAAAGGAGAGTGAGAACTAGGTTTAGAGACTCTGAGCCTATGAGAGAAGTACAACAAATGAAGATAAATCCTTCTAAAGAAATTATTAGTATATTCCCAAATGCAATGTTTAAAGAAGTTTTCTTTTTGCAGTAAGGTGCAGCCCAGATTCCATCATAAAAGGACAATGCAAGGAAGGTTTTGTACTTTTTCTTCACATTTAAATTTGCTTATTTATTATAGCATTTTCATTGGTTAGTACACATGAGATAATTTTGTTTTACTCCGTTGGCCATGTAATGTTTGCTACTTATTTTCTATTGGTTGTAGGGGGTGATCTTTGCCTAATTTTTCTTGGCCAAGTGTGCAATACTCCTATTGGCTAATTCCTTAGCTTGCATGGGGAATAAGCCTTTAGTCTTTGTAAGCCTGTAAATAGGTCTATTCTCTTTACTATATTTAGATTTTATTCCTTTTGTAGCGTGTTGGTATCTAACTTTATCTTGGCCCTTGATGATTCAATCACTGGAGGATTAAGTGGTGTTTAGTCCCTGTAAGGGGTGGAAAAGATTCCTTTATCTTAGATTTTTATCTTCTCTGTTTATTCATTCTAAATCAATACCGTATTTAAGAACCTTAAACTGTGCCCAATTCTAGTCAAGGTCCTTTTTTATAGACTTTGACTACAATTGTTTTAGCACCCTAACATTGACCTTGACGATTTAAGGGCTTAGTCCATATAAGGGGTGGCAGCTTGGATTGCTTGTAAGGCTGTGAGCCAATTGATTTTGTAAAGGATGAAACTAAACTATAGTATGGGCATGGCTATGTGCTTCTCATTAAACCGAGAAGAAGAAATTTCAAGGTAGAGCTTAAGGAAACGAAGAAATTTTACATCAAATCAAAGAGCAAACTGCAGCTGAATTTTGACGGACTATATTGGCAAAAAGTTGACATGTCAGAAATTTTAAAGAAAATTTAACGGAAAGCAAGGATTTTGAAATGTGTTAGTTATTCGGTTCCTAATTTGATGGACTATTTTAACGGAAAGGTTATCCGTCAGAAATTTTGACAGATATTTTGACGGAAAAGTAAGGATTTTGATGGCGTGTCAGTTATGCAGATCTCAATGTTATTTTTGACGGACTGCTTTGATGAAAAGTTCATCAAAATCATGATGTACTATTGAATGTACTGATTGGTTGATAGGCCCATCACAATCCTAGAAGGTTCTATGAGGAATTGTGACGGGATCCATCGCAATTCTAAAATACACATTGTCCGAACCCATTTTTACTGGGAAAAACTTGTAAGCTTCATCTGGAGTGAATGGTTCGCCTTTTCTCTCCTCTCACGCATCTCTTTCCTCATTTTGTCACTTTCTCTCTCTCCTCCTTGGTCAGTTCCACTCACTTAGTGAGTCGATGATAAAAAAACTGGGCACCATCATTCATTCAACTTTCTCTCCTCCACCAGTCGTATTCCTCTTTCTCTCCTCCTCCTCCTCTTTCACGTTCTCTCTCCTCTCACTTATCTCTCCTTTTCTCACTCAGTGAGTCACTGGTTAGCTTCAAGCCTTCAACTCAAGGCTCAAATTCTCAAATCTAAAACAATCAAACCCTAAAAACACATATTATCGAAGAACAAATAACTGGGCATCATAATCATTCATCCACATCTGGTAAAAACTAGGCAATATCATTCATCCACCTCTATATCCTATCCTAAAAACCTAGAAATTGAATCCAATCACCATCTCCGTCTTCTCCACCACGCCAACCCCCTCTCTCTATGGCTGGAAATAAAAACAAGGTTGGCCTTTAGATCTATACTCCACCGACATCAACACCATCATATCTGTATTTGCCACCGTCATATTGGGGTCCATATCAAGTAATAGAACATATATTTCATTTGATTATGCAGAGTTTTTTCTTTTTTTGATGTAGGTGTTTAATTTTTCTGCAATTTCGTTTACAAGTCTTAGTAGAGACCTTGAGATCCAAAACATTTGATTTTATACTTAAAATTCCAAGATTTAAAATTTGGAATTTTCAGATCTTAAAATTTGTATAAAATTACTTCATAATTATGATCTCAAAATTTCAAATTCAAAATTTCAAGATTTAAAAATTGGAATCTTTGGATCGAAAAATTCGTATAAAATTATTTCGTATTCTCAATCCGAAAATTTCAAAATTAAAATTCCATTATTTAAAAATTGGAATTTGGGATCTAAAAATTCATATAAAACTATTCCATGTTCGATTCCAAAATTTAGAAATTAAAATTTCCAAGAATTAGGATTTGAAATTTTCGGATCTAAAAATTTGCACAAAATTATTTCATATTTTTTGATCCAAAAATTTAAAATTTAAAATTCTAAGACTTAGAATTTGGAATTTTGGATGTAAGGATTTGTATAAAAAAAATTTATATTTGTGATCCCAAAATTTGATATTTCAAATTTCAAATTCCAAGGTATAAAATTTGGAATTTATGGATCTAGAAATTTGTATAAAAATCATTTCATATTTTTGATCCCAAAATTTAAAATTTAAAATTGCAAGATTTAAAATTTGGTAATCAATTGTTTCATTCCATACTGATGTTGTTGTTATTGTTGTTGTTGTTGTTGTTGTTGTTGTTGTTGTTGTTGTTGTTGTTGTTGTTGCTGCTGTTGTTGTTGTTGTTATTATTATTATTATTATGATTATTATTATTATTATTATTATTATTATTATTATTATTATTATTATTATTATTATTATTATTATTATTATTATTATTATTATTATT
>JACYFF010019584.1:72733597-72756803 GCA_017589665.1 Selenicereus undatus | reverse complement strand
TATATATATATATATATTACTTAACTTGTTAGTATTGTATTGTTGCTTTGTTTATTTATATATATTTTATTATTATATATGCGTGTATATTTTTCCTAAAATTACCCATTTAGTAATTAGGCTAATTTTTATTTAGTTATCACTCAAATCTTTATTAACATTCGAATAAGTTATTTGGGAGCGGAGTGGGATTCATTTTAAGGTCACCCTATCGTTTCAACCTATAATTGCATAAATAGACACACAAATATAAAGTACTAAATCGAAATGTGGTGCCCAACTTAATTAATTTGTAATTGATGTAATGCAAGGTAATTAGCATGATTATATGTTCGGGTCATTACAGCCTTCCCCACTTAAAATAAGTTTTTCCCTCGAAACTTTTAGATTTAAAAGGAACCTTGACTGAACCTCATAGGTATGTGTATTTGCTTCTCATGTCTCCCTTGGTCTCCCATGTAGCCTCAGCTGAAGTATGGTTCACCCACTGGACTTTGAGCAGAGGAGTGCTTTTGTTCCGGAGTTGTTTAACTCTGTAGTCTAATATCTATACAAGAAGTTCCTTGTATATTATATTCTCAACAACCTCAACTGGTTCTGTTATGATGACATGATTTGAATCTGGAACATATTCTTTGAGTTGTGAAGTGTGAAAAAAGTTGTGCACATGCTCAAGTACCGTTTTTTAATCCAACCTGTAAGCCACATGATTTAACCTCTCGATAATTTTATAAGGGATGATATATCTAAGGCTTAGTTTACCTTTGATATTGAATTGCCTTACTCCTTTGACCAGAGATACCTTTAAAAACACTTTATCTCCTACTTGAAACTCTAACGGTCTTCTCCTTTTATCTACGTAGGTTTTCTGTTGGCTCTGAGCTACTTTGATATGCTCTTGAATTTTCCTTATCATTTCAGTGGTCTCTTGAATCAACTCAGGCCCTATGGTTAATGATTCATCGAGCTCACTTCAACACAACAGGGTTCTGCACTTCCTCCCATATAGTGCTTCAAAAGGGGCCATCTTAATGATGGATTGATAGCTATTATTATAGGAGAACTCCACCAATGGTAAATAATCTTCCCACTTTTCCCGAAAGTTAGGCACATAAGCTCTCAACATATCTTCTAGGATTTGATTCACTCTCTTAGTCTGCCCATCGGTCTTAGGGCGATATAAGCTACTAAAATTTAACTTGATCCCAAAAGCTTTTTTGCAAAGATTGCTAAAACCAAGCTTGAAACCTTAGTCTCTGTTATACACTATGTCCCTTGGTATGCCATGTAGTCGAATTATTTCTTTGACATATAACTATGTTAGTCTCTATACACCCCAAGTATCATGAATTAGTATAAAATGGACAAATTTGGTGAGTCTGTCGACAATAACCCAAATGACATTCTCCTTTGAAGTAGAAAGGGGCAATCCCATAACAAAATCCATTGAAATTAAAGCCCACTTCTAGGTAGAAATCTCTAAAGGTCGGAATTCGCCTACTAGATGTTGATGTTTAGCTTTCACCCTTTGACACATGAAACATTTGTCTACATACTCTGCAGTCTCTCTCCTCATGTTATCCCACCAGAAGAATTGCCTCAAATCCCTATACATTTGTGTTCCTCCTGGGTGCATTGAATAACGAGTATTATGGGCTTCCTCCAATATCTTTCTCTTTAACTCCTCTCTGTTGGGTACTCACAATCTGTTTTGAAACCTCAGGGTTCCATCCTCATGTATTATAAAACAAAACGATTTTTCCTATGAGACATTAAATTTAAGCTTCTCTAACTTAGCATCATCTTTTTGACTTGCCTTAATTTCCTCTATTATGGAAGGTTGCACCTCTAATGGTGACAACAACCCATCTATGCACCCTGGTAACAGAAGTTCCATATCCATATTTTCAAGGTCCCTTAGAATGTCAGGTTGGGTATTTATCATTGTGTTTAAACCATGTTAGGCCTTCCTACTAAGTGCAGCTGCTACCACATTCGCCTTTCCAGGATGATATTGAATTTGCAAATCATAATCCTTAAGTAATTCCAACCATCATCATTCTCTTAAGTCGGTCTCTTTCTGAGTAAAGATGTATTTTAAGCTCTAGTGGACGGTATGAACCTTGCATGGCACATGATATAGTCAATGTCCCCAGATTTTTTTTTAAGGCAAAAAACTACCACAACTGACTCGAGGTCATGAGTTAGGTAGTTCTTTTCATAACATTTGAGTTTCCTAGAGGCATAGGCTATTATCTTGTCACTATTATCTTGTTGCCTTGCATCAATACACAACCTAAGCCGTTCCTAGAAGCATCACCGTAAATAATATATTGTTTTCCTTCTATGGGCAAGGTAAGGATAGGTGATGTTTTTAAGTGTCTCTTTAGTTCTTAAAATGCCTTCTCGTACTTGTCTGACCACTCAAACTTAGTCATTTTCTTTAGTAGGTTAGTCAGTGGTGATGCATGCTATCTTTCAAAAGTCTAGCACGAATCTCCTGTAATATTTTGCTAAACCTAGAAACCTCCTTACTTTTGTCACATTGGTAGGCCCGAGCCATTCAGTAACTGCTTTTATCATTTGTGGGTCAACTTTGATTCCTTCCTGGAAACTACATGTCCTGAAAATGTCACTTTAGTCAACCAAAACTCACACTTTTTCAGCTTAGCATATAACTGATGTTACCTTAGGGTTTATAATATAGTCCTTAAATGTCCTAAAAATGTCACTACATGTCCTTGCAAGTGGTCAAATAGATCATCTATCTAGGGCGAGGGATACTTGTTCTTAACGGTAATCTTATTTAACTCCCAATAATCTATACACAACCTTAAGGTCCTATCCTTTTTTTTAACAAGCAAAACTGGGGCTCGCCAGAGTAATACGTTGGGCCTAATAAACCCCTTTTACAGTAACTCGTCTAGTCAGGTTTTCAATTCTTTGAGCCCTGTTGGAGGCATCCTATATGGAGTTTTTCAAATAGGTTGTGCACCAGGAATTAGTTCAATTTCAAAATCAATCTCTCATTGGGGAGGCAACCTAGGCAACTCCTCAGGAAAGACATTATGAAATTTACAAACTATAGGGATATCTTATATTTTCATTTCCTTCTCCTTAGCTTCAGTGGCATAGCATAATATCCTATACATCCTTACCTTAACAACTCACTTGCCTTTATAATTGAAATTATAGAACACTTTTTCTCAAGTCTTTCAGCATAGAAACATACTTCTCGGCCCTCTTGGTTCTTCAGAGTGACCTTAAGATCTCTGCAATCTATGTTTGCCCCATTTACATTCAACCAATCCATTCCCAAGATTATATTGAATTTTGAAATATCAAATTGGATCAAATTTTCAGGGAACTTATGATCAGCAATCACAATAGGAACTTGTTTATAAAGAATAGGACATTCTATCACTTGCCTAGTTGGCAAACTAATTCTATAGTTGGCCCACTCTTAATCTTTTTCCAGATTCAATTGCAATGCAACTCGGGTGGATATACATGAGTGAGTAGCACCGGAATCAAACAAAATACAAAATGGCTTTGAATTTAAAAAGAGGGTTCTAGTGACAATCGTACAAGAAACTGTGGCTTCCTTTCACTCGTCACGTAAGCTCGCCCTGCCGTTGCAAGTTTAGTGAGCGGGGTTCCCTGATGTGGTGGTGGTACAGGTCTTACAACTCCCTTTGCTACGACCGTCTGTCTTCTAGGGCATGTGGCAATCAAATGATCAGGGCTTCTACTTCCACACCACATGCACTTGTTGGTACCTACACGACACTCGGCTGTAGTATGGTTCGTTTTGCCACACTTGGCGCAAGGTTTCTGTTGAAGCCGATGGATGACTCTTAGTAGGGCCATCAACAGGTTCTTTCTAAACTATGCTCTCGCTTGATGCCCCACGATCGCTGCACTTCCTCTTCTGTTTCTCGGGTTCAAAGCCCTCAGTTCGCTCTTTACTCGCTCCACCTCAGCAGCTCTTTCATACAGCTCTTGGTAGGTTTGAATTCGTTGAGTAACAAACTCGTTTCGAATATAAAAGGCTAAACCTTCCTCAAAGCTTCTTATTTTTAGCATTTCAGATGCTACAAAGTCTGGAGCAAATCTTGATAGCTCAGTGAACTTCCTAGCATATTGCATCGCCATTCTGTTACCACTCATCTTTAACTCCATAAATTCCTTCTCCTTCTGCCGTTAAACTATAATTGGATAAAACTTAGCCCTAAGCTCCTTAAGAAACTTAGCCTAAGTAAGCTCAAGTCATTGTAACTTATCATTTATAGTACTCCATCAAATATCCGTTTCACCAGTTAGGTAAAAACTCCTATATTCACCTTTTTCTCTTCAGGCACCTCAGTCACTGCAAATATTTTCTCCATTCCCCTAATCTAGTCTTCTAATTTTACAGGATCAAGCTTCATGTCGTGAATCTTTAGGATTGCAGCTAACAGGCTTTTGGGGGTTTTCTGGAGGTACAGGGGGTACAGGGGAATCCTGTTCATTAACTTAGCTACCAAAGTTTTTCAGTAATCCAGACCCTCCACATTACTAGATAGTTCTAGAACTACTGTTAGACCTTCATTGCAGTTTTGCTGGGGGTTTTCGCTTGCGTAATTCCCTGACCCCTTAGTCCCACCTTTATTGCGAACGTTCAACAAACTATAGCTCTCGCTCATTTCTTGCTACCTTATGGTTTGATAGGAGGGGGACAGTTCACTGATCCCTTACCTAAAACAGAAAACATAAAAACATTCAAATAATGACCCGAAACTCAGCACGTAAATTCCTATATAGTAAAATAAACTTTTCATTTAATTAGTTGGGCGCTTGCATTTCAAAACTTTTTATTTTAGAAACAGGAGAGAGAGAAAGAGAGAGAGAGTGTAAGTAAAGTTGATTTACCAATTATTATCTGGAAGTGGACCCCGACTGACATCTGAAGCAAACTTGAGATAGGTGCACACCTCCCAAGCCGATTAAGAAGCCTGAGTTGCAATCACGCGGGTAAATTGATGGGTATAAGCCCTGATGATTGATAATTGACTTCGGTGACAAAATATTGCGTCAAATGATTCATTGTATGAACATGATAATGATTTTGTATAGTTTTGATAAACATGTGAGTTTTCGAAGAACACAGGCAATGTACATAAGTGACCTTTGAAAGTCTCTCTCCTTTTTAACGAAAATTGTTTGCTGGCAGCTTGAAGCGACAAAGGTAATCATGCTTATGCCTCAAATATATAATTTTGCGGTTAGTGTAAATTTAGGTAACTTTATTAAATTTTGTGGTTTAGTAAATAATTCAAAATTCTTTCACTCTTCCTTTTAATTACCAATGTATTCCTTGTTAATTACTTAACTTGATTCTATTTTTCTTTGTTTATGTTCCCTCTTTGGATAACACTAACGCTTGCTTTATAAGTGTTATACTAGTGTAACAATTTAACTCACTTTGTTTTTATTAATGTCGACGTTATCGCCACCCCTCAAATTATTATTATAACTGTAAGCTTATTAATATCATCCTTTTTGTCTCGCTTACTAGTGTGAGCATCAATATTATTACTATTATTATCATTATAGTTATTGTTGTCGTGATTATTATTTTTAGTGTTATTATTATTTGAATTGTGGTTATTTTTATCATGATTATTATTATCTTAATCACTATTGGCTTTTTTTAAAGGGCATGGCAGTTGTCGCCATGAATTAGATAAGTCACTCACGACTTAGTCAAGAGACGTCATGCGCTTGGTTTCGAGTCCAAATCGAGAAATATACACTTCGCTTCCTTTTTGCTAGCTCCGATCAGGTGGTTAGTATTTAGGAACTCCACATCATTGGATTTATCAACTAATTTAGGAATGTAACTTAAACTTCTCCAATGCTTAAACCACACTACAACTATCCCTCGATCCTCCAATTTAGTTTCCAAGTTCATTTACGCATTACTCATCGAGTTAATCTTCAAATTTACGCTATATTAAAAAAATCACAAAATTAGTCCCAAAACAGTTCATTTCCCCTCAGCTCATGATTTTCAAACATTCACAATTGTCAAATTTTCCATCCATTCTCTCTTTTGCCCTCCTCTCTTGAAAATCAACCTCATGGCATACATGGACATAATAACATTACACATATATTTGACTCACTATTTTCATTCAATGTTCACTTGAATTCCTCTAAAAATCACTAAATCAACATAACCAAGTTTGAGTTTCATCCAAGCATCCAAACCCTAAGTCACCATATCCATGATAACACATATACCTCTAATACATGTATAACCCATTAAATTCATTCAAATATGCATAAAAACTGATCTCAACACCATCAAGATAGCATAAACAAGTTTAATCTCTACACCCAAACAACAAACCCTCACAACCATATTCATCTTCAGCCTCACTTCACCCATTTGATTTGTCAACCAAAATTCAATAAGACTAAATTTTATTTTTTTTTACAATGTTAAACAGGCCTAGCACACTAGGCTCCTATCGCAGGGTTTGCCCAATGGACCTGAACGGACCAGGGGGCGGAGAATGTCAAAGTTCAGACCAAAGTCCAAGCCCACACACGCTCCCACACACAAATGCACCGCAAATATGCCCCCAGGTTTGAACGGGGGGGGGGGGGGGGGGACTGTGTGGAGGATGGCCATCCGGCCATCTCTTCTTCGACATTCAACAAGACTACATACTAAAGCTAAATAGATCAACTATTATTAAAATTAAAATCATAAATAATCAAAACCTAATTTAGGGAGAGGGTTTAGGGCCTCACCTTCACACCCACAAAAGTCACAAGGAGGGATGAAGACGGGAGGGAGGTGGTGATGAACGGTCGACGGTGGCTGAGCTGGTGAACGAAAAGCGGCTAGATGTGGTGGGGGCTCTACGCAAAACAAGGGGGTTTGTGTCAGGGGCAGAGTAAGGGGGGTTGATTTGGGTTTTTTTTGGTTCATTTATTTAATTTTTTTGTTTTCCTTTTTCTCTACTTTTAGAAATTTAATGAAATCTAGATTTTTTGTAGATTGATCGTTATCTTCTACTCCCTTATTTATTTTATTTTTATTTTATTTCATTTTTGAAATTCATATATGTATGTATGTACGTATATTAGTTAATAATCTTGGCTAAATTATTGAATTAAATTGTACAACATTCGGGAACAAAATTTGAAAAAAAAAAATTATCATCTTCAATTATTACTCCTTGTACTCTTATATATATATATATATATATATATATATATATATATATATATAGAGAGAGAGAGAGAGAGAGAGAGAGAGAGAGAGAGAGAGAGAGAGACACACACACACACAACTTAATTTATTATTATTGTATTGTGGCTTTGTTTATTTATATATATTTTTATTATTATATATGTATATGTATATTTTTCCTAAACTTACCCATTTAATAATTATACTAATTTTTATTTAGTCATCACTCAAATCTTTATTGACATTCAAAAGAGTTATTTGGGAGCCGAATGGAATTCATTTTAAGGCCACCTATTGTTTCAACATGTAATTGCATAAATAGACACACATATATACAGTACTAAATCGAAATGCGGCGTTCAACTTAATTAATTTGTAATTAATATAATGTAAGGTAATTAGCATAATTTTAAGTTCGGGTCATTAAAATTGGCCCACTATCGCTCCACCCACCACCGTTGCCATTGTCCGTCGTCTGCCAAAGCCCTACCACGTTGCCACTTCTCATCTTCCACTCCCCTTGGCCTTATTCTATTGGCATTGTGAGGTGCTAACCCCCCATTAATTTTATTCAACTATTTTACTTCATGCTTTCTAACTTGGATAAATGTCAATTTCTGTGAATTTGGAGTTATTACGATGAAATTGAGAATAGAGGTGATTGCGGGTAGCCATGGAGGAATGAGGGTTGTGAATTGAGCATTTATATAATATGACTATGTTGAATTTTGAAACCAAGTAATCTAACATGAAACCGCGCAATTTAACCTGAAATTTGGAGTTTAGTTTAGGGATGTTAAACGGTGTTTTATTGTGAGATTTAAGTAACAGTGGTGATTAAAGGTAATTGCAGAATTTGATTCTTGTACCCTAATTAAAGAAGTAGGCTCAGCAGACTAAAATTATTGTTAATGGTTAATTACATGCTAATGTAACTCCAAAAGATGGGTAAAGATTGATGCATGTTTGATTCAGTTGAGAATGATATGTTTTCTTGTGATCCAACAATAGACATCAAAGTTCAAGTGATGCCTAAAGGAGTGAAAACCTTTTGGATTTGGGTACGTACAGGAGCATGAGCTTTACATCAAAAATAAACTTAAACTTGCAAATCGAACTTGACTAGCCCAAAACCTCTTTACAGATAAATTACTAAAACTAATAATACTACTACTCCCAATAATAATCATAAGGCCACTCGCAGCGTGATACTTGTGGGGCAGAGGGTGGGGCCCTCGTGTGACACGAGTGGCACAGGGCCTCTGCCAGCCAACAAAATGGGGGAGGGAAACGCGTGGGAGACCGGCCCAGCGTTCTCCCCTGCGAGGCCAACTTTTTATTTTTTTAATATGTTTTTTTGTGTTTTCTTTTTTTTGAGTAAATAAATAATTTTTAAATGATTTTAAAAATAGATTGTGTGTTATGAGGTGGATCCATAACCAATATTTTTATTGGATTATTACAATTGGAGTTTCATAGGTTAAAAAAGTTATGAAATGCAAGTTTTAAAATTGTGAAATTTTTGCTGACATGACAGGTTAGAGTTCCAAGAAGAAACTTGGATGGGAATGCTCTAATAACAATGGAAATAATAATAATAATAATAATAATAATAATAATAATAATAATAATAATGAATAAGCTGGAAAGCCGGCACCATGAGAGCTCTCTCACAAACCAATTAGAGTTCGCACTGTCTGAATACGAAAAAGGGAGGTCGTCCTCGGAAAAAGTAGGAATCAGTGAGTTCTCTAGGTTTAGCTCAAGAAATTTGCTCGAATCTATATGGAATTGGTGTAGGAGAGCATTCTTACGCTGATCAAACTCAATCGACAAAGAGCTCACCTTCACATCCTTCGTCAAGTTGGTCTGACATGGTGGAGGGGGAAATTGAAGAGGAGAGTCAGGTTACTGATAAAATTGATAGTCCAATTCCAGAACCAATTGAAGGAACTACGTAGACCAAGCATTCTGATGGCCCGAAAAAGTTTTTTAGCTCCCTGTTATGGGGCAATAGGTATCCTAACTCTGGATTAACACAGTTATATGTGGAACCTAAATTTGATAGCGAAGGTCCTGTTGTGACCATAACCAAGGTGGACATTGTTGAGGAAATTTAGTGGAAATTTCCACTCGTATGGTTTTTTTGTTGGTCTAACGCCTAAATTAGTTACAATTCCAGACTTCATTGAAAAGAAACAGGGAGGTGTTAATCGGCCGTAACTCCTTTGCCATTCCCTCGGGAGGTACATTTTTTGCTTTGAATCTAAGGAGGACATGGAACTTATTTTGAAAGGAGGACCTTGGCAAGTGAGCAATCCAACACTCATCCTGAAGCCTTTTCCCCGTCTTTTCGGTTTGATCAAGGTATTACTCATGTCCCCATATGGGTGAAATTTTCGAATCTTGACTTGCAATTCGAGTCCCTTACCGGTCTTAGCAAGCAAGCTAGTACTATTGGAAATCCATTGTTTGTTGATAGATGTGCTGCGCTGAAGGAGCAAATTAACTATGCCAGAGTTCTTGTTGAGACTGATGTCTCATCTAACTTGCCCATGACTGTCTTCATTAGAGACCCTCTGGTCAACATTCTGACATTCACTACGAATAGGTTCCTTGTTTTGGCCATCACTGCAAGCTGCTAGAGAACTAGACAGAGCACTACAGCACGTCCAAGAACTACAGTGTTTAGGTCCCTAAAAGGCAACAAACAGATGCAGAATATCCTAACTCTACTATTCCTGAAGTCGCATAAGAGGTTAAACCCCCTGTTGGTTCAGAAAATGTTCATCATGAGCAAGAAAGTGTTGTACAGGCTGCAGTTACACAGAGAACTTTAGTTCAAATGGTGGAATTTTCACCTGATAAATCCCCTTCTTGGAATGAGAGCAAGCCACAAGACTACAACATTCTCAGCACAAACTGATAACACTACCAAAGGAGGTAAGTTCACGTTCTTGCAAACTCCAAGCGAGGAGAGCAACGAAGTGTCATGAGTGAGCATGACAAGGCAAGGACCATGGGGAGGGCCCTTGGCAAGTAAACAATGACATGAAAATCCTAAGTTGGAATGTTCGGGGTCTTAATGACCCCTACAAGCAAGATGGAATAAAGAAAGCAATTATTAACTTGAACCCTTATCGTTTGCTTTGGTGGAGACAAAAGTGAAACAAGCCAATGCATCCATTGCTAGGAAACTATTTCCTCAGTATGCATTTGCTAATAATTGCTCATGCCACCATAATTGAAGGTTGTGGACGTTTTGGAAACCCAAATATCAGTTTCTGTTGTGTTTGTGAGTAGCTAGATGATAATTATGAGGTGTATTGAAGCCCTAACAATTTGCTAGGTCTGTCTCTTTTATCTACGGTCATAACTCAGCATTATAGCATGAGAAGCTTTGGCATCAACTTGATACCTTGGGGGGCAGCATGGTGGGGATGTGGATGTTACTTTAGGACTTTAATGTCATCCTGTCTAAAGTTGACAGTCTGTTGAACGTCTCAATAGATCAGAAGGAAATTGAGAATTTTGTTAATTGTTGTCTTGAACAAGTATGATCCATTCTCAACTGACCTACATGAGCTTGAGGGAAATGTCTTGAACAAGTATGTTAAACTTTGTAAGGTTAACTAGAGGATTTTACAACAATGAGCTAAAGAGCACTTACTCGATGAAGGGGATGATAACAACAGGTACTTCCATGATGTTATCAAGTAGAAATACGGCCAGAACTTCGATCATAAGGTGGTGCACGGGGGAGATGTGGACTTTACATAGCAAGATTCTATTGCTAGTGCATTTATCAACTTCTACCATAGGCTCATGGGCACAACCATTAAGGTATTGCCTCTTGATGTTGAATGGATCAATGCTGGCCTTAACTTAACTTCTACGCACCACAGCATGTTGTTGGTCCCATACACTCCTACAGAGATTAAGGTTGCACTCTTCAGCATGCAAGATGACAAGGCTCCTGGCTTAGATGGGTACACTGTGGGTTTTTATAAGGATGCCTGTCCTATTGTAGGCAATGACATTACCCAAGCTATCCTTCAATTCTTATCTAATGGCAAACTTCTCCGAATGGTAAATAGCACTCTAATCACCTTAGTTCCAAAGAAGATTAATGCCTATTTTGTTGCTCACTACAGACCTATAGCCCTCTGCAATGTGATTTACTAATTGCTAAAACCATGGCTAACATGCTTCAATCTGTCATCCCTGACCTTGTTGGTCCCTATCAAAGTGCTTTTGCAAAGGTGCAAGTCATTGTGGATAACATTTTTCTTGCACATCAATTAGTGAAATACTATGAGAGAAAGGGTGTGCCACCTTGAGCATTGATGAAGATTAATGCTAGAAAGGCTTTTGATACTATGAGTTGGCACTTCGTTCACAGTGTGCTTGTTGCTCTAGGGTTTGCCTCGTAGTTTTATCTTATGCTTATGACCTGTCACCACTCCTAGGTATGCTGTGAATGCAAATAGCCAGCGAAAGGGGTTTTTTGTAGGAGGAAGGGGGCTTCGACAAGGTGAACCCCTCTTCCCTTATCTATTTGTGATATGTATGGAAGTGTTGGGACATAGGTTAGGCTTAGCAGCTCATTTTAGTCGATTTCAGTTTCATATCAAATGTGCAAGAGTAAAGCTCACTCATCTTGCCTTCGCTAATGGCATACTATTGTTTGCTCAAGGAGACACAACTTTTGCCTTAGCCTTGTGGGATTGCTTCAAAAAAATTTCTAAAATATCTAGGTTGCTTCCTAACCCTGTTGAATCAAAAATTTATAAGGAGGGTGTGAGTAAGGAATCAATGGAATTAATCCTTCAAAGCATAGGCTTCTCCCTTGGCCACTTTCCACTTAGATATTTTAGATTTCATCTTTCCACTAGGAGAATATCTATTAAAATCTGTCAGCCACTCAACGAGAAGGACAAGAATTTACTTAGTTCCTAGATAGTCATGCTGGGGGGAAGACTTTCCTTCATTCTATTACAATAACCATTATAGGCTTCTCGGCCTCGGTTTTTTTGTTGCCTGTTGGTGTGGTACAATTTCTTGAATCACTATGTTGCAGGTTCTTTTGGATTGATGATATTGGGAGGAAGGGGAATTGATGCCAGTTAGTTGGAAAGTGGTTTGCCAGACTTTGCCCAGTCGGGGACCAAACTTCAAAGAGCTACTCGGCTAGAACAGGGCCTTGTGTACTAAATGGCTATGGAAACTGCATGCTTAACCCTCAGCGTCCACCAAATGCGTGGGTCGTTACCAACTTAAGGGGGTAATATATTTGATAGCCAAGCTCTAGATGGTGACGCTTGGGGATGAAGATCACTAATACAATTAAAAAATGACACACTATGTTTGGATGCAAGCGTAAGGCTGAAAACTGGCTGACTTCTTGTCAGGTAGGTGGTAAATTTTGTGTCAGCAGGCTCACTCTTGCTCTCTAAGCAAAGGGAGTCCATCTTATAGTGGAAAGTAGTGTGGAAACGGTGGAGTTCTAGCAGGCATCGGTTCACAGTGTGCCTAGCATGTCATAATAGGTGGCTCACAGGGACAATGCTAAGACAACGAGGTTTGTTGGCTAACCCAGCTGGTGTGTTGTGTTCTGAGGTTGGGATAGATTGTTGTGAACATTTCTTATTTGCATGCTCTTTTTTGTGTAGCATCTCGAAAACCTTGCTCATATGGGCCAAGATCAAGCCACGATCGGGGGGTTTCACAAAGAGAAGGGCTGGTTTATTAATAAGTGCACTGGTAATCATGCTACCACCAACTGGAGAAAAGGTCTGCTGGCAGCTGCGGTATAGGAAATTTGGAGTGAGTGAAATCATACAAAGAATCAAAGCAAGGCTAGTAGTACAGATTGTATAGATAGGAGCATACAATGTTCACTTTGTGTTTGTGCTAGAAGAATTGTAAATGATTGGAATGCTCTAATTGAGGCTCAACGCTATAGCTGCAATTATTCTTTTGGGAAGTCAATGATATATGTTTACTATAATAATAGTAGTAGTAGTAGTAGTAGTAGTAGTAGTAGTAGTAGTAGCAATAATATTAATAATCATAATAACGATAATGATAATGATAAGGATAATAATATGAATAATAATGAAGACAACAATATTAATGTCTATAATAACAACTATAGCATTACTACTATTAATTTAAGGGGAAATGAAATCAATTCTGTTTGTTTAAGTAAATACTGGTGGCTGCATTGATAACTAAGGAAAGTACCAGACAAGCTATGAATTGCTTACTAAGGTTGTAATTAATAAAAAATATTTGAAAACTCTACTAACCATAAAAACATATATATTTGGAGTAGAAATGAGACCATTTTCGTCATTGTCAAGCCATAAGCAAACACTTTGTAAAAGGAAAAGAGATTTTTAAAATGCAGGCATGTTTGTTTCCTGCCTCTTCGAAAACTCATAAGTTTTCAAAAAATATATCAACATTCATAAAATATTCATGCATTGAATCAATTGAAACAATGTTTTGTCACCTAACTAAGTGACACAATTAATTACCAAGTATCAGGGCTTACGCCAATCAGTTTATCGATGTGGCTTTAGCTTAAGCTTTCCAATCGGACTGGGAGGTGTGTATAGTTCAATGATTGTATCAAACGTCAATAGGTGTTCCACTTCCAAATAACAATTAGTAAAGCAGTTTTACTCATATTCTCTCCCTCTTCTATTTTCAAACTAAAATGAATTGAAATACGCATGCTCAACTAAATTATTTTAAAGGTTTATTTTACAGTATAGGGATGAATGTACTAGAGTTCAGCTCATTCTTCTAAATTCATTTGGTGTTTTCTGTTTTAGGTAGGGAATCGGTGAACAACCTTTCCTCTAACAAGCCTGAAAGGAGCAAGAAATGGAAGGACACCTCTGTATCTTTTGCTAGTAAATGGTGGTAAATGCTAATAGTGGTTTTTGGCCTAGCATGAAGGCTTGTTGGAGTTGAAAAGACATGCAAAATGTATGCTTAGAAATAGCATGCATGATGTGGGTTTTAAGAGACAACGAATCAAGTTGTATTTTGGGTCTAAAAAAGTTAAGATGTAGTGTGAAGTAGTCTAATACTATGACTTGAATTCTCTTAGCTTTATTTGAATTTGCAAATGTGAAAGTACTTCAATTAAAGTCGTGTGTTCCTCCTAGAGTATTGTCTGACTCAGGACAACAGTATTGCCTCTAGTCATTAAACACTCAGTTGTAACCATTATATTAAGATAATTGGATTAAGTTAATTAGATGATTACGAATTAGGGACTTTACAGTTATGGTATTAACGCTAGAGTTAGAAATCACTGTGAGCAGTAGGGTGTTGGAGAATTAGTTATAAATTGCTAAGAGATTGTCTTGTAAATAAGTTTCACCCTCCGTAAAACATACTTGAGCTTAACTTACTTTTTCCCCTCCTTGTGTCTTTCCTCCTCTTTAGATGAACCACCCTGGCACGTTGTAGATCTGTATGTTATTCATATGCTAATAGGCACTCCTATAGCTGCCTACATCTCCCTGCTACATATCAACATGGTAGCCTATATGTAGGATCCTTTTACTAAGTTTCATAGCGCACTAGCTCACACACGTTAACTTCTATGGTCCTTGACTACCATATCCCTTTGGATGAATTTTATGTACCACGCCATGACTTTATGGTCAAAGGCGATCCCTGGATTGATGAACTTAGGTTTCAGGTTTTAGGAGCATAGACCACTATTACCACTGAGCTACTTTTGCAAGAGGAGCTAGAGTAAAGAGGTATAACTTTGGGGACCCTTTAGTTCACTTTTCCACCCCTACATGTGCCACATCTTCCTATTTCATGCCCACCCACTCAGATCCCACCACCTCCTGCACCTACTGTCCCTTAGCAACCACCGGAGTACATGCACAATCCATCTGATGATTCTCAGGGTCGTGGAGCAGTACATGTAGAGGTGGACATACTTGACTCCCTAAATTGACCATGTTGAGTTTTGATAAGGAGAAAGATTTAGAAGGAGGGGAACCTAGAGGAGGAGGTCAATATGGGTGAGTTTGATCTAGAGGCAGAGGAAGAGATAAGCGTAGAGCTGGTTAACATCAACTCTAACTCAGATGAGGATGATGATGACATTTCTGGCCGAGACAACGATCCGTCTCAGGATTGTTAGAGCTTACTTATCCTTTTATGATCTTGGCCTATGATCTTTTGGTTTTGTATATAAAGTACAGTTGGCTTAGGGTTGACATTTTTTTTGCTGTAAGCATGTACATATGATGTATCTAGTTAGGCCAACCTAAATAGCTGTTGTTATGTATTTCACCTTTTATTTTACGACTTAGGGCAAATTTGACTAGGAGCTAATGTTCTTTTTGTATAGAAAGTGGTTAGGATGGGGAATCCAACTTAAAATGAAGGGTTAAGCCAAAATGACTCAACTTATAATTCTTTTGGTGCACTCTGTATTATAAGAATGCAATAAAGTTACTGTTCAAGCTAAATTTGCACTTAGTTTTCCGTGATTAATGCTTTGCTATGAAAGAATTTGATAACAAAATCAAAATCTTTATTTATATAATCTAGAATGTCAGAATCAGAAAGCAACAACCTAACTAACAACAAAGGTGACAATCTGGGTAATGGTCAAAGTTCTTGTAAACAAGTCTCCTCAAATTCACAGCAGAATTTTTATGGCAACCCATCATTGCCTTTTGAGGTTTCTAGTACTTATAAGGATCCAACTGACTGGAGGAACCCGATGACTGAGCTTCTAAAAAGAATCCCACCTAATTAAGAGGCCTAATTAAGTAGCCTTATCAGTTATCAAGTATTAGATTTCACACATATCGTTTCACCTATGTGGCTTTAACGCAAGCTTCTTGATCGACCTAGGAGGTGTGTTCCTTAGTCAATGATCACATCAGACATCAATAGGGCTCCTCTTCCAAATAACAACTGGCAAAGTAGTTCTACTAATATTACCTCCCTCTCCTAATTTGGAACTCAAATGAATTGAAATGCACGTTCAACTACATTATTCTAAAAGTTTATTTTACAGTATGATGATAACTATACTTGGTTTCGCCTCATTTTTTGAAATGTTTTTGTGTGTTTTCCGTTTTAGATAGTGAATTGGTGAACAACCCTTCCTCTCACAAGCCTAAAAGGATGCCTCCGTATCTTTTGCTGATAAATGCCTATAGATGCTTATAGTGGTTTTTGGATCAGGATGAAGGCTAGACAGCGCTAAAGGACATGCCTGCTGTATATTTAAAGCAAGCATGCCTAATGTGGTCCTAGGAAACACCCAACTAAGTTGTATTTTCGATGTGGAAAAGTTAAGAAACAATGTCAAGTAGTCTAATACTGACTTGAATTCTCTAAGTTTCATTTGAATTTGCAAATGTGAAAGTACTTCTATTATAGTCGAATAGTTTCTTCTAAAGCCTTATCCGACTCAAGATGGTGGTAATGCCTCCGATAATTAAACTTTCACTGTGGCCATGATAATAGATAATTGGATTAGGTCTGATTCTGTGATTGGGGATCGAGAACATTATGATTAGTAAGCTATGTCTTTTCTAGTATAACTTTCTAATTTTTTTGATTTGATTACTAGAGGCGGTGCTAGGATGCATCTCATCCTGACAACATACCTTTGCCCCTGAACCTAGAGCTTTTGTTCATACCAACAGAGTTGGGTGGTCCCCATGCTAGGGATAATGTGGGAACCTATAAAAAACATTTCCTTATCAAGCCTCATTTGTCTGGTTTAAAGAACTAATATGAAAAGTGATTTATTTTTATGTGGTTTTTACAAGCTCACTAGCGACTTTATTTTAGCACTTTAAATTGAAAATAAAAAATGTTTTTAGGGTCAGGTAAATGGGTAGTTGGGCAGAGAACCTAACTCTCAAATCCAAACAGGAGGCTGTTTGTGTTCTCTGCCTAGGAACCCAATTGGGTTCCTTAGCTGAAATATGAATAGTTTAGGCCTCTGCCCAAACAGTGACTGTTTGGGCTAGGGATCTGAACAGATTCTCAGTTTATTTGCTTAGTCTTCTTTTCCCCATAAAATATAGTTTTTTTTTTACCAAATAGAAGAAATCAAAATCTCAATCAAGCAACCCAACAATGTGATGAGCCATCTATGGTGGACTACACTTGGGGGTCCACCATGATCCTTACTATATCAAATCAGAACGTATGGGTTACAATATGGAAACCCCAAGATGTCTACTACAAGCTATGTTTATGATCAATGACAGACAACTGCATCAAGTGCCCTGAAAGTCCATATTTTTACAATTGATTAGGTATATGTCAGAATTGCACACTTGTAGGAAAAGCTCATATCTTCCTCATACTAGGTCCAAAGTTGGTAACTTAAACCCCTATTATAAAAGACTTATAAATCTAGATCTTCTAATATTTTATGATTTTTATACAACTTGATTTTTCTATGTGAATATTCAAAAAAGGCTAATGCAAGTAAGTATTTTGGTCTTGTCTGAAACTTGTATTTCATTCCTAAATTCACCATGCCTGGTTAATACAAATCACGAAATTGATCTTAAATTATAGCTAATAATCAATAATACTCCCAAAATCTAAAAAACCTAACCAAGCCAAAGCAAATATATGAAGAAAAGAGGATTATAGGTTTTACCTCCAAGAATTTGGATGAATGATCAAAAGAGGGACCTTCCTCCATCTAACAACCAATTATCTGAAGGTCCAATCCACAAAAATGGGCTAAAAGGATAAGTTAAGACTTTGAATCAAAGCCAATCTTTAGAAATTTAAACATTGATAGCGACAACCCTAGCTGTTGACTCCCTTAAAACCTAAATTTTGAATCAAAAACAAATTTTAATTTGATTAAATCATGTTGATTGCTTTGGAATCTTGACTACTTATATGCTTATTATCTTGGAATTGCTATAATATGGGATTATGATTCTATATATGTTAATGTTAAGATTTGGCAAATTATGATAACATCTTTTAGCCTTATATTTTGAAATATTGTTGCTGATAAAAATTAGCTTCTAGATCATCTTCTTAGCAAGATCTTCAACTAAATTAAGGCAAGTAGTAATTGGAAATTCAGGTGATACACATCGAGTAAACTGTAGAATTCAAGGGCTTGAAAGACATACTTCAGGGCCTTAAAATGATATTAAAGATCATCCTTCATTTTTTGAAGCAACGGTCAACTCCCTAATAATTTTTCAACCTTTCCAACATCATTTGCCTTTAAACTGAGAGGCATTTACAACTAAAGGAGACAACAAGAAAGAGCACAAATGACAATACTCACTTGCACATCTTGAGCTTGTTTTGGTATTCATTCATTTGAGTTGTATTGTTCAAAATTGTAATTGGATGGGAATATAGAGTTGAAGGATCAACTATACCAAGCTTTGTTGAGGGTGTTAAGATGTGACTTAGAACTTAGAGTAGGTGTACTCTAGATTTGTAACTATCCCTCCTGATAAAATTGGGTTAATCCTAGAGTCAGAAAACTCTAGGTGGAGACTAAGTTTGGTTGATGCTAACCTTGTTAGAAAATACTTGTGTTTTGTCCACCTTTATCTTTCCGTTCTTTATTTCGATTAATTTGCAACATTGATCATCACCCTATTCACCTCCTCTAGGGTGATTTAATAGCCTTTAGGTTTTCACTATCCATGTGCACAACTTACCGACAGAAGAAGCAACAAGATAAGGAGAGAGAGGTAGCAGTTGGTGGTAGTGCAGGCGGTTTCCAGCAGTGGTCTCTGTGGTCAGTGACCACCAACAACAATGCCGATATAGCTACATCCATAGAAAAAAGAGAGCATGTCATAGGGGGGAGGAGAGACAAGGAAAGAGTGCAAAACCAGTAGAAGGTGGTGGTCGGCGGTGCTGGGCATTCAATTGTGGTGGACGACGGTGGTCGTCACATGAGTTGGCCGGAAGGGGAAAAAGCATGTAAGGGAGTGAAAGGGAAGACTATGTGCTATTGAGTTGGAGAGTTGCTCCACATAAAAAAAAAGACTGAATTTTTCTTTTTCTTCTTTTTTTTTTTTTAACTTAGTTGATCTTGTGGTCTAACTAGGGAGAGCCATGGGCAGATCTATGTTAGGCTTAGGGGTGTCCATGGACAACCCAAGTTTGAAAAAAATTCTAATGCGTTATTTTGAATGGGACCCAATTATTATATGTAAACCCCCCTAAAATAGACTGAAAAAGTAATATACATCCTCTAAATACGAGCTAGAATGTCTATAAAATAGACTACAATACTATATATCATATGATTTTTTTTAGACATGTATATTAGTGATGATGTTCATAAATAGACACCCTATTTTAAATGTCTATATCTGCCACTGAGGAGAGCAAAGGGATCATGATCAAGTAAGAGAGGATTTTGGGGGAAATACAATGAATTTATATATTTAATTTGAATTTAGAAATAGGAGGGAATTTGAAGGTATAAAAATCTAAATTTTTAATAAAAAATATCATTTCTCTTTATTGGAAATTTTAGGCTAAGTCTACAATGAAGAAATTTGGGCTTGGTCTAAAGTTCTAATTTGTAAAAGCCCAAAACTATAACTACTGTCGTCAAGCTCAAGCAACTAGGTGTTAAATTCTTGAATTAAATAGCATTAATTATCTCTCCACGAATTATAAATATGAATTTTTGGGGTTTTATATTTTCTAGATAATGATTTATATGATTTGGGTTTCTTGGGTCATAAGTTACATGGAGGAATCCTCAAGGGGATATGTAACGTCATCTAGGTCAAGTCATTAGAGAGCATATTAGCCAACAATTTGACATCTACGCCAAACCAAAGATTAGCCCACTACAATCTATTATCCTCTCTTGTTTTTGGAAAAGGAAAGCACTTGTGGTAGTAGGTTTATCATATCACTGTGTAAACTGAATCATGTCCCCCAAAGTCACTATGCAGAGAAAGGATATACTAAAAAACGACATAGGGGCATGGGGGCCCCATGAAGGGCGTTACATAAAAAGTCATATGACTTTTTATGTAACCCCCTACATGGGGCCCCCATGCCCTCATGTTGTTTTTGAGTATATCCTTTGCCTACATAGTGACTTATGTGCATTTTTTTCGAAGTAGCGCATAAGATATTACGGTCTCCCCCATTTCAATAATTGAAGTCCTCATCAAGTCCTTAATTACTTTTTGATTTGTATTTGTGGCAGTGACATTGAACATTAATCCATGGTTTCATCTCCGTGGGTATTGGATAGCCTACAACTACTTGAACTAAGCAGTTCTTAATGCCATCCAACACATGATGAGGACTTTAGTAGTTCAAGTATAGGACACCCTAAATCCCCCGTTTAGAAAATGACAAGGATATGATATAGTTTATAAAGCAAAATGAGAAGGCCATTACAATAACAAGCTATTTTCTTTTTCAAGACAAAGCAACGATGGATTAGTAGTCCATTTAGGGCTTCTTCTTTATTTTAGTTAATGTTATTGACATGCAGTGCCGGCATTGCATGTGTCCCCACTTAGAGGGCATAGTAGAAGACAGGGACTCTTAAACTTCCAGTAATAAGACCAAAATAAATAAAGTAATACTAGATAACTCTCTCAAAAGTCAATTACATTCTTGAGCAAATATGTAAAAAAGCAAGAAATTATATTAATGGGCTAAACATATGCATATAGTGCCCTCTTTACTAATCGAAATGGGGTAAGTGATATTATTTGTTGACACTGATAATCAGGATGGGTTGCAACTTCTTAGTCATGTTGGGCCTTAACTTTAAAAGAAATTAAAGAGCAAATGCGTAAGTCTTATTTTGGAGAAGGACCCCAACCATATGTGAATTAGATCACTACTTTAATATTTAAATCATATAAAGTATGGAAAGAAGGGGTCAAATCCACGAGAAAAGATAATATAATATGCAAGGTTAAATATAAATAAATTTGCTACTGTGAATTTTTTTACCTTTTCTGCCAGTGACTCAAACTTAAGGAGTTAATACGACAAATTGAGCATAAACATATTTACCTTAATTCTGCAATGAAAGACGATCAAACCTTGGCTTGAATCACTGGTCATGGAGGGAACTCACAATATAGAGAACCTTTACAATCCCACTTCCTACGAGCCCTAGGTTTAGTGCAGAAACTCTTTTCAGATAACTCTCGATGTTTTTCTCTGATGTATTTCCTCTTAGGCTGACCTCCTTTTTATATTAGAAGGATAGTCGAGGGTTTGGGTTTTTGAGGTGACTTAAGCCATCGACATATTGGGCTTGCAGCCCTTATGGGTGTATTATGCCCTAATCCCAACATCTGCCACTCACACATAAGGGAGTGCTTATTTCCACCTTAAGAAAAACTTGTTTTTCTTTTATTTCTACACAATCTTCATACTGGGCAAATAGGTCGTGCGACCAGCATACTTGTGAGAGATCTATGCTATATATCTATTAGAAATATATAGCCTCTTGTCGAGAACCACAAATGAGCAGTGGAAATATGCAAGTACACTAAATCATTTCAATCTCATTAAGATGTTTCACTTTGATCTCATTAAACCATCATATTTCATATTCACAGTTTTGATCCATATGTCATAACTAGTGCACCGGTACAAAGAAAATAATGAGATTCAGTTAATGATCTTCCTCTTCTCAGGAGACTCTTGACCTCGACTCGTTTTTCCAGACATGTCCTGTCAGATTGAATCACTCATGATCCTTTGGCAACAATCTAAGATAATGAACATTGAATCGAATTTCAGCCACTGATTGAAGTCGTAAGGGTACAGATATAAGGCCATTACCTTATGGGGTCTCGCACAAATACAAGTAGAGGTCTAACTTATATTAACCTGATTGGTCATCCCTTGCACACATGGCATAAAATATGCCTACAACATTCTCTCCTTTCCCATAGAGCGTATGTCTTTTGGTTCTTTAAACAAAATGTTGTATACATGATATCTGGACACCATATTGTCCAAAATAAGTTTCTAAATCTCCTTGAACTCACATCTAGCCTCTTCGAGGAAGATTAGGTAAAATCATTGTTAGTAATATATTGTAATGACCTTCTGTCATTATCAAGGTGACATTCATGATTTTAAGTTGATAAGTTCTCATAAGTATCCCTCTCATAATTCTACTTAAAATCTTATCACATCACCCATCAATACTCAAATCAATGGAGGCGGTTACCTGTGTTAAAGGGCTAACCTCAAGTCTACCCAAAATACTTTTTACATTTAAGAACACACACAAGCGTCAATGAATAAGAATGCATATTCAAGCATTCTAATAATAAATGTATGCAAAACAACTTATTTGTATTTCACAATATAAGACAATCACTTGTAAACAGAAGGAAAACAATTACTAAACAACATGCCAGGGCATACTTGTCATATATGAAGACTGTTAAGCCTTAACGTGCTCAACAAGCACAACCCCTTACCACTTTACCAGGCTTAGCTCAATGGCTCTACAACCAATTCCTTCATAGGGAAATACTTTATGTTCACTACCTTTGTGTGTCACCATGTCATTTATAAAATTGAACCTTATATCCAATATGTTTGGTCTTATGATAATACTTAAGGTTACTGGTATATGTGATCACAACTTGGCCCGAAATACCATTACTGGACAGTACTATTTGGTCCACTAACTAAATAATTCAAGTGCCTCTTCAACCAAACAGATTCTTGCGCTTTAAGGATAGAGCCATAAACTCAACATATGACTAGTTCTTGCCACTTTAGCACTATTACTAAGTTGGAAGACATATTTGGAGGTTCATTTCTCATTTAAGCTTACCAAATCTGCCGCAGTGAAGACCATTGCACTCTTTTGATGCAAATTACTACCTATGCGCCACAAGCGCATGATCAGTGATTCCTTCTAGGTTCCTTATGACT
>JACYFF010019584.1:72693490-72718597 GCA_017589665.1 Selenicereus undatus | reverse complement strand
TCGGGTGGACCATCACCCGTATCCGACCCGATCCATCACCCGATTATCCATCACCCGTTTAATTCACCCGTTTAATCGGATTTTCATCCGATTTTTCGGATCGGGTGAAGCGGGTGTCCATCGGGTTCGGGTGAAATTGCCAGGCCTAATTCTTTGCAAGGAATTGTGTTTCAAGCATCGGTGCTATCCTAAGTTCACAAACTAGATAGGTGATAAACCTTTAATTTTTCCATTTTGGTCCCTTTATTTCACAACTCTTCTCTATGTATTTCCTTGATTCATTGAGAATTCGATCATGTTTGTCCTTCTTTGTTCGTGATCATCTTATTTGGATTAATTTCCCTTCTGGTATGTATTTTGGCCCTAATTTGAGGAATTCATGTTCATTGATCTATAGAAGAGCAAAGAGCAAAGTTTTGGACAACGAAGAGGTTCGAGGAGTCCATAGGAAGGCAAGGAACCAAGAAGTGAGGCCCAAAGATTTTGCACGGCTAGTCGTGCGTATGTGCATGGTCGTGTAGAATTACTAAAAAGGTTGAAGATATGCATAACTGCCTCTGTATATTTTACAGAACCATGCATCTGAGGCCGAAAGTTCCTACGGTTTTGCACAGCCATGCTTTTTCCCCTTAAGGATTTTGCACAACTGGCCATGCGTCCCACCTTCTCAGCGCTACTTAACTTTTCCTCAAGAAAAATTTAGGGCTATCTTTTACATTATTCTAAAATTTTTAGAGAGCACTTTCTAGAGACGATTGTGAGGGCATGGCCGTGTGTCCCACTTGTGCGATGAAAGTCTCAAAAGAGAATAATTTCACTGTTCTTAATTAGGGTTTAGGATAGCAACAAGAGTTGAACCTTTTATCTAGCATGACTTCGTGAGCAATTGGATTCCTTAATATGAAGATAATGAGGGTTCTAATTAGGACCAGTGATTAATCAATCTTGTGGCTCTTTTGATTCTAATCGTATGAAAATATATTATTAGGGAAATTTACCCAACCTAATGACCTTTTAGAGCAGGCCTAACGATCCTAATTTTGTAATCTATCCATTCCAAACACAAGCAAGGGCAGGTTCACAAGGTTTAGTGATCAATCTGTTAGGCATAATAGCATGGTGAGTCCCAACATGATATATTTATAATCTGTTAGTAAATTCATTCTTTTAGCACTCAGCAATTTAGAATTCATATTAGTTACCAAAACTCAAAGTGGGTGTTTGCATAGATTGAGTGTTTGGATAAGTTCTAGTGGTTGAAAACAGGTCTGTGTGCTATAACTCAGTCGTAATAGCAAACTATGGAGCATCTAGGCAAGCAAATGGTCTATGTGCTATAACTCAGCCCAAGTCGCCTGACACAACTTAACAGTGTCAAGCCACAATGCTAGTTCATTCAATTAATTGTTTAGTTTGAGTAAAATATTATCCAAGACATCGAACTAGCATTAGCTGTCTTTAAGAAGGGTGTTTTTTTATGGATTGTCAAGTAAAACGTATTAGTCGCTTATATGTCATGGGCAGGTTAGAATTTTGAGGACACAGGACTCAAACCTACCACCTAGGCATCTTTTTTGTTTTCTATAAAGAGAAACTCCTTCAAGTTGGACTTGATACTCAAACATTGGCTTAGGGCAGCCTATCCTTTAGCTAAATCAAATGCCCCATCCCAATTATGAGTGGGCTTGGATAGTGAGAGACTGTTAAGTTTTTCATATCAATTGGGTCTTAAACAAAGAAGTCATGTATGTAAGATCAAATGAGGTTCCAACCCAAAACTAGTTGGTAATGGGTGAAATAACTGACAAGCTTTTATACATGCTCAAACCCTTTAATTGTATCTATGTGGAACAACACCCACTTTCTTTTTCTTTCATTTTATCAATGTAGGACAACACCCACTTTCATATTCCAATAGAGACAGATAAGTGGAAATTCATGTGCATCTCATAAGCATGGTTGTCAAAGCGTAAAAGTGGTAAGGTAAGGCTTGACTTTTCCTGCCATCCTTCTGATGAAGTGGTCAAATCGAGGGAGGGCCTAAGTCTGATGGAAGCATCTATGTACTGCCTATTAAGCTTGAAGTTCATGTAAAGCCTAAAACATCAATCTACAAGTCTGCACCCCCCATCGTACAAGGCCCCATGAAAATCCCAAGCTAAATGAATGAAACAAGTGTGTTCTACTTGCTTAGGATCGATTGAGAGATCAATATTCCCGACCTATTGAACATCCCTTGAGGAGTCATTGAAACCTTCACTTTCACATCGAGGGAAATCTGCTAAAGCGAGGCTAAATGGTAACACGATGTCTAGAGTCTGTGGGAAGGCAACATGTGAGTTCTTCGAGGGGTGGCTTCAACATATGTAGCATTACCAGAAGGTTCATCTTAGGATTGTTAAAGTCATGTCTAGAATGTCTGAGAGGCTAATAGAAGGCTTTAACTTCTGAATGTGGAGTAAAAAGTGCATGGCATGAATGCCTGAAAGCTTGGGAAAGATCAACCTTGAATGTCCAAAGCTCGACTCCTCAACCTTTCTTGCCTCTTGAGCCTAGGTCTCCGCTTCTTACTCAACTCAACTTATTTTCTATAAAATTAACTGAACAAGCAAAAGTCCTAAAAGCTATTGTTTTTAACAAAAAAAAATTAGGTGAGAAACGGTCTAAAAATTGGGATATTTTCAAGCTAACTTGGGTGCACTTAAGGTGTGGGAAGCCCAAGATTGAGTAAACACTTCGGACAATATTGTAAAGAAGCTAGTAAGAGTACAAGTCAAGTTTATTACAAAGCCTAGAAAAACTCTAATGTGTGTAGTCAAAGAGCTAAGGAAGCTTCATCAAGTTTGTCAAAAAGTCTAAGAGAACTCTAACTATAGGTAAGAAGCAAGTGAGAGATCTTGCTAAGTTTAATATCAGGGGAGATTAGTACAATTGGTTGAAATCCTAAGGAGCAGCTTTAGGCAGAGCTAGCCCAATTGATTTGTGTGTTGTTTGTCTCTCTTTGATTTCAGCATTAATGAAAGTCTCTGATTTTCTGTTGTTCAATGACCACAATTCTATATATTTGGCTTCTACTTATCTCTATCAAAGTTAAGTTACTAAAGTTGTTAGGGATCACCCTCCTAGATCGAGGGTGATCTATCCTACACTTTGGGACTGACAATTGGCATCAGAGTCTAACTTATTTGAGAGAGTTAACTGTTTGTAGTAAGATTCGTTGACTAGTCATCAAACATATTTATTAGTTGCCCACTTATCTTTCAAGGTACTAACTTTTTTGTTTAGATAGAAGTGCAACATAAAGTCTTTTATTGCATCCATTGATCTCTTTTCATGAAACAGTATTATTAATGATCCTAGTCCATGTCCTACATGAACTAGAGATAATGGTACTAGTGCCACCATTGTTTCACCACAGATGGAGTTGAATCGAAGTTATCTTGAAAGGCTCGAGCAAAATTTTGAGGCTTCCGATATTCTAAAATGTGATTAAAATGATAATATTTTTTATGTTATTTACTCACTTGACATAGCAAAAGATGCATGGAAAAAACATTCCGTGATATATGATGGAATGAGCCAAAACAAAGATTTCAGTTCACCAAAAGTTGGATGAACCTCAGGTTCACACCCTTGATGAGAAAGAGATCACGAATTTACATCTAATAATATCAAATATTCAAGAAAATAATGCAAACAGAAGAAGTGAAAGTGAGGAAGAAGGATAAATTTTCTCCAATCATTAGGCTCGAACTCGAGACCTTAGTTAAGGAAAAAAAATGTCAAACCACTTAGATCAACTTGTGTTCCCTTAATGGGAATGGTTCTAATTATCTATTTTCATGAAAGAATTTCCCAGTGAATTTTTTTCTTTTTGGGAATAGTTTCTAAGCCCCCCCCCCCCCAAGAGTGAGCTTAATAAAAGCTTTTATTTTGTATTTATTTGGTACTAATACAAGCTAAATATGTACACTTTTTTTCCAAGGAAGGCGTAACTGTCAATATGTATGGAATTTGAACTCTTATGTGCAGCACTTCCAAATAATTTATGAAGCAAGGTAGCTAATACCTAGAAAATACATCTATATATTTATTTGTTGGTAATTGAATGGATTTCTTTTGCAATTATTAATTATATTCTTGATTCGATCTATTTTTGATTGGTCTGTTCATTTTAGCGTTCAGAATTAGCTGTTAATCAGCGTCCATCGGTGGTTAGGAATAGTGATTGGTGATTTGCTATTAGCGATTACTCGTCCTTTACTAACAGTTAATAGCAGTCACGAATGGAGTTTAGAGCCATTAGATAATGGCTCATCAGCATTTATCAAAAATTAGGACTAATGTTTGGTGGTTAGTAGTGTTTGGAAACAATTAAAACCGATTCCAAATATTTTCTAAATGCTGAAATGAAGATGTTGTAGCTTGTCCCTATGCTGAAAACAAATCTCCATTGTAATTGTGTCACCATCTAAGCAAATTTCTACAAATGAACTCGGTTTACCAACTTAATTATGCCACTTATTAAAGATATAACAAACAACGTCACCGGTGTGAGCAACTTCAGAAATTTAGACATGACAGAACTTGTCCCTTTCGTCTTTACTTTTTTTTTTTTTCCAAAAAAGAACATAAAAATAACCATCCCTTTCTTAGAATGCCACGTATTTTGTAAATATATTTGTGTATTAATGACTCTAAATTGATTAACAAATGACAATAATCTAGTTGGATTAAACAAATATGAATAATATACAATTTGTTCATCCCACAACATTTGTTACAAAGTTGTCAAACATAATGTACTTTGACCATCCGTTTTCCTGTAGACTTTATTAAATTGTAAATTTGCAAATTTATTTTAACTTGTAAATTTAGTATACTCTTCTCTGAAATTGATAGTCAAATTGCATCATCGTTTGCAAGTAATATCATCTTATAATAAGGTTAACAATGTATGATACAACAATTTTGTAGCCTAAAAGTATTGCTACTCTTCCAGAATTTTGTGCATACAAGGCATGATAGTTTTGTTGGAGGATAATATGCGTTTTCAAGAAAATTCAATTGGTTTGGCTTTATTCAATTAATGTTTTAGAGTGTTAGCACTCTATTAAACCCAACAAATAAGGGTGTGTTTGGCAGGGGTGAAAATCATTTTCTTGAAAAATAATTTTCTCGTTTTGCGGTATTTGGTAAAATAAGGAGGGAAAATTTGTTTTCAGGGAAAAATCACTTTCCCTAAAATGAAGGAAAAATATTTTCACTTTAAATAGAGCATAAGTTGATTTTACGTTTCTTAGGCTCTCACACAATTTCACACTCTTTCCCTATTCCTTGTCTATTTCCTCGACATATGGTTTGAAGACGTACTATGGAAAATCATTTTTAGCTTTTTTATTCATTTTTTACTAATCAAACTCATTCCCCCAGAAAGTTCATTTTTTCCTTTACCAAACAACGGAATATATGAGCTGAAAAATCATCTTACAAGAAAAATCATTTTACAAGAAAAATTATTTTCTAGGAAATTGGTTTTCAACCCTACCAAACACACCATAAATGTAAAATTGTAGCTTCTACAACAAAGACATAACAACTATTTCTGGAAAATTTTGATTACAAAAATGGAGCTATTTTTGGAAAATAAGTTTTTTTCCTAGTTTAAGATTTTTACTCTTCTTTTTTCCTAATTTCTTTGTCGGAGCATTTTGTTTTGGGGGTTTTGGGGGGGGGGGGGGGCATAGTTAAATTACAAATGTAAGATCGACAATCCTGCTTAATTTGATCCAAAAAAAGGACAATTCTGTTTAACAAGATACTAACAATGGAGCATTCTTAAGTTCAAAATTTAAAAATAAAAAAAAAAAGAGGTCCATTATCTCATTAAATAATAAGTTACATAAATGAGAATGACTAAAAAAAAGGATGATTGACAGCTAAGCTTAAGGCATTAAATGGTGACTGATATAAACAGTGAAAATGACTGCTTAACAACAAAGGATGCTTTTTTGGATTAGAATACGGATGGGGTAATGACTACATAGTCTACATTACTTTCACTAATCATGTTCATAAACGCAAAGACAAGCAGTGAAATTTTACTAATTAATTGCAACCGATGGTGACTATTGTCCATTTTATTATCCCCAGAAGCACTAGCTTCAAAAATGAGATCATTTAGCACCGCAAAGACGTAATGCAGATCGATAGGCAAGATCATTCAACAAAGACAGTTGATTTTTTTTTTTCTCTTTATTGATTGGAGTTGGACTGCTTGTCAATTTATAAAAGATATTGCACTTTCAACAAAAAATTCTTATTTGTAATTTACAAATTTGAAATCATATTAAAAGATTCAAGTATCGAACCACTTGAACCAATTCATTATGATAAACAATACAACAACAACAACAACAAACTCCCAATGTGGGTCCCGCTTTCACGGGGTCTGGGGAGATCCAGCTGTAGGCAACCTTACCTCTACCGATATTCCTACCCATAGAGAGGTTGATTCCATAAGACCCACAAAACAGCTTTGAGAAAAAGGTTTGAAGAGAAAACAATTGCAAAACCATTGATCGACGTAAGAAAAAGGGGAAGGGGGAAAAGGTACCGGATAAGCGAAAAGATAGGGAGTGGAGACATACCTCAACAAACCAGGGGCGCTTGGTGCCGGGACATTTCGGGAAAGCACGACCTGCAGACAAGCAAACCAAAACCCTACCCACCCCACCCCACCCCACACCTCCTAAGCTACTACCACCTACGGAGCCGGTCCCCTACAATCAGGGACCTTAATCCTGTCCCGCCACAAACTCCTATCCTGAGTCATGTCCTCCGTGAGACCGACAACTCTGAGGTCCTCTCTAACCACCTCTTCTAGGCTCTTCTTCGACCTACCCCTCCCTCTCTTACCACCGGGGGGGTTAATACTCTCGCACCTACGCGCCGGGGCGGCCACACTTCTCCTCTTCACGTGACCGAACCATCTGAGCCTCGATTCCCTCATCTTCTCCTCTATGGGGGTCACTCCAGCTAAGCCCCTAATTACCCCATTTGTGATCCTATCCAATCTCGTAAAACCACACATCCACCTGACCATCCTCATCTCAACTACCATCAACCTTTGGACCTGCGCCTTTTTTAGAGGCCAACACTCCGATCCATAGAGAACAGCCGGTCTAACTACCATCCGATAGACTTTGCCTTTCAAACCCATGGGCACTCTTTTGTCACACAGCACCCCTGACGCTGACTTCCACTTTTGCCAGCCCACTCTAATCCGCTGCCCAATATCCTCGTCAATGTCCCCATTCTGATGGATGATCGAGCCTAGATACTTGAATTTGGCGACTTTCGGTATTGCCCTCTCATCCAGAACGATTTCTCCCCCCTCTTCTATCCTCCCGCTGAAACAACAGTGAAGGTATTCCGTTTTCGATCTACTCAACCGAAAGCCCCTAGCCTCAAGTGTATGCCTCAAACTCTCCAACCTGTCATTCACCCCCTGCCTGGTCACATCGATAAGAACGATGTCATCTGCAAATAACATGCACCAAGGCACCTCGTCCTGGATTCCTCTAGTGAGTTCGTCTAAAACTAGTATGAAAAGAAACGGGCTTAAAGCGGAGCCCTGATGCAAGCCCAAATTAACAGCAAAGTCATTGGAGACCCCTCCCGGAGTCCTAACCCTCGTCCGCCCTCCCTCGTACATATCCTTGATAACACGAATGTACGCGGGCGACACCCTTTTCTTTTCCAAACACCTCCACAATACCTCCCTTGGCACTCTATCATACGCTTTCACCAGGTCAATGAACACCATATGGAGATCCACCTTTCTGTCCCTGAACAAGCCCATGAGCCCTCTGAGGAGGTATATTGCCTCAATGGTGGCCCTGCCTGGCATGAAACCAAATTGATTTTTTGAAATCTCTACTTCTTCTCACAGCCTTCTCTCAATCACCCTCTCCCACAGCTTCATAGTGTGGCTGAGCAGCTTGATGCCCCTAAAGTTATTACAATCTTGGATATCCCCTTTGTTCTTGTACAGTGGGATGACTGTGTTGGCCCTCCACTCTCTGGGCATCTTGGCGGTCCTGAAAATAACATTGAAAAGCTCCGTGAGCCATTCTAGTCCCACTTCCCCCATAAACTTCCAAACTTCCACTGGTATCTGGTCTGGGCCCACGGCCTTTCCCTTCGCCATCTTCCTCAAGGCCTCCCTAATCTCCTCCTTTGTTATCATAGCGCCTGCACGCTGATCACTACACTCGCCACCCCTACTACAATCGACTTCCCCCCCTTCCCCATTGAGGAGTTTAGTAAAGAACCTCTGCCATCTCTCCTTAATTTCAGCATCTTCAGTCAACACCTTACCCTCTTCGTCCTTGATACACCTTACCACTCCCAAATCCCTAGTCTTTCTCTCCCTCACCCTAGCCAGTTTAAAAATCTCCTTCTCCCCTTCTTTCGTCCCCAATTTATGGTACAGTCTATCAAACGCCTGACTCTTTGCTACTGCCACCGCCCTTCTGGCTACCTTCTTGGCCGCCTTGTATCCAATCTTCTTTTGTACCCTCTCGTCCTCCGAACTGCTGCTCACGAACTCCGCGTAAGCCTCTTTTTTTGCCTTGACTTTCTCCTTTACCTCTTCGTTCCACCACCAGGCGCCCTCCATCCTGTTGCCACCTCCCCTGGAAAGACCTAAGGTTTCCTTAGCCGACCTTCGAATGCAATCCTCCACAGCATCCCACATCGAGTCGGCGTCTTCTGCCCTCCTCCAAACTCTCTCCTCAGCTAATCTCTCTGCTATTAACACTTTTGACTACTTAGCTTAATCGGTTCATTCATTTCTTCTTCTTTTTTGGGGGGGGCCAAAGGGTAAGAGGATTGGAATTCCTCAATGCCAATAATAACACTTTTTGGACTTATTCTTAGATTTCATTTAATCAAGGATGAAATCAAATCCTCTTTACCTTTTCTACAACCACAAACAACAAAATTTAATGTAACTAACAATCACCTCAATAGGCCTGGATTTGCCTTGGAATTTCTTCATATTCCTCTGGTACCAACTTCATAAGTAATGACAACTCAAATTTGATTTTTTCCATTTAGAAAACAGTACTTTCTCTATTTTTCTATTTTAGACTTGGTGCAAACTAATTTAGACAAATTCGAAGGTGATAACTCTTTGTTCAACAAGTCTAGTCCAAACATGGATGAGTTTTGAAATTATATAATTCTTGAAATACTCTTGTTTACTTGGGAAAATAAAGTCTTGAAATGTTTCTATGGATTGGATTTTATTCCAACGTTCAGAGTGCAATAAGTTGACCAGTAGGGGTGGGCAACGGACCGGGTCGGGCCGAATTGGGCTAGCCCATTAACAAACCGGGTCGGGCCGGGCCCAACACAATTGTTAATGGCCCGGACTGGGTTATAGGCCAAGTGAACCCGACCTACCCATGGCTAGCCCATTATCACTAAGTATTTTTTGTGAGTTAATTTTCCAACTAAGATCTCTATAATTTTTCAACCAAACTAAACTAGCCCAAATTTAAAGTTAGAAAATACAAAACCAAACTAATAAATGGGTTGGGTTGAGTCGCTCATGGGCAACCTGTTTTGGGTCCATTTAAAAACATAACAAACTTACTCCAAAAAATGGTATATAATAATTATTGTCTTGTACAAAATATTGATAATAAATTTAACTAATTGGAACATATAAACTAGTATTTCAAATAGGTTGAAAAAATTAATGGATCACCAAAGGGGCTATTAATGGGCCAGCCCAGTCTTACCGTTAATATGCCTTAATGGGCGGACTCAATATTGACTAAGTTCATTATTAACCCAACCCATTATTAGCCCTATTTTAAATGGGTCGATCCCTTAACCCAATGGGTACCCAAGCCTTTGCCCATCCCTATTGACCAGTGAAAATTAAAAAAAGTTTTTTTTTTTTTTTGAGGGGGAGTGGACATTCCAGTTTGTGTCGTCCAATTTTTACATGTTTCATTTAGTAATAACAAGTTCGTTTAGTACGTAACAAACTTTTGCAACTTTATATTTACTAAATGGAATAAATAGAAAGGGCACTAAATAAAATTTCCCTAAAACTTCCCTTTTCGCGAAGGGGGGGGGGGGCAATTGAGACTCTAGCATGACCAATGTAAACTTAATCATATAATTTTAAAGACACCAACACAGATGAGCTCAAGTATTTTGACACTTGTTTTCTTTAAACAAGGTCTCAGATTAGAGTCTTCTGAATTGAGAAAATCTGTTATAGAAGAATTCTAACCCTTATTAGGCCAACAGTAACTCGAATTCAATAAAATAAATTATCCAAGACAAAAAAATATATATAATTTTAAAGTAGAATATGTCCATGAAATTAATACCCTAAAAATCCTAGCAAGAGCTCGTAACCAATACCCCAATCTTTGCATGCAAGACCTACCCAAAGGCAACCCACAAAGGAAACAAAATAACAAATGTGTTTGTTGTTTAGATATATATTGCTATTACTGCTTGTTTAATCAATTGGTCCATTCGATCGCCTCATTTCATACGTATCATGTCAACTTGTCAAGTCAAACCAAAACTAATTCATGTGAGAGCTCCACGTCATACCAACACCAATTCCGTTGCTTCCTACTTCAGTTATAATCAAATTGACTAATTCGGCTTTATTATGATGGGTTCATTTCAAGTCACCAAATCAAAGTCTAATCAATTGTCCACGTCAGTCTAATCACTTGACAACGTCAACCAGGGGAAGGGAGGGCTGCCTAGCAGAGCCAAGACTGGGCTTTTCCTTGTTCCATTCTCATTGAACACCGACACTAACATACATGCGGTCCATACTGGCCAAGCCTCATTGGCTGGCTTTGAGCGAACCAGCTTAGTCACCCAGAGTCCCAGACGGGCTCAACCCCCCACACCCAACACCTGTGCCTACTTAACGAATGATCAAATATTCATAACCAACAAAAGACAAAAATATAAAATACAAAGGCTTGATTGGAACAACCCAGAATTTCAATTACAAATAGGGAAGCTGAAGAAGGTCTACTGTGTGTAGGAAGGCGTAGTAATGAAGATAAGGCCACAAATTGAGATGTACAAACAATACTATACTGCTTTCAGCTCTACATCAGTTAGACTGTTATGTTAAACGTTAATGAAGTTTTAACAAATTAGCCCTACTTGTACAAAACAGAGATGCATAACAGAGATGCATATATGAAGAAAAATACAGGTGAGTTTTGGCCTTTTCATCCAATAACCTACATGCAAAAGCAGGATAAAGTTAACTTATCCAAGCAAAATTGCCGATAGAATCTCACCCATAGTCTTCTCAGGCACATCACCCCCATTATCCACCATAGCACCATTCTCTAATACAGCTGCGTCCAAAACCAATTTCCTTTTCGCAATCTCATATACATTCTCATCCACTGTATTCTTCGTTACTAGCCTACAGAGGAATTAGAAAGTGCCCATGTTTATTTGCTCATCCAGACTGTGACCTGTCCTGGAAAAACTTCTGTATAACCAGCCCCCCCCCCCCCCCCCAAAAAAAACACTACAGCAGACCAAACTCGACTTGAGACCAAAATTAGGACGACAGGGTTCAAAACGTATCCTTAAACTAACAGCCTAGTTTAAAATGCAAACCTAAACCAACCGGATGGAATCAATCCAAGCATGACCCAGCTTGACGTAAACGAAACAAATAAACCTCTTATTTTGTGTAAAGTGGCAGTGGTGAATTTAAACCTGGCAAAGCCAACAAACCCAGGTAGCTCACCTGAATGAACCAGAACCAGATGCCACCAAGGATCCAAGACAAAACTACACAATTTTCAACCAAATCTAAATTGACCAACTTGAAACAGGCCCTATCTGAAATGCCATCAACACACACAACCTAATAACAAATTGACCCAACCAGAAGCTGAATCCAAATTGGATCCGCTATGCACTCCATCTGCAGAATCATAAAACCCACAAAAACAGAAACTTCACACCCCCCCCCCCCCCCAACCAAAACCCCTGACCAAAACAAACAAAAAAGAAAAACAGCACACAGAGACACACACACACACACACACAGACAAAATGCCAGAGAGAGAGAGAGAGAGGAACATATCCCTACGCATCAAAAGAGCACTGACCTATATATGGTAACAGGTTTAGCCTGGCCAATACGATGGCAGCGGTCCTCTGCCTGTCGATCAATTTGAGGGTTGAAGTCCAAATCATGTATGATGACAGTATCAGCTCCAGTGAGGTTCAAGCCTTGGCCTCCAGCTCTGGTGGATAACAAGCATGCAAATATTGAAGTGTCGTTATTAAATGTATCCACTATGGTTTGTCTCTCAGTCACCTGCGTACTGAAGAAATACTAGATTTAGAACAGAAACAATCTTGCTACTTGCATTGAACTCAATGCAGCAATAAATGGAGCATTGAGTGCATCTCTTCTATGATAAGTGCACATGCGCATATGTATACCCACGCAAGGGCACATGCACACACAGATATCAGAAAAAGCATTCATTTCAAAAGTTATCCATTAATGGACACATACAACCTTGGAACGAACAGAGAATATATATATTCCATATTACTTTTAGCATCAATGTCGTCTCTAATGTTGACGATCACAGACTCAGTACTCAATCCCGGAGCTGCCATTAACGTTAGCCGTCCTATAGCCAATTGATACAGGTTCTCAAACAAGAAACCTAAGCTTTGACAGGATACTTAGCCAGAACTCTAACCTTTGTATGTTCTCGGAATTTGACTCAAGAACCACTCCAACATTTCCCAACTTCTGCACAAATTCTGATTAACTTACATTTTGCAAATATACGAGGTCCCATTCTAGATTTCTATTTGTCTGACCAAAATGATCTCCTACCCACCTCCATCAACTCTTCCAAATTGATGTTCAAATTGTTTTGCTTTATAAATTACAGTGTGGAAAGGTGGTGATTTCAAATATTTTCAATAAATACATATAAAAATATGTAAATAAATAAACTTAAAATATCTGCCCATTTACCATCCCCACCATTGCTGCTTTTGGGCCAGGGGCTAGGCATATTGAGAAGATTGCCCATATTACGATAAGATATTTCCTGGATAGTCTACGAACTAGGACAATGGGGTAACAAAGGCAGTGCCGCTCAGGTGGAAGCCATCAACAGCCTAAATATCTTGCCTCGGGCAAAGACACCAGGTTACTCTGGTAAGTCAACTTTTAAGAGGGATAGCTTTCTCTCAGCTACACAATTTGCATAAACTTGACATGCAGTTGATAAGCTCAGGGTCTGTTCTTTTTGTTGCAAAATAGGGGTTGGAAAATGGGTGGAGTTGGTTGAAGTGGGTTGAAGTAGGTTGAAGTTGGTTGAAATGTGTTGAAGTTGACTGGTATATTTTTTATATGATGGGTAAAAGTTAGTTAAAATAATGGGTTGAAGTTTGTTAAAGTTGGCTGAAGCGGGTTGAAGTTGGCAAATTGGGATTTACCAATGAAAAGAATAGGGTCTCAATGGGCGTACACGGAGTTGGTTGATTACACTGCCAATTACAGATGACTAATCACATAGAGCTCAAATAACAAAGGCAAACGAAGTGATCCATAGTCATAGAGATGCACAAAATATACAGCTCCTAGTACAATACCTACTATAAGACAGAAGAACAGAGTAACTAGCATTTCACCTTCCATCAAGACGCCTGTAAGTGACACCAATCACATCTAAAGCCCACTCCAAGATATCAAGCATGGAAGTCCACTGGCTAAATATGAGGACACGATGCCCAACTTCCTTCAGAGAAGGAAGAAGTTTTGCTAATGCCTGCACCACCATATACATTCCTTTTTCAGCAATTAAAAAAAGGATAGGAGCATGTCATAACCGAATTTAATTCCTGTCACACTAGATCTGTCAAAGAGACCTCCTTTCACTACAAAACAAACTGTAGATGAGCTGTTATGGCTAATGGACATTATTAGTATAGCATTCATCTTGCAATGTGCACATCTATTATTCATAGTGATTTAGTGTGCTCAGAACAGACAGTCGTGCCTAGAATATGCTCTTAACAATTTTACACATGTAATCCTACGTCTATGGGAAGAAAGAGAAGATTATGATAGCGCTGCACTTACCCGGCATTTTGCGGACTCCATAACCTGGTTATTTGGAAGAAATCCCTTTGCATCATCAATTCCATAGTTATACAGAAGCTGCAATCCAATTTTAGATGTATTTCAGTGACGGAAAACAAACATTTCCCTATTTTCAGGGACTTCCCAGCCCAAGCAAGATTATTAAGTCAATCTGATCCCCAAATTGTAGCAGACAATTGAATACCAAACAATAACCAGTCTTACCAACAGTTTCACCATCGGGGACATAATAATCTAGTTACTCTAATAGAGAGTGCCAATCGTATGCAGACCCTAGGAAACATGGACATTCTCCATGGCTTCACGTACCCATGCCCGACACATGTCGGACGCCGACACTCTTGGACACTCTCTGGACATTCTCAAAACACATGCCAAACCTATTGATAGTACTACAAGATAGGGTTTTTTTGTTAATAGTTGTAAGATGCACCCACTATAAACAATTAGCTATTGTTCTTGCCCTAGCATGACCCTACGTAATGCTAAAAACATAAAGCAAATTATAAATACATAGGCAATAGAATAAATATATTTGCCATCACTACATGTCCTACATGCCGTGTCCTATTTTTTTTTTTAAAAAAATCACGTTTCCATGTGTTTGTAGTTGTGTCATGTCCGTGTCAAGTATTGGTGTTTGTGCTTCTATGTGCCACTGCAGCCAGGAAGCAATTTTTTTTTATATAGATCATGACTCTCATTTGGCAAACAGCAACGAGTTATGCATTCTAACATAAACAGAACTTCCAAACAAAAAGCATTTAGCACTAAAAGAATGGCCACAAAAACAACACTGACCAAGGTTTTTCCCCGTACCCCTTTTGTGGTGGAGAATTGGAGAGAGGACAACATAATGACAAATAAGTACCCGATGAATAGAGAAGTCACTATAACCCTTCATTTCTTCTATTACTCTGTCCAGTGTACACTCATAACCAAACACACCCTTGGGGTACAACTTCTTGGCAAGACGAACAACATCAACATCATTGTAGATACGCCTAACAAGTAAAGGATGATTTGCAATCTGTAGACATACAATTGATAACAACAAATCAGATCATGAGACAAATTAGCAAAAGGTATGAAAATATATTGAGTATAATAGATGTATTAATAAAGGGATCGTTTGCCATTGAATGCACCTTACGGAACTGCACAAAGTAATTAGAAATCTGACGCCGAGGAAGAACCTGAGCAAGATCATTGTGATTATTCCCAGGGCGCTTAGGCATACGAGCTAATGAAGCTGAACGATACTCTTGAATGGCTTCATTATAAGCATCTTCCTGTTCTTTTTCCATGCATACACACTCAACCTACAAAAATTCGTTCAGACTTCTAAGATAAATAAAGAAAAACTAATGTGACTAAACAAACTACTGAAACCCTGGGAAAATACAACAAGAAACTTCAAAATCAGGGTAAAATATTGATGCAAGTCAGCTCTCAGAGATACCCTATGTTCTTTGGGAACAAGCTGCTGCATTACATCAGATTTCAAGCGCCTCAGAATAAATGGTCCTAAGATGGACTTCATTCGTGCAATTAGATCTCTGTCATCAGTAGTTAGTAGCCTTTTCAAGTCAACATCCTCTGTAACAAAAAGATCAGGCAGCATGAACTCCAACAATGACCACAGCTCCTGCCACAAAATACCATTTTCAGCACACAATGACATTACCATCAAGCCCCAAACCCCGCGAAAGTGGGACCCACACTAGGAGGAGGAGGTGGTGGTGGTGGTGTAATGAAATTTCCATCAGGCCACAGATAATTCTTCCTATGGTCAATTTCAAGAGGTACTATATAAATATGATGCCAACGAGACAATAGATAAATACAGAAAAAGTAGGTAACAGACAATGCAAAGAAATCAAAACAGCACAGAAGGTTCATATTTTAATAATCAAGCTGCCTGAGTTTGATATACAAAACTGTCATAGAGACCTTCCAGGCCCAATTGTCAGGAAGAATCTTCAGAACTATCCAACATATGCCTTGCCTAGACATTACCGTCAGGCCAGAGATAATTTTTCCTACGGTCTTCAAGAAGTACCATATAAATACAATGCCAATGAGACAATAGATAAATACAGAAAAAGTGGGTAACAGACACTGCAAAGAAATCAAAATAGCGCAGAAGGTTCATATTTTAATGATCAAGCTGCCTCTGAGTTTTGACATACAAAACTGTAATAGAGACATTCCAGGCCCAATTGTCAGGAAAACTCGTCAGAGCTATCTAACTATGCCTTGCCTAGACATTAACTTATCTCCATAGTTACAATATCTGAGGGTCTGGGAAACAAGTGATGTCCAACATATTTCCTAGGACCACATTAACAAATGCCAGCAAGCATAGCACATAAAACATTATCCAGATATTCTGAACCCAACCCAAAAAAAAACAAAAAATAGATTTGGAGAAAAATTTGGAAAGCACACTCCGCACAAGAGGAAAACAAAAGATGCTAAAGTTGGTATGAACACATTACTGTGCTATTGTTATTTCTTTCTACATTGCATGACAAAGACAAACTTGCATCTCTACAGTCACAGTACAGAATTGTACCCTCGGAATTAAGTGTTTTCAATATATCATATCATCCCAGAAAGATGCATAAGCATACCTGGTTTTTCAATCTCAAGAACCTGTAACATGAATCGGGCTAGGTCCACACAGAAGCTATTTGATCAATCTACACCATGCCCATATACTTGCATCTATGCAAAAAAAAGCTAAGCAAAGCAAGGCGAACTACTTTTTGCTAACGTCTATCTAACAGATGGATCAAGAATATCTCCACTCAGTACTCACAGTAGAAAACATTACTATCATTGGTTTATGGTTATTTAAGTAGACCTTTGCTACTATACAAATTATCCTATTCCAAAAGTTGGGAAAGGAGCATATTGCCAAGAACAAGTAAATGCACAAGAATGAAACTGAATCCTTAAAGATGGAGAATATATATAGACAAAGACAGATGAGACGAGAAACAAAGCTCATACTTCATTTGGATAGTTTCTTTTTTTCTCTATTGAGTGCTCTCACGGCGTATATTTCCTTTGTTTTCAAAGGGCATCTTTTGTACAATGCGCTCAATAGTTAAGGGAATACCTAGTTTGAAGTGGAACCCATATCTAGGCACAGCAGGCATGGGGCTCTGGATAAAATAACTCAAAACAGGCACCAAATAGGTAAAGAGACAATCACCACAGCTAATTATTTTTTGGTGGAGACAAATATAACATGAAGGAAGATCATCACGATGGCGTACATGCAAATCATTCTGTAATGGGGTTCCAGTAAGCATTAAACGCTGATTTGCATTTTTTGCAACTGACATCAAATTTTTCCATCTGTAGCTGTTCTTATCCTTCAATGCATGAGCTTCATCCATTAACACGCAACTCCATCGCCAGCGTTTCAGAATTTTTCGGTCATCTTTCTGTTGGGTGCTAGTAGCAGGAAAACATCATAATCAGAACATGTTGCATTCATTTAAACACTGAATCAAGTAATAAAAGGATCATGCACAAACCTGCGTCGTTCAAAAAGTGAGTAACAAACAAGAAGCACATTAAATGGAGGTGGCAATCCAGCTTTGGCTAATGCATTCAACTCCTTTTGATATGCAGATCTCCCAGCTCCATGATACTGTAGTACTGAAAAAGATGGACACCATTTTGTAAGCTCTCTTTCCCAATTCTCCAACACAGAAGCAGGGCACACAATCAAATGCGGGCCAGGGTCATTCTCCAAGTGGTTCAGCAAAGTTAAATAAGTGATAGCCTGACAGATAGGAAGACAACAATCATGTGAAAAATCAAGGATAAAGAAGCGTACAATAATCAGTACTTCAGTAGCATGAGTAGAAAATAAGCAGTACCTGAACAGTCTTCCCGAGACCCATCTCATCTGCCAATATAGCTGCAAGATAAACACGAGTTAGAGTACCATAGGATCAAGAAGTTGATGCCTCAATGGCATAGATAATGAAGAGGAAAGGAACAGAGTAATTTTCTACTTTACGACACATCCACGGAATAGACCAAGGTACTAGCTCAGCAGCAACTGATGCCAATATGACAACATCACAATCAGAATTACTGAACCAATTTCTTCATTTCTTTTCTTTTACAATGAAAAAGTCTATTAAGCAGTGTATAAGAAACAAGCATATTACATAGAAAGTAATTAAAACCCATACAAAAGACAGTCAAGTCTATAGCACGATTAAAATTCAAAACTGCTTATTTTCCCCAAAAGAACAAACCCCTAATCTTTTCCGCTTCTTTTTTTTTTTGGTTCTTGGGGGCCGGGGGGTAGGGGGATATAGTTTCAGGGGAAATTATTAGAGAAAGCCCTTAGGTAAGACTCTGAGCTTCACTAGGGAGTTACAGGTACGATGCTGGGTTTGCCTTTCAACTTTTAATACAAGAAAGGTGCTAAATATAATTCACATTTTTGTGGCATCTTGCCAATGGGAAAATTAATCATACAGCTTATGCTGGTTCTCGTGTTCTCACCATAATGACAATCCTCATCTCAAATCAAGTAGTACGAGAGAACCAATGAATTTGAAAGGACAGCTGATATTACATGCAGAATTTTTATGAGTCTATGTCAGCCTTGTAATTTTTGATTAAATTAAAGTTTGTTTCTTGATTGCTCCTAACGTCCCACCTGCACCTAGCCTTCCAGCAACCAAAGCAATCTGGCTCCTGCCACTGGATGTACCACATGCTTGCATGCAAGTATTCAAATCATTGACCTGATCTGCAGCAAGAAAATCGCCAGTGGCCCAATGGGTTCGATTTCATCAATAAAGTAATATTGCTAGTGTGCGCTTGTAGATCTTGAAAACCAATTAATCACCATTCAGCCCGCTCTTAGATTCTATGCTCATTTCACATTATTCTTCCTCTTTCCCCATTATTTCACCCTTTGTCCGTTGTTTCTCACATAGAAGTCTCCAGTCCTGCCCAATCCTTAGACATTAAACTCTTCCAGCTTCCTTTGTTCAATTGTTGTGAAATAGAAGACAGTCAACCTCTATCAAATGATCAAATCTAAGTTCCATTTTAGTAGTACTTTACAATGTTATTATAAAGCTAAGGTTGCTTACCTCTCAAGCTCCCCCCCCCCCAAAAAAACCAAGGAAAAAAAAACAGAGAGAACTTCAAGAAAATAATAGCTGGGACTCTTGGGTTATGGTTCAGTTTCATTTGGCTGACAATGGTTCTCGAGTTCGTGACTGGTCATGACCACTATAACAATCCCAAAATCATGCAGGAGCACCTCTCAGCATGATTTTTTTTTTTAGATTCATCATGGTGCTTATTGCACTGATACTTGTGCAATTTTTGACTAATGATTATATTGGGGATATAGCATACCAAATTCATGTTAAATTGATTGATGACAATGAAATAAGCAAATAAACATAAAAAATGAATTTTTGAATAACAATCCCACCTTTAGGGCATTTGCTCGAGAATAATTTGACCTTCAAGTTTGGCTGTTAGCGCTAGTGTTCCGACCTTTGAGATTATATCTATTTTTAATATACCACCAACAAGTCAACAACTCTTTCACCTGTCAATTTGACAACTTATTAACTTATCTATCATGTGCTGATATAACTCTATTCGCTTTCTCCAAGACAACTATTCAGATGTGATAATTGAGCCACCGCCTCATTATTTCTAAAATTTCGAGCGTACTTGTTTTATTTGTCGTATCATAGAGTCATAGACACTTTTACTTACCAATTTGAGAGGTAATAACTTACTTATCATGCGTGGATACTATATTTTCATTCTCTTTTCGAACTCCAAGATTTATATGTGACAAATAAGCTACTATGCTATCAAATTGGCTAGCCAAAATGATTAAAGTTGATATATTGAAAACAAATTACCCCAAAGGTTGGCTTGTTGAGCCCTAATTTTTAAAGATTGAATTATTTTTGTCCAAGAGCCTCCAAAGTGAGATTATTGGCTCTAAAATCCCAAATTTCATAATGACTATGAATGTAAAACAACACAAAAAAAAAGAATTCTCTTTTTTGTGGGTATGTTAAGTAAGCGCTAGTAGAGATGCTTACGTTGGTAAGGCTGCCTATATTTAGATCTCTACAAACCCCGCTGAAGCAGTACCTACCCATGGTGTTGTTAATTTTGTTGTAAGAATCTAAGTCACTAAAGTGATCGAAATCCAAATAAGTGTAACACCACACAAACGAATGTCCACTATGTAACAATTGTGAAGGCCTTTACACCTGTGAATCATCATTTTTTTTTGTTTGAGCTACATTTTGCCATCACAATAGCCTCAAAAGCATTGTAATAAGGTAACTGCATCAAAGATTCAGCCTTGCTCCGATTGCACCAGTATAATATGAGAATGCGATAGACCTTAAACCTTGAAATAATCCAAGGGTCATATTAGTTCCCAATAACCCTCACCCCATTGCAGCTCCACGAATCAGCTCTCGCAATGGTGTATCCTTGCCACTACCAACCAGCATACCTGCCAGTGGCCAAACATCACCCAACACCCCCCTGTCTTCCCATCCCCCTCTTCACCAAAATCCATACCCCAACCCACAGTGGAAATCAAGAGACCAATTTAGGAAACTTTGTGATTAATAGTAGGATAAAACAAGAGCTATCACATGCAATCCAGCTTCCAAATGTAGCTGGTGACTAAAAGCATAGAAACAGAAAGATATGAAAAATGGGACAGGGAAACTTGAGAAGTAACTGGTGATGCATAAGAAATATGACACACCTCCACCTATTTTCTTCCTGTTCAACAGCATAAGGAAGTTGACCCCAACAAGCTGGTATGGCTTGAGAAGTGGCTGAAAATCTAAGTCTTCAGTTCCACATGCTGCACTGACATCCTCCTAACATAGCAAGTAGAACAAAGACACATCAGAAGTGCTAGAACTCAAGTAATAAGAACCATAGTAGAAGAGATACAGCAAAGAACAATAAATAGACATAAGAATATATTCTAGACTCCTAACCTAATTAGATGCTATTTGCCAAAAGCATTTCTTGATAAGAAATGTATCATATTTCGAATCATATTCAACTACTAATCCTCACTAGAAGAACAAATCCAAACAAAATATTATCCAAAAATCATAGATGCATCGTAATACCAATAATAATAGTAATGAATACACTGCTATAGGCTGTAGCTGAGACCATTTGCAAGGCAAACCCTCTGGCTGAGCTCAGTAAAACCTGAACTCGAACTTCACTTGAGTACAAGCTGAGCAAAACTCAGCTAGATATGCTTACACATTCATCTCTCCTGCCCCCTATTGTTCCCTTTGAGGAAGCAACTAGGAGGGCATTGTAATCATCACTTGGCTAGAATAGTTGGGGATAATTGCTTTGTCCCATAGATCTACACTGAAGAGAGCCGCCACATCAAGGTTGTATAGAGACTCTTAAGACATTGACTTCTCTCAGTCTTTTTAATCGAGTATACCCTCAGTAGAGGCAAGAGGTACTTCCAGTTTAGGGTCTTCCTTCTTCACAAAGAACGGCGGGTTTCATTTCCTGGTTCTGTCTTGGTGACAATTCCCCTATCCTTTTGGGGTCTGGGATAAATTATGTTGTAAATTGTAATGAGGATTGGAAGGGAAATTTCTAATGATGATCGCGTTCATCTATATAATTAGCTTCACTCTCATGTTATTCTATTGTTTGGTTTCTTTGCCTTGCTGGTTAATGCTAAAACTTGGATGCCATAATTACAACTCTAGTAAGATCCTCACTTTAAAAAATCAAGCAAATTCTATCTCAATCATCAGCTTAACTTTCTTTAGATGAAATTTAAGGGCTCATTTGAACTGAATCAAACTGAGCAACAAGATGGGTCAATGATAACCTAGCCCACCCAAGCTCAAGGTCCTGAAGCTAGTAGACCTGCAAGTTAACCTTAGGTTGGCAAAATTCCATCTAATCCAATTACGCAAATTTGTCTGACCTTATGGTCACGAAACTTTGTCCAGATTCAGACAACCGTGCACGTCCGAATTAAAATTCAAATTGGGTCCACATTAGGTTCGTACATGTCCATAATATCTAAATTACAGAACCAAGAGCTTTAAGATTTGGGCATGTAATGCACAGGCCAGTACCCAAAGAGGCATGAAGGCACTGCTTAGCTAAAAGACAAAACCCTAGTCAGCGACCTACTCAACCCAGCCCCCCCTTTGGGGGTGGTGACTGTGATCAATCAACAGCAAGACGATCCAGATTACACTTGCACTTCACTGTTCTCCCCCTCTCTCTATCTATGTTGGGAGGTGCAAGAGGCCCAAAGAGTACATCCCACAATTGTTGGACAAGGAACAGCAAGAAGATGGGCAGATCTAAAAACCTGCTGGTTCCCGCCCCCCCCAAATGTTGTGACTGCTCAAGAAATGCCACTGTAGATAGATCTGACAACGGCCAACTGGAAGATTTGATGGCTCCAAAAATTCGACTTTGATCGATGCCCCACTGTTATAACTGCTGTATGTACTACTATGTACCCGCTCCATTTTCTGTCAATTGAGTTTCTATTCACAGTTGCTGTTTAGAAATGGTTTATTGCTAGATTACTGGGTATTGTTGTAATCAAATTTGTCGTTGTAATCAAATTTGTCTTCAATCTATGGAATTTGAACTCGTTGAATTGTATCTCTTTACAGAAAAATTCATATATGTCCGGGACTATGCGAAAATTTCAGAGTGTAAATTTGGACAATCGGGACCAAACATAGGACCTATCACAGCAAGTTATCAGACTTTATAATTCGGAAAGGGTCTGGTTTTGCATTTTTGTTCAATTGTCCGAACTCTCTGCACCCGGATGGACTGAAACCCATATTTTCGCCAGCCCTAATTAACTCCCCACCGAATCATGAGCCAGACAAGCTCAAAGTCTTGGATCAATCACGGTCCTAGATGTAGCTAAAAGATCACCCTAGTCACTCCATTCAAGTAGTAAAAAGGTCAATGAAGAATCCACCTCATAAAAAATGTCTAGGACGTTCCGCAAATAGTTGAATAAAATCCTATCCACCCATGCAAGTGGCGCAATATATGTGAAATTGAGGTGAGTAACCCCCATATCAAATGCCTAAGTTCCATAAAACCCTGTCACGCCCTACTAGCACAGGCCAAAGCAACCTTCTTCACAATTTCCTTAGTAATCCCCCACCCCCTGCCCTTTTTCCCCCATCACCATGTACTTGACTTGTGTATAGGACATTGAAGCTTCCATGCTACAATCAGCTCCAAATTCAATCCCTCAGAAGAAATGGTTAAAAAGAAAAAGAGAGAGATCCACAATCTCATTACTTTGGAATATCATGCAAACATGAAAAATTCATAGGTCAGAAAATGGAGAAAAGCTTCCCAAGAAAAAAAACTAACACTAAGTTATAGGATGCATCTTAATATCGAAGTACTTTCAAACAGATAGGTAGTGCGAAATTTGAGCCTAAAACTACTTTCAAGAGGCACAGGAAACCCCAAACAGTAGTAAAATGAAACATTCAACCCTCATCCACGTCCAAGGTGACTGCACAATGATCCTATTCCAAACGGCCAAATCCAACTGAATCAGCAGAGCTACAAAGCGAACTGCATCCCCATGCTCCGACCCCATAACCAGGTCATCCACAGTTCTAGGAACTATAATCTCAATTGGATGTTGTCGTATTTCTACAATTTGTCTCTGGAACAATCACCTTCTTGTGAAATAAAATAAATACTTTTATCATCCTCTTGGATTACCACTCAAAGCGTTTGTTAAATACATCTCAGCAGTCGCTTTGCCTATTATTTTCCTCTGACATTAACTTGTCCCCCGCTCGCACATACACGCATAAAACAACTAAAACAAAAAAAAAAAAGAGGATCCATGCAGCAGAACGCGAACTGAATATGCCGTGCATTATTTCAGAAAACATCAGCAATTCCACCCTCTTGCCACATTTTATTTGCTCTGCTATGAAATAGTTTTAATTATACCCTCATCAAATCAGCTCTAGCTAACCCCTTGCTCGTTCAGTACTAACTTCAATCATGTATCGCGATTTTACTAGTCCCTCACAGAAGCCACCAGCAATTACTCATGTTGAGGCTAGAACAAGCAATCTTCTCAGAACATACCAAAAACAAACTCTCGAAATCATTGGAACAAGCAACTAAATAAGAAACTGACCTGTGTGACAATCCTGACAGAAGAAGAATCAACTTCAGAATAACGATCACAATTAGCCGAGGCCGAGGACGAGCCATAAAGCTCCTTCCGAAGCTCCGCGGATATCTTAGCGCACTTCTGCAACGCCTTCCCCACCACATCCTCCTCCTCCTCCTCCACTTCTTCAAATTCCTCATCCTCTTCACCGACATCAAACAGCATTGGTTCTTCCTCGTCCTCATCCGACTTCACCTCCACCACCTCAGCTGCTTCATCCTCATCGTCGTCAACCACAAACCTCCGGCCGCGGCCAACACTCCGGCCGGCGGTGACGTCGTCGGCATCATGATCCTCCAAATCCTCCGCCTGCAACTCAAACCCCTCATCTTCGCGGTCGTTGGTGAGGTCGACGAAGTGATCATCGGATCGAGAATTGAAAGCGAAAGATTCAATCGGAGGAGTAGTAAACTTGGAAGTAGAAGAGGCACCGAGGATTCTGGAGGGTTTGAAGGAGTGGTTTTCCCACTCCTCGTCGGAGATTTCGTCGAACACTCTCTTCATCTATGCCCCTTGCTTGAGGAGGAGAGAGAAATGCAGTGCTGAAGAAGAAGACGAAGAAGGAGAAGCGCCAAATTGAGGGGGAAGTTTTTTTTTTTTT
>JACYFF010019584.1:72679907-72693390 GCA_017589665.1 Selenicereus undatus | reverse complement strand
TGAGTTGGGAATGGAGGAGTGAGGAAATGGTAAAGCTTGTACCTTGTTTGCTTGAGTGCGAGTGCGAGTGCGACTACAGTCGTCATTTTTGTGCACTGCTTTAAAAAAGAGTAGGAAAGCACGGACTCAATTTGGGCCCGTGCGATGATGCGAGCGTCAGCTTCGGAAAAACACGCTCGGAATCAAGTCAATCAACAAATGTTGATGTTTATTGCAACAAATGTTGATGTTTATTGTAGTGTTTGCGAGCACTCGGAATCAAGAAATGGTTATTGTATCTTTCTTCTATGGGCCCATATTTGCTCATTCATGGTTTTTGTGAATTGAGTGTTTGAAACTTCGAGTTCGTTTGAATACTAAAAAATTTTATGGAGGGAAAAAAATAGAAAAGTCACTTTTTTGTGTTTAATTTAGAAAAAATCACATAAGAAAAAATATGGCGGAAAGTTAAGTGGAAAATTTATTAGAAATAAGTGATAAAATTTTCCTCATAAAATTGTGAGGAAAGTTTTAGGAAAATCCCAACCTTGTCCAACCTTGTATTACTTAGATGACATCAATATGATTTAAGTAGTTCATCAACATTCAAATTTTTCATCTAAATTCCTATATTTTTTCCTCAATCCAAACAAGAGAAAATTAAGAAAAAAAAAAACTAATTTTCTCCCTACTTTCTTTCCCTTCCAATTTTTTTTTCCTTTAACTTTTCTTTCTACCAAATTTTCTAAGAATTAAGTAGTTCATCAACATTCAAATTTTTCATCTAAATTCCTATATTTTTTCCTCAATCCAAACAAGAGAAAAAAAAAACTAATTTTCTCCCTACTTTCTTTCCCTTCCAATTTTTTTTTCCTTTAACTTTTCTTTCTACCAAATTTTCTAAGAACCAAACAGAGCCTTAGGGATGGTAATGAGTAGGGTTTAGATCGGATCCACCTGGACGTACGCTCATTTATTTTTTTTTGGATCTAAATCTAAATTTGTCCCAAACGTTTCGGGTTTAGAAAGATAGGACCCAGACCTAGATCCTATGGGTTTGGCAAATGCATGGGTCCTTAACGAGTCATAACTATTTTTCATATTAAGATTTATTAAAAAAAATAAATTTAGACAAGTAATTGAATTTAGAAGATGTGATATTTAAAAAAAAAATTCTAACGACACATACAATAGCTAACTATTTTTTCTTACGTTTTACGCACCAAAAATAATGTTCTAATACAAACCACAAAGACAAAGTCCATCAAATTTTGAACAAACATAATAAAATAGTTTTTCCTCTACGACTAGGAGAAAGTAAAATGGTTTTAAGATTTACTAATTTAGAATTACTTTAGCCAATTATATTTTTTATATTTTTTAAAAAAAATAATGGGCATTAAATAGATCTCAAGTCGGGTCAGGTCTAAATTTTTCATATGCGAACTCAAACCCGACTCATGTCCCTCAGACTTAGACCTGCTTAAGACTCGTTGAGTCTCATTTGATTGGACCTAAACCCTCTAAATTGGGCCAAGTTTGATGGGTCGGGGTTGGGTTCAAGACTCATTGTCATCCCGAGTTGGAGTAAAGGGGTACATATACGATTATTTGAAATGTTTTACAAATTGAAAGCTCTAGAAATAGAAAAGTGAGAGAAAGAGAGTATCTGGTTCCTTCTTTACCTACAAAATCCTATCGTTCTCTGCTTTTCCTCTTTCATCATCCTCTCCTATCTTTGCATCTGTATGTATCCAAGTATAAGGCTATATGAAGAAGACACCAGGCCCAGTAGTTCCTTCCTTTCTTCTACCTTGTCGATATGCATTTCTATTGAGTGTCAGCCTTTGCTTTTTTTAGAGCCAAGATCTTTGACCTCAATTCCTATCTTCTGCAATCGTTTTTTACTTCTCAACCTCTTCCACTTCTAGTCTCATCACTGTAGGCGATAATTCCAGCGAAAATCTTTCAATTTAGTTGATTGTCTGTGTATTCTTCTCTATCTATTTGACTTAAAGCTGATCGAGTGCTCCACGCTAATTTCTACATGAATTTGTTCTTGTTCTCATCAATCAAAGCTTCAAAGACTACACCGCCACTAGTGATAATGCATCTTCTATTGATATCATCACCTTCATCGTTGTCACCTTAATCACGCCAAGGATCACTACATTGGACAATGTCAATGCAACCTTGACACTCCCTAATTTAGGCTACAAGCTTCGAGGCATCCAATCTCCCAAGTGAATTTAGATCTAAAGTTCTACCCCGTGAGTTTGGTGGTTTCATTAGGTTTTTTGAACTGCTAATCCAATTAAGACAAATATGTGCATAATAACTCTATAATAGCGTTATTCCATCTTTTGGTTGACAAAGTTTTAGCTCTTCTACTCAACAAGTATCAAAGTTGCCCACGTTAGGGCGATATATAGAGTATAATGATTTAATTTAATTAGCTTATTTTAGAAATCTTTAGAGTCTAGTAATCTTGCTTTAAAGATACTGGACATTAAAAAAAAAAGAATTTGACTTTCAAATTTAGGATATTTCATTTGGAAACCCTGTGTTTTTGAAGAATCCATTTGGTACATAGTGTTAAAATAAATATAAGTTCTAGTGATAATATTCATCAATATGAACATACAAAATACGTCTTTATTTTTGTATTGTGTATCAAATTGATGTTTCAAAAACGCAGAGACACTAGATGGAATATCCCTTTAAATTTTGACAATATGCTGACGTTTGGTGGTACTTAGTTATCGACTTATACTTCAGCAAACTACCATCACATCAATGATACTTTGGCTTAATTGGTGATATACTTATCACAAGTGGATAGTACTGCTAGAAAAGTGGAAGAAAATAAAGTATTTACATGTAAAGAGTAAACTATCACGTTTTCAATTGATGGGTAAATATGTGTGTTATTCAATGGCAACATGTATAACATAAAAGATTTATGGGCATGAATAATCTCATATTTATAGGTATTGGATAACAATAATTCCATCTTTAGAAATAGTGTCAATCACCCTAACCTTTAGAGATATGTATTTTACATATATCTATCATTCTAAAACTAAACATAATTTAACTTTCTAATTTCATGATTCAATAGATCACTTGTCGCGTATAAAAAGACATATTTTTACTTGTTTTCCAGCATCACTATCCACATATGATGAATATGCTACCACATAATCGTTTTATGAACTTTTGCTTTTTGTAACATTACTATTTACATGTGGTAAGTTAAGTTACTATGTTGTAAAATCAGTGAGTTAAAGAGTGTTAGACATAGTGGTAACATAATCATTTAAAAAAATTCCAACAATCAATGTCATGATCGCAATTTATTAAGATGGAATTGAGATTATAAGTGTTCGATACTTTGAAAAATGATCTTATTAACAATCTAAAACCCTAAAATAAATATGTTGAAAATACAATAATGCCATTAGGTGGTAAATTTCTTATCATATATAAATGGTGATGTTAGAAAAAGAGAAAGAAATATACCGTCTATGCATTGTAAATAAGCAACCCTATCATCAAATCGATTAAGCTAAGTGTCATTGACTTCAGCAATAGTATATTAAAAGTAAACATTGTAAGTGTTAGGCTTAAAAGTTGAATTATTTTCCAATCCTATAAATACCTTAATGATGGAATTGTTGGTGTCTAAAAGTCTCTTTGTTTAGTTTTTATTCTTCAAGCACCTCTGTTTCACACTTACGCTTTCTCTTTCACTTGTCACATCAATCTCAAATTGCTATATTTCTTGTTGATATAATTAAATGATTAATACGCACACAACATATTCCACAACTAATGTTAAAAATTTGATAAACCAATAGAAGGTTAGCCCTGTCCTTTGGTCTTTGGACCTCTGTTACCAGTGTTGAGCTACTGTTAACCCATAAAGGGTTAGGGCTCTCCCATCATGAATTTTCTTCATTTATAAGAATTGAATCTGAGATCCTATGATGATGATCAATCCTCAAATTTTCAAGATCACGAATCGCACAAGAAAAGCACAAAAACAATGGATGCTCCTCGTTGGCTAGGATCAAGGGGAACCTCATTGGCTTGTAGAGCTCTTCAAATGACCAATAATTCGATCAATATCTGAAGTGACCAAAGTGGAAATATAATTTCCTAATTCTTCTTCACTAGATTCTTGGTCAATGGCTTGAATTTGTTCTACCTCTCTAATGGTGAAGGTCTTTTATTGGGACAATCAATTTGAAAATGTACATAACCATGACATTTGAAACATTTCTTCTCTTCCAACTTCTTAGGGGCCTTACTAGCAATACTCTTACCGTATCAAGGGTGTTAACTCATGGGGGTAGGGCTTCAATTTTAATATAAGGAGAGGGGCATTTTACTAGAGGAGATTTAGAAGGATTTTCTACCTTTAAGTTGCTTCTCAACTTTGATTGCAAGATTGCACATATTATCAAAGGAAAGATAAGGTTGGAGGTCTACCATGTTTGCAATATTGGGTGATAATCCCTTGATGAGCCTAGCAATTTGGAGCTCGGCTCTTCAACCAAGACAACCTTGACTTGGAGTTGCTCAAGCCCCCTAATATACTCTTCCACCTTAAGATTCCCTTGGATAATATCAGTGATCCTGAGGTAGAGCTCTTGCTTCTACGAGGATGGTAGGAACCTCTTATCCATGTGCTTGAGCTTGGGCCTTGCCTTAATCTTGACTTGGGCTTCCCTTACTCTATTAGCATTAAGTTCTCATACCATAAGGATGCATACCATTTCATCTTGAGAATAACCAACTTTGAAGCCTTTTCATCATTATACTCCTTAAGCTCAAAAACCCTCCGCATAGATTGAATCCAATCTAGGTAGTTGTCCAAACTAAGGTTTATATCAAACTATATTGCCTCAATTTTGATATCTCCAAGGTCATCCCTTGGATATCATCTCCTTCATACTCCTCTATCCACATCAATATAATCTTATTGAGAGGATGAATACGCAATGACAATAAGGCTAACATCAAGCCCTCAATGGTGATGTCTTCGTCACCCAGTGGGAACGTATCCTTTTACTTGATCAAGCTCCCTTGTAAGCCTTCTCACTTGTTCTAGAAGCTCAAAGATGGCATTATGTCTTCTGATCTCATGGTCTTGCTCAAAAGGAATGCCCCTAGAATGAAAAAGGGTCTCCTTCATTAGTCGTGTTAGTGTAAGATATAAGGGATTAGAATGAGAACATGTGACCACGAAGCCTGGGTTAATCGTGGAGGGTCGTGGTTTGTTCTAGGGGGAAAAAATGGTTAAAAAAGAGGTGACCATGAATGGGGGGGAGGGGTCACGATGGACCTTGGGGTGGCCACGTGTTGACTATGGTTGGCTCTGCTCACTCTATTATTATAGTTTTTATAAAGGCTATTTTTTTGGAGTTTAGGGTTGTGTTTGAGTTGGGGATTGTGTTTTGGATATTTTGGGATTAATTATGGGATAAAGAAATTTGATTAAGGTGGATAAATGAGAGCAATTTGGAGAAATCAAAGTGTGAATTTTTGAGGTTGGATTTTAGGATGAAAGGTGAGGGTTTTAACTAAATCAATGGAGATGAGAGTTTTGATTCGACAATCAACCAAAAGAGGAGCTCCAGCTCTAATACCAACTTGATGAAGATGAATTCTCAAATGCTCAAGACCACGAATCACTTAAGGAAAACCCAAACAAAAGGATGGTCGTCTTTGGATTCAGTATCAAATAATTAAGGTGATTGTGAGATTAAAGCCTAAAAAAATGAGATCCTAAAATGATAAAAAAATTTCACCCAATCTCTCTCCTAAAGGCTGAAGCCACCAAAGGGAAATTTTAAAGGAAATAATCTAAATCACTACTCTAAACTAGAGATAAACATTAAGAGATTTTTTAGAAAAGAAATGGCACCCTTCAATTCATTCATTCATTAAATCTGAGTTTATATTAAGGGGAATAGGTCTATAATATCCAAAGTGAGGAGAATACGTTGTTACATTAGTGGCGTAAGTGGACCAATGAGAGTCCTACAAATTATCTGAAGCAGAGCACACCTCAAGCTTGGACCTACTTTCACAAGCAAGGATCTTGAACCAAGTCGGCTTAATATTGACCCTAGGTCAAGGGATAGGTCTTTTTAGGTCAATGTTGACTCAAAACCCTTGAGGAGGTCCAAGTAAGTTTAGAAAAGGTGGTTAGGCAATTAGTAGCCCTAAATAAGGAGCCTAGCTACTCTATCCTCCCAAAACCACCTTATTAGCTTATTTTCAGTTTTTTGGACAAAACAATTTATTTCAATTCTAGCCCTATTTTAACTAGGCAAATGGGCTCCAATTTTGTCAAAGCATACATGGATAGATAGACAAAGATATCTATTTTCCAATAAGCCTTGAATCATGTTTAAACTCTGAGTATTGAGAAAGTTATGGACTGATAACTGAGCAAGGGTTGGAAAATGTGCAGTTTTAATTATGGGTTTAATTGAGGTGGAAACCTCTACTAGTGGAGTAGAGCCTTCTCAAAGCTCTATAGAAAATGGAGAATGCATCTTGAAAAATACAGCGCATATTGATTATAATTATCTTAGCATTTTGATTTACTTTTCTAAGATATTTTGTAAGCCCCTTATTGTCCCACTTGCCCCACTAATATAATGGCTAATCCCCCTCCAATTGGGTAGTTACATAGCCAATTAGCTCCATAAAAATTCAAACTTGTTGAATGATATGAGAGTTTGAAGCTTGGTGTTTTCTCAAAAATCTCAAATTCTTTATCTCTCGAAGGAGGGTGGTGATTTGAGCTCATCTCTTTAATCTAATCCTTAATGCTAAGGCTTTAGAAGGTTAGAGAGCGGATTGATTTATCTCTTGGTTGCCTATTTCAAGTATTGATTTATCTTCATTAGAGAATTTCTTCTATTTGGGGATTCTTTCTCTCCCTTGGTTCATCTTTAGGAAGATTGATCTTTAACATCCTTTTGCCCCATATTCATAGATTTCTCACCTTTGTTTGGTCAAATAAAACTCAACATACATCATTTGGTATCAGAGCTAAAAGTTCCTTCATCTTGGTGAGCATCAAATACATCCATCTTATGTTTGATTTATGTGGATTTCAATCCTTCTTTACTACTGTTTTGCCTTTACTTCCCTATCTCTAAGTCCACAAAAAGCCTTCACAAAAAGACTGTTATAAAAATACCCAAACAGAGATTTGGCACAGCCACCTCGTGTTGCCCGGCATGACTGTGCCCCTTTTCTGCACTTCTGTTTCCTGTTCGAGAGATCTGGCAAAAGCCCATGTGCCCCTAAGTAGAACCATGCCCCCCCCCACATTTTCATAGTTTTCTTGCTCGTGCCCCTCCAGCACGGTCATGCTTCCTCTGTTCCCATCCTTTTCTTCCATTTTCACCTTTCCAACTACAATCATAACCGGTAAAGGAGATGCTTCTCATTCTAAGAGCATTCCTCCTGAGCTGACATAGGCCGAGTCCTTGTAAAGCTGTAAGAGCAGGTGAGGAAGCTCACTCAAGACGTTAGACAAGTAAGGGAATCCGCACAACAAAAACCTTAACCACGAGGCTATGATGTGTGCCCTATAGACATGGAATACTCTTCCTCTAATGAATACTTTGATGACGAAGGGACGACCTTCAGGATTTCAAAGTTGATGCTCTGGAATTTCATGGCAATCTTAACTTGAAGAACTATCTTGATTGGGTATATAATGATGAAAAGTCTTTGAAGTTGGTCTTTTTTTAGTTGAAGGGGTATGCTTTCCTATGGTATGATCACTTGAAGAAGACTAGGGCTAGAGAAGCCAAATCTAAAATCAAAACTTGGTCCTAGCTCAAAAAGCATATGGACAATAGATTCCTACCCCTTTCTTACAAGCAAGAACTCTACCTCATGATCAGCTCTATCAACCAAGAGAATCTAAAGGTGAAAGAATACATTAGGGAGTTTGAACAACTCCAAATGAGGATTGGCTTGGATGAAGAACCCGAACTCAAGATTGTTAGGTTCATTAGGGGGTTATCTCCTAGCATTACTAACAACGTGGATCTACATCCTTACTCATCCTTTGATGATGTGTGTCTCCTAGACATCAAAGTTGAGAAGCAACTTAAGGGTCGAAAACCCTTTCAAACTACCTCCTCTATTCGCCCTCAAAGTACGCCCAAAGGTTACTCTTTCCCTAACAAAGTTAACACCACCGCTACACCTGTCAAAGTCCTTAACAAGGGTCAAGAGATTGCTAGTGAATCACCAAAGAGACTGGAAGGTAAAAAGTGTTTCAAATGCCATGGTTATGGACACTTCCAAGCGGATTGTCCCAACAAGAGAACTCTCACCATTAGAGAAGTGAAAGAAATTCAAGCTACTGAGGAAGCAACTAGTGAGGAAGAAGCCCAAGATGAGAACCAAACTTTGATGACTCTGAATGTGGATGAACTTTTGGTAATTCAAATAGCACTCCATGTCCAAGAGGCACCTTGTAAGCCAAGCCAAAAGGAACAAATCTTTTATACCTGATGCATTATTGGAGACAAGGATTGTGAGTTCATTATCAATGGAGGAAGTTGCACCAATGTAGCTTCCATAAAATTCATTAACAAGCTTCAATTACCCCCTAAGATGCATCTTACCCTTTGTTCTCTCCAATTGCTCAAGCAAGGAAGTGAGATAACCGTTTCTAAGCAAGCTTTTGTTGCGTTTTCGATAAGACCTTATTGTGGAGAGGTACTATATAATGTCCTCCCTATTGATGCATGTCACTTGTTACTTGATAGGCCTTGGTTGTTTTATAATCATATGATTCATGATGAGCATGTCAATATCTATACATTCAAACACAAAGGTCGTAATCTTACTTTGACTCCATTACCCCCACCTAAACCCCATAAGTCTAAACTGAGGAAGGGAAGTGAGAAAAGCCTATTTATGACTGAAACATGGGTGGAGAGAACCATCAGCAGCAGCAAGCCTTTATTCGCCCTACTTATGGTAGAATCAAACACATGCGAGAGAGTGAAACCCACGCATCCCCTGTTCAATCACTTTTGAGAGAGTTTGACGATGTATTTCCCAATTATTACCCCAGGGTCTCTATCTTTTGAGATGAATTGAGCACGAAATTGATTTTCCATAGGGTGCTCCTTTGCCAAATAAGCCAGCTTATAGGTGCAATCCTATTGAGTCAAAAGAGCTACAACGGTAAGTCCAAGAGTTACTTGACTGTGGGTACTTAGGGAAAGCTTGAGTCAATGTTCAGTTCCTGCCCTTTTAGTGCTTAAGAAGGGTGACACATGGAGTATGTGTGTTGATTCTAGAGTCATAAACAACATCACCATCAAGTATCGATTTTTTATTCCTCAATCGGATGATATGCTCGATGAGTTACATGGGTCTAAGGTCTTTTCCAAAATTAACCTTCGAAGTAGCTATCACCAAATTAGAATGAAAGAATGGGATGAATGGAAAATCACCTTTAAGATCAAGTATGGGTTGTATGAGTGGCTTGTGATGCCTTTTAGTCTATCTAATGCTCCTAGTACTTCCATGAGACTCATGAATAAGGTCTTAAGACCATTCATTGGGAAGTTTGTTGTGGTGTATTTTGATGATATCTTGGTGTATAATCATGATGAGGCGTCTTATGTGGAACACCTTTCTGAAGTGTTCCAAGTGTTGAGGCAATAAAAGTTATATGCCAAGCTTGAGATGTGTGAACTATTCACTCCTCAAGTCATCTTTCTTGGCTATGTTGTGTCCGACGAAGGAATTCAAGTTGATGAATCTAAAGTTGAGGCTATCAAGAGTTGGCCTACTCCCACCTCCATCACGAAAGTATAAAGCTTCCATGGATTGGCCTCTTTCTACCGTTGGCTCATTAAAGACTTTAGCTCAATTATTGCTCCTTTAACCGAATGCATGAAGAAAGGAAGCTCTGAGTGGATGAAGGCCGCCTAAAGGGCCTTTGAAACCATCAAGGATAGACTTTGTTCAGCTCCTATGTTCTCTCTTCCCAACGTCGATCTCTTTTTTGAAGTTGAGTGTGATGCTAGTGGCATTGCAAGTGGTGTGGTTCTCACTCAAGCCAAGCACCCTCTAGCTTTCTTTAATGAGAAATTGAATTGTTCAAGGCTTAACTACTTTACTTATGATAAGGAATTCTATACCATTGTTAAAGCCTTAGAATATTGGAGTCATTACCTTAGGCCCAAGCCCTTTGTGCTACATTCAGATCGCAAAGCATTGTCCTACATCAATGGTCAACACAAGTTGAACACAAGGCATGCCAAGTGGGTTGAGTTCCTTTAATCTTTCACCTTCTCTTGTAAGCATAAAAGTGGGAAATAGAACATCGTGTCCAATTCCTTATTAAGAAGATATACTTTCCTTTCGGTCCTAGAGGCCAGGGTTCTTGGGTTTCATTCCATCAAAGCTCTATACAATGAAGATGAAGACTTCAAGGAAGTGATGGAGAATCCTTCTATCTTTAGCTCTTTTACTCTATAATATGGTTTCTTGTTTAGGGGAAACAAGCTTTGCATCCCCAAAAGTCCTCTAAGGGACTTGATTGTCAAGGAGGCTCATGGAGGAGCCTTAATCGGTCACTTTGGTATTAACAAGACCCTTGAAATACTCAATGAGTATTTTTATTGGCCCAAAATAGGAGGGGATGTTCATAGACTAATCACAAGGTGCAACATTTGTCACATGGCTAAGAGTCACTTCCATCAAGGCCTCTACACTCTTCTTCTGGTTTCTACAAGGCCTTGGGATGACATTAGTATGAACTTCATCGTGGCCCTCCCAAGAACACTATGGGGAAAAGATGCTATTATGGTAGTAGTGGATCGATTCTCCAAGATGGCTCACTTCATTACGTGACAGAAAAGTGATGATGTTATTTACATTTTAAACCTCTTCTTCCAAGAAATTGTGAGACTCAACGGCATTCTAAGAACCATCGTTTTGGATAGACACCAAATTTTTATCTCACTTTTGGAGATCCTTATGGAGACTCGTGGGAACTAAGTTGCTCTTTAGCACTACCTGTCACGCTCAAACCGATGGACAAATAGAGGTGAGAAATAGAACTCTCACAACCTTACTAAGGTGTACGGTGAGCAAGAGTTTTAGGGATTAGGATGTCAAGCTTGCTTATGCCGAATTTGACAACAATAGGGGTCCCTCCTATGCTAACTCTCATTCCCCCTTTGAAGTGTGCTATGGCCTTAACCCTTTTACTCCCATTAATCTTATTCATATTCCTCATGAATCAAAGGTGAGTTTTGAGGCCGAAGCAAGAGCTAAGGAGATGAAGAGGCAACATGAGCAAGTGAGCGTGTAAATTGAGAAAGTGAATGAGCAATACAAGTATGTAGCCAACAAGAACCGCCCATACCAAGTACAAGTCGAGTGATCTTGTGTGGTTACACTTAAGGAAAGAAAGGTTCCATTCAAAGAGGAAGAACAAACTCATGGCTAGAGGAAATAGTCCATACAAGGTGGTACAAAACGTGGGGGAGAATGCTTTCAAAATATAGCTTCCGAAAGACATACATATATCCACCACCTGTAATGTTGGGGATCTCACTCCATATCTTGAAGATGATGAATGACACAATGAAGATTTGAGGAAAAATCCTCTTTAAAAGGGAGGGGTTGATACAGAGCACACCGTACCACAAGCTTGGACCTATTTTCACAAGCAAGGATCTTGAACCGAGTAAGCTCAATATTAATTCTAGGTCAAGCGGTAGGTTCCCCTAGGTAAATGTTGACTTGGAACCATTGAGGAGATCCAAGCAAGCTTAGGAAAGGTGGTTGGACAATTAGTAGCTACTCTATCCTCCTAAAACCACCTGATTAGCTCATTTTCAGTTTTCTGGGTAGAACACTTCACTTCATTTCTAGCTCAGTTTTGACTAGGCAAATGAGGCCCAATTTTTGTAAATTATACATGGATTGATAGCCCCCATATGTATATTTTTCAAAAACTCTTGAATCACATTTAAAATTCGAGTATTGAGAAAGTCATGGATTGATAACTGAGCAAGGGCGGTCCAGGGTTGGAAAATGCATGGTTTTAATTATGGGTTTAATTGAGGAGGATGCAGATGCAATATTGGGGATTATTCAACATAGAGTGATTTTGAACATATAAAGGAAGATTTTACAAGTGATAGAACCTCCATTGGTAGAGTATAGCACTCTCAAAGCTTTCTAGACGACGGAGGACAAATCCTTAAAAATACAGCTTATATTGATTGTAATTATTTTAGCATCTTGATTTATTTTTCTAGGATATTGTGTAAGCCCCTTATTGGCCCACTTGCCTTACTAATGTAACAGCTAATCACCCTTCAATTGAGAATTTATAGACCCAATTACCTCCTTGAAAATTCAAACTTATTGAATGATATGAGAACTTGAAGCTTGGTGTCTTCTAAAAAATATCAAATTCTTTATCAGTCTAAGGAGGGTGGTGATTTGAGTTCATTGCTTTAATCTAATCCTTGTTGCTGAGACTTTAGAGGGTTAGTCGGTGGGTTGATTTATCTTTTGGTTACCTATTTCAAGTATTGATTCATTAGGGGATTTCTTCTATTTGGGCATTCTCTCTCTCTTGGTTCATCTTTGGGAAGATTACTCTTCAATATCCTTTGGGCTTATCTTCATAGATTTCTCACATTTATTTGATCAAATGAAATTCAACATGCGTCATCATCATACGAAATAAATAAAAAATCCAAAGATAATTGCAATTATCATGTCCTGTACTTTCTAAGATTCCTTTCCTATTTTCTAGGAAGCTCCTAGAAGGTTCTATTCCACCAATAGGGGCACTGCAACTTGGAGACTCTTCCTTGGTGCGTGTAGAATTATTTCATATTGAGTAATACCAAGGACTACATCTACAACCACCTCAAGCAAAATCGTAACCTAGATTGCTCCAAACTTGAAGTTTTGTCCGCACTCCTAATTTAGCCATTTCTCTCAAAATTGCATTCCAATGGTAATTTTTAGCAGCTGGGACTCAAATGGCATCTTAAGGAAATAATAAAACTTACACTTGCATCAATTGGGCACCTTAAATATGAATAAAATGTTATCCAAATTTAGCATGATTTACTAGTAAAAACCTACACTATAGGAGTCGTGATTTTCACTATTCTCGGGAACTGAAATACAAACATCTACTTGAAATATTTACACATCACAATAGTATACTCAAACATCTTTCGAAAAAGTCATAAATATTAAGATTTCGAGCCCATTTGTTAGGTGAATTACCTTAATAAATTAGGCATATATGCTGGAATTAGTGTCAACTTTGGGTAGAAGAAACTATCGTAATGTCTTGGCACAAGCTTGGGGGGAGCGGGGTTTCCAGATGCATCACCTTGTTTGAGGATAACTAGTGACAAACCACTATATTGGATCTTTTTTACTCTTATATATATATATATAT
>JACYFF010019584.1:72665643-72679507 GCA_017589665.1 Selenicereus undatus | reverse complement strand
ATATGTATATATATATATATATATATATATATATATATATATATATGAGTGGGAATGATGCGGTGTTGACACGTGTCCCATTAGTATTTAAGGATTTATTAATATGTTTGTGAATTAATCTATAATGAAGCTAATGTGATAAAGTATGTAGAATAAATATGTTTTATTAATAATAAATTATACTTCGCAAAGCAACAATTAATCTACACAAAAAAAGCAACAATCAATAGATTTAAGAATTAATATATGAAGCTAATATGATAAAGTGTGTAGATTAATATTAAAAATATTATCTTCACTATAATTTTAAATCAATCCGTGCATAGCTTGGGTTTAAGACCTAGTATTTTTTATTTTCTTATCCTCTTTACCAATGAATATGTTATATAAGACCGAATTCTTTCCAAAAAAAAAAACTAAAATCGAACAAACACCCTCATCTTGGCAATGAATGCAGGTAGCTAGCTACTTTTATGAAGCCTTCGACTAACTTTGAGAAGAATTTAGGGGATTCTATAGCCATCAAATAAGTACTTATTTAATTCTTTTTACATTCTATAAATGATGTCTTCGACAAGTGGTTAAAAGGCAGTAGAGATGGCAGTGGATCCTAGATCTGACTCAAATCTGTTAGACTAGATTCAAATTAAAGGGCATGGGTCCAACCAAATTGGACTCGCTAGGTCTTAAGCAAGTTTGGGTTTGAGTGGCTTTAGGTCGAGCTTGAGTCCAAGTTCAAAAAATTGAGACCTAGGCCCGAACCGGGGCCCCACTTCGGATCCTCTAATGTTTTTAGTTTTTTTAAAATGTGAAAAATTGACTAACCCATAAGTTTAAGCGACTAAAATCTTCTTCGTTTAGCTGCCATGCATTGCACCACTTCCTTACACTTATGGTCCTACTGCTTGTCCTCAATCTCTCTACTCTCCTCGCTTGCGCGGTTGTGTCTCTCACTCTCTTAGACCCGTTTGACCACAATCTGTCTCTTTGAAGGAGCATTATTTTTAATAGCAAATGTCATATCTTTTAAATTCAATTCTTGTCATTAGAACATGAAAATTCATATTGGGATATAGGTGGAAAATTTTCATTGCAAAATTCTTTAACTTGAAAAATTGTCGGGCTCTACTAAGGACCAGTGGATTGATCTTTGATTTTCTCCTCCTTTGCTTTCATCCTTACTTCTCCTACGTTAGCATCTCCCATTAACAAGTGTAATTGATCTTTGATTTTATTGTTTGTATCAATTTCAATAATCTATACATATATCACTTAAAATTTTTTATGGCTAGTTTCCAAGACCTTCAATTTGAAATGTTTGGGTATTTCCTTAGGATAGCCATGGATGGTTCTTCAAGTTTAAGATCCCTTGCATCATAGAGAAAAATTAGTTGTGTAAAATATTGTATCACCAACACAGGAAAATAAGGCATTCACCTTTATCCCTTAAAATAGTATTATCAATGCTAGTAGACCTTTCATGTCATTTGTGACAGTTGCGAGGAGGATTCCAAGCATGCCTTCTGTGGTGTAATTCAACTGTTGAGTTTGTGAGTCAAGATTCAGACATTAAAGACGTGTTTGTGAGGCACTATGTGCAAATCCATATGCCTAGTTCACTTGGACAAGCATTATTTAGACGCAATTGATGAGTAGAAAGATTTTCATTTAGATCATATGATGTGCTTTCGATTTACTTCACATTAAGATAATGCATTTCCAGTTGGTTGGACTAAAAAGGAAAGATTGGAGAGTGGACAAAATGTTGATCCTTGTCACAATCATGTATGGTTTAATAAGGTTGATATGAAGCTTTTGCTCAACATCTTAATGAGCTTTAATGCTCTTTGTGCCTAATGCTCCTTGCATCAACATGCCTTTGAGGGCTTTGCCTTCAAGTTCAAAGGATAAGAGGAGGGCGCAACAACACATGCTAAATGTACTTTGTCTCATCAAAATATTTGGCCTTCTGAAGACCTCGATATGAGATTCTGCTAGTTCTTTTCATGGTCTTGGTTGCATCTTTCCTTGTTAAATTATAGGTATTAGGTTACTTGACTCCGTAACTCTACAAATTGCATTCTTGTATTGTGGTAGAAACTCTCTTAAACTTTTATTTATTTCCACATGGAGATTTCTTGTAACCTTTGTAGTTTTGCTTGGGTCGCATACTTATGACAATTTGAATTTTCTAAAATATAGGCCTCTTAGGTTGATGAAAGATTTCATCCTATCAATCAATTACATTGCTCTCCATTAGTCATATTCTTTACTCAAACAGACTTGTCTTTAAGTTGACCACCTATCTCCTTATCGGAGCAATCAGAGACCATGTCCAGGCATTTCCTGAGAGAGGATGTTAAATGTTTTTCACTCCTATTTTTAGCATTTGGATGAGAACGGATGTGGATGACACAGGGCTACACTCGACAAAGCCAAATAAAGGAGTTTGGCAACAAATGAGTAGTTGAGTAACTTGGTGTGCTAAGCAGGCAATCCAACCTGTAGCTCCAGCACATATCAATTACCCGCGTGGCTCATTGGTGATAAATGCCCTCAAAGCTCAAGTTAGGCGGCTAATTAGAAGAGGGGATATGAGTAAGTGGGTAGGCTTAAGTCCCTTGTCTTGTGAGTGAAAGTGGTGTAATAATCTAGAAAGAGAGAAATGTCTTGTCACAATTAGCTTAAGAAATGACATACCCTCAAATGTGTCACTTCATATGGTTGTTAGTTAGTTTAACTAGTAGGGTCTTTGGAAGTTATTAACAAATATCTAGGTTGAAATCTTATCTATATTAGCCTTTATGCATTGCTTTATCTAGTAAACTCATGAGTCACATATATATTTTTATAATGGTAGGATCTATAACCTCAAAGCCTTTATGCGAATAAAAGTGTATAAGATATATAAAGACTTGGGATTTAGGGCAAAGCTTCATTGAGTCAGGGCACAATTTATAACTTAAACATTGTTTAGCTGGTAAGCAAGATAGTAGGCCTATTACAACCACACAAAAAAAAATATTTTCCCTTTTCAGGCCCAGGTGAGGGCAATGGGTTACTGTTCGTACCAAAAATGAGCTATTTTTAAGGTACTTTTACCCTTATTTTATGCTCGTTTTAATCGTATTTTTAAAGTTTTTAACTGATTTTATTTTATTTTGTAGGTTTTGAATAATTTTGGAAAAATAGTGGAAAATGCGAAAAAAATGGCGAAAAATGTCGGAAATTGAAGAACCGGGCTAAATTGGCAAGAAAAATTGGTCCAGAAATTAAAAAAAACTGAACCGACTCAAGCTCATAGAAAACCCGGTCCACTTCAGTCCCCCACCCTCACGTGTGCCTCGCGTGACCCACATAAACACCCCTCCCCTTCACACCTTCAGTTTCTCTCTCCTCGACTTCATCCAGAATCCCTGGAACCCGAAACCCAGAAACCCCCATCCCAGAACCCTTCACCATCTTTGTTCCATCTACCTCATCTCGCATCTCTCTCTTCCTTATCTCCTCTTTCTCTCTCTAACCTAAAACACCACCCCGCCACCCGCGTTTCACGCTGCCATTGCCACGACACCTCCTTTGTTGTCCCTCATCTCCACCATCCACGACAACCCCCAAATCAAAGGGTCGAGAATGAGTTGGGTTCGAGTATAAATTTGGAGCTCGTGACGCCATTAAAGAAGCTAGGTAATTTATAGGTAATTTTTAGGGTTAGTCTAGGTTTAAATTCGGTTTTAGGTAGGGCTGGCAAAAATCTGTCCGACCCGATTACCCGAATTTGTCCGACTCGGAAAAAACCGGGTACGGTCACCAAATTTATGTCCGAATTTAAAATTCGGACAATCGGTCATGTCCGAATTTAAACCGTGTCGGGTTCGGGTTTGGACATTCGGGTTCGGATTGTCTGGATTTTTGAACCATTTCGGGTTCGGACAAATTCGGACAATCGGACAACCGGGTTCGAACATCGGACAACTATGTTTATATGTAATTTTAGTCCAAATTCTTTCGAAAATTTTATAAAAATAAATTCGGACAACTGGGTTCGGACATTAAAAAATCGGGTCGGGTTCGGTCACACAAAAATTCGGTCAGAATCTCCTAAAATCATATTATAAATTCGGACATTTGGACAACCGAGTCCGGACATCGGACATTCGAGTCCGGGTCCGGGTCTGGTCAAAGTGTCCGATTTGTAATCCAAACAGGGTCCGGATATGAAATTTTTGTCCGAATGTCCGATTTGTCCGGACCCAAATTGACCCGAACCCGAATTTTTGCCAGCCCAGGTTTAGTTTAGTTTAATTTCGTTTTCATTTTCGTTTTCATATTTGAAATTCAGGATTGATTTCGAGTTAGGGTTAGGTTTTAGAGTTGTTTTAGGGTTCAAATTTGTGTAATTGAGCTTCGATTTTACGGTTTTTGGTTGTAATTTTGAGTTGAACTTTCAATTTTATACCCCTAGCATGCAATTTCGAGGTGTTGGTGTTTAATCGAGTTGATTTGGATGTTGGAATTTCTGAATGAGCAATGTTGAAGCTTGCTTCTAGGTCGTGAATAGTGAATTCAGGTCCCAACCTGTTCTAGTATTGCATTGTTACTCAACTTCTCTGATTAATTTGCTTTCATTCCCATTTTTTTCTTTCTCCTACTGCCCAGTTCATGTTACGATTCAGTTCTGTTTAAGCTTGATTATAGGTTGTTCTGGTTTGGTGATTAAACTGCTTCACTGAAGATAATTGTATTTCTGATAGCATGAGTAGTCTGTTTTGGTTAAGTTTGATGAAGACTTGTGGTGAATCGGTTCATAGGTTGTTCATGTTCTGTTTCACTGAAGTAATTGTTAGCTTACTAGTTTGCTAGTAATGTTGGATGATGAATGATTAAGGTTGTTGAATGAATGAGTAAAGGGTGATGCTTGTAATTCGATTATGGTTGCTTCCAAATGCTTTCAAATGCTTGCCCCTCCTTTGGTCAATTTCAGTAAAGAGTAATTCGTTTGGTTTATAGTCAATTTTGGATTTGATTTGTTTACAAGCTTTAATCCCAGTTAATCATTGTTTTATTAATTTAGAATGATGTTGGATTAGTTTAGTTTCGTGTTTTGTGACCTTAATCTCAACGTCGTCCCTGTGGATCGACTCTCAAAGTACTACGACGATAATCGTATACTTGAGGTTTCTTTCCTTTCAGTTATTTCGCTCCCTAAAAAATCATCAACAGTTACTAAGGTTGGAGTTGAAAAAGTCTGATCCGACATGATAATCCGACCCGAACTCGATATGAAGTTACTGAGAGAAACCCGAACTCGATACGAACCAAATCGATTTCAACCCGAAGTCGACCAAATTTGATTGTTTAGCTTGAAAACATGTTACCTTTAATTTTGAGTAGATATAAACTGTTTGAAAGGCTGCCATGAAGTCTTATTAAATGGGTAAACCCGAACTAACCCGTTACCCAACTCTAACTAAGGCTAGTTTTTAGGTTGAAGGCTTAGAGATTAGCTTATTGGCCAATACACCACAATGTCATCCATTGGGTCGTGACATTACAGATGGTTGTAACCCTAGGCTTGGTAGTTGTGATTCTCTTTGCACCCTTGAAAAGGAAACTATGGGTTAATGATTAGCGGCATTGCTGCAATTGTCAACCCAAGAGATAATCCATGGGCCTGACAAGGACATTAGCTCTTTAAGTTAGTAAGATTGTAACAACTCATGTCCCACAGTGAAAGATTAGGAAAACATGACATAGTTTATAAGTAGTATAATAGGGCTCGTATAGCAATACACAATTCCTCTTTTCAAGCCTATAAGTAAAGACAATGGGCAATTGAGGATTAGTTATTAATTTAAAGGTTGTTAGCTAGTAGGTCATCTGACAACCTGATCATGGCTTTACATTGGGCCTTTCCTTAAATCATATATTATGCAAACTTATTAGCCCAAATAAAATAAAGCGTTCAATCACAACCAAAATAAAAAATGCCAAGGAGCACACAAATGCTTTCCAATCGAGTTGAGTTATTTACTTTGGGTAAATGAAGATGTCAGTTTTGGTTAAATTTTTAGTATTCATTACAGTGGATTAAAGCATTTTGTATTATTACAGCAACCTCAATTTTTTTTGGTTCTACAAAAAATAAGCACCCAACAAGAAAAATTTGGAGCATAATTAAATGACCTTTTCTGTAATTCTAGAGAACCACTACACTGTACCCTTTCTCAACACACATGTCCTATTTACCAATTCAAGTGTAATACTTAAGGCTTGAGTTTAAATTTGAATTTCAAGCATAAATAACATACACTCAAGGCAGTCAAAAGAGTGTGTAGAGTTAGAAGGAAGATTTTGGCAATGGAGGAGACATAGCTGGATGCTCTAAGTTAGTGCCCCCCTAAAATTCAAACTAAATAATCATAGTTGGATTGTTAATATTAGGGCTGGCAAAAATTTGTCCGACCCGATTACCCGAATTTGTCCGACCCGGAAAAAACCGGGTATGGTCACCAAATTTATGTCCGAATTTAAAATTCGGACAATCGGTCATGTCCGAATTTAAATCGGGTCGGGTTCGGGTTTGGACATTCGGGTTCGGGTTGTCCGGATTTTTGAACCATTTCGGATTCGGACAAATTCGGACAATCGGACAACCGGGTTCGGACATCGGACAACTATGTTTATATGTAATTTTAGTCCAAATTCTTTAGAAAATTTTATAAAAATAAATTCGGACAACCGGGTTCGGATATTCAAAAATCGGGTTCGGGTTCGGTCACACAAAATTTCCGTCAGAATCTCCTAAAATCATATTACAAATTCGGACATTCGGACAACCGGGTCCGGACATCGGACATTCGGGTCCGGGTCCGGGTCTGGTCAAAGTGTCCGATTTGTAATCCGAACAGGGTCCGGGTATGAAGTTTTTGTCCGAATGTCCGATTTGTCCGGACCCGAATTGACCCGAACCCGAATTTTTGCCAGCCCTAGTTAATATCTGACCACCTAAATGTTCTTGTATAACTAGCTAAAATATGCACAAATTCAAATCTAGGGAATTGGCCAATGCTTATACTGGGGGAATTGAAAACAAGTTTATTTCCACAAGATCATTCACTAAGTGTCATTGGGCTTAACATTAAGCAAAATTGTTTTGAGGTTTGGGATAATCAAGCATTCCGGGAATATATAACCAGGACAATAGGGTTTCAGGAATTTGGGGAAACACTATGGGATTTCTATTGATGATGATTCTAAGGTTTTATTAACAACTAATGTCATACCTAGTTGCAAATTAGTTTAACTAGTAAGACATAGAAAATTGGTATCAAAGAAAAGGGATAAGCTTTTATCTACACTGCCCTTTGTTCTTTTTTTAAGCTTTTTTTTAGGAAAAGGAAAATGGAAAAGACATGGTTTGTCACTAATCAAGGCCCTAATATGAAGAGGAGAGGTGTTTGCATTCTTTGCATGGAAAACACTACAAGCATAATATAATGCCACTAAAATGGCATCATCTGAGGTGAGGTAACAAAAAATGTTCAACTAAGGCTTGGGGCAGCTTTCATCGGATGGTGCGGGGTTCCCTATCAATGCCTTGTAGTACTTTTTTTTTTATAAAATGTCTTGTATTACTACAACGTCCTTTGTTTAGGGATTCCAAATGTACGGGTGTATCTATGCTAGAGAGAGGGGGGAAGAGAGAGAGAGAGAGAGAGAAAGAGAGGCTTGAAGCTTGGATATTGAGGATATCAACAATTTCGAAGGTAACATTTATAATCTGGTCTCTGGCATCAAGTATGTATATAGGATAATTAATTATAATCACTAATTCAGCATACAAACTGAACCAAAGCCAAGGAAACAACAATAAAACCTATAAAAAAGGTCAGCTTATGCTCATATTATAAACCCTAGTGAAGAAACAAGAGCTTTTGGGAGCAATTAACATAAAAATGGGAAGAAAAAGAGATACCATAGTCTTTGGTCCATACTTCAAGGCCTATGTGTCACGGTTAAGAGTCACACATCGGAAAAGTGATGGGAGGGTCCTAAGCTTATAAGTGGTGGCATTGCACACTTCATTAGGCTGACCTTTTGGGGAGAGAGTAATGGACCCATGACAAGTGGTATTAGAGCCAACCCAAACCTAACTCCGATGTCTCGCTAAGCGGTTCGACGGGAGGGATAGACATAGTGGCCCATCTGTGATGAAGGCATCACAAGATTAGGTGGTCGAGAATGTCATGGACAAAAGCCCTACATCGAAAAAGTGATGGGACGGTCTTGTGCTTATAACCGGTGGCCCTACACACCCCATCAGACCATCCTTTTAGGGAGAGGGTAATGGCCCCGTGACAAGTGGTATCAGAGCCAACCTACACCCGACTCCGATGTCTCATCAAGTGCTCCAACAGGAGGCTATGCAGGGGTCCTATCTGTGATGAGGGCGTCACAGGATTGGGTGGGGGTGAGTGTAGCGGATAAGAGCCCTACATCGGAAAAAGTTATGGGAGAGTCTTGGACTTATAAGCAGTGGCGCTGCACACCCCATTAGACCGACCATTTGGGAGATGGCAATGGCCCCATGACGAGTGGTATTAGAGCCAACCCAGACCCGACTCCGATGTCTTGCCAAGCGCTCTGATAGGAGGGGTAGGCAGGGGGACCCATCTGTGACAAGGGCGACGCAGGATTGGGTGGGGGGAATGTTACGGATAAGAGTCCCATGTCGGATAAGTGATGGGAGAGTCATTGGCTTATAAGCGGTGGCGTTGCACACCCATCAAACTGGTCTTTTGGAGAGAGGGTAATGGCCCCGTGATAGTGGTATCAGAGCCAACCCAGTACCCAACTCTAATGTCTTGCTAATGCTCTGACAGACAAGGTAGGCAGGGGGCCTCATCTGTGTTGAGAGCCACATAGGATTGGGTAGGGGAGAATGTCACGAATAAGAGTCCCACATCGAAAAATTGATGGGAGGGTTTTGGAGTTATAAGCGGTGGCGCTGCAGACTCCATCAGAATGGCCTTTTGTGGAGAGAGTAATGACCCCGCGACATATCGTACATGTCTGGTGAGCATGTGTTGTGATATATTTGTTGGTTAACTAAAATATAAGATTCCTTAAATGCGTAATAATGACATTATAGTTTACTAAAATATACTATTGTAAATTCGTTTTTGCTCACTAAAAATACTGTATAGCTCACTAAAATATTTTAGTGAGTTGAGGCACATTTTTAGTGAGCTAATAAATATTTTTAGTGAGTAGTTAGACCCAAACCAGTGCCTCTTATATAATCGAGTTTCGTTCAGTAAAAATACTACACATCTTATAAAAATGTGTTGTTGCACAAAAAGAAATTGTTATTGTGCATATGAAATTCACTAAAGTTTATTAGACTTATCTATATTATTCTTTTTTCCGTGACTTATGATATTTATTTAGCGAGTTGTATAATTCTTTAGTGATTTAAGAAATATATTTGGTAATCAATATCATTAATTTAGTGAACAGTACCAATTGTTGATGACAAAAAAAATAGAGTGAGCAAACATATAATACGTAATTTTAGTGAGCACATACACATTCTTGTTCATATTTCGACATACGATTTTTTAGTGACCTATATTGTAATTTTTGGTGAGCTATGGTATATGTTTAGTGAGCAATGCTTTATATTTATCTTATAATGTGTTGTGATATATTTGTTGGTTCACTGAAATATAAGATTCCTTGAATGCATAATAATGACATACTTAAAAAAGTTTCAATCACTTGTGCTCTAAATTTTTACTGAGCTATTAATATTATATTTTGACGAGCTAAAATATACAATTAATGATAAAATACTTGGAAAAAAAAATTACGTTTCATTTATTTTACTATGTTTTTGGTAAGCTATGAAATTTGTTTAATGAGTTATGATATATATTTAGTGAGCTAGACTATATTTGGTGAGTTCGATCACATTTGTATTATACTTACTAAATATAATATAGACACTCTTATGTCATAATAAAAAATACGTAAGCTATGATGCAACTCTAAAACTTGAAAAAAAATATTATTTTCTAGTATTCTATGCTACTTATTTAGTGAGCTTTGCTATTTATTTAGTGAGTTATGACAAATATTTAGTGAGATGTGAAGTATATTTGGTGATCAATATGATTTAGTGGGCAATACTAATTAAGTATTCATCATAAAAAAATGAATAAACAAATAACATAATATACAATTTTAATGATCATATACACATTCTTGTTCCTATATAGAGGTTTGATATTTTTTTAGTGAGCCGCACGACAACTTTGGTGAGATATGTAGTATATGTTCAATGTGTAATAATTTATATTAATTTTCTAATGTGTTGTTACTACTACTACTATTACTATGTGTATATATAAATAAATAGAGTTTAAAATTTTAAATTAATCTTAATCACAAAAATTTGCAAGAAAGAGGAAACTTACTTGACTAGAATATAAACAAAGCAAATGACGTCCAAACAAATAATTTAATTAAATAGGTTAAATGGTTTTTTTAAAAACAAAGAAGCCAAAAAGGTGGGGAAAAAACATATAGCCAATGTAATTTGAACCCCAACCTCTTATATAGCAAGGTTAGGCCCTTACCACTACAACATTTGCATTTGTTGCTACAATTTGGAGCGAATTAATTATATAGCCAAAAAAAGGCCAAGTGGACATAGCTTTTATCCAACATATTGTATGCAACAATTTTCGAATTTAAATTAATATGGGCATTAGGTTTCTTATGTCTTGAAATCCTCATGATTTTGGATATTCTCGATTCTTGGGAAAACAGCTCACCAAGACCCTGTTTTTTTTTTGTGCGATAGGTAGCTCTAAGCTTACAGCTTACAGGTCCTTATAGCTCATCATAGCTTCTCATAACTCCTTACAACTCTAACAAAATTCTATAATTTCTCTATCTTCTTACATCTTCTTGCGTATTATTATATCTCATTAACAATAATTATCGGCCATTATATATTTTTGTGCTTATTTATGACATGTTTAATCTATAATGAATGTTTCATAACATTCTAGTTGTCATTTTTATTTCCTTGTATTTTTTTAGTACATAATATCTGTATAAACCTAATATTTTTTATTATGAAAAATCTATATACATTTTTACACACTTAATATATGTATAAACATATTAGCTCAAAATTATTTATGAAAAATATAATATTCGTTCAATAAATATAGCATAATAAACCTATGTGATAAATTGAATTATGTTTTTGAGTGTGTATAGAGAAATAAATAAATATTCATTTAAAATTATAGCACAAACATTCATTTATGTTTGAATTGTGACATGAATCATATATGAAAATAGTCCAATTATAAAAGATGAGAGCATTTCAACTATATCCCTAAGTTCATCCATAACAATTTGGTTGTTGTGATCATGCAATCGAACAATGGCTGTACCATCCATGTTTGGATCCCTTACTGAGGTTGCTATGCCTTTTTTAATGTAGAATAATAAAATTACAGATAGTACAACAAGTAAAAGTTATCTCAAATTGTTACTGTATTTTCACTTGGGATAATATGCCCGCCAATACTTCAATATGTTCATGGAATTATTCACCAGCCTCCATTTTATTCATTTATTTTTTTCATCTATTTCTTTTTTCTAAAGGGAAAAATTTCCAAAAATTATAACTATCTCTATTTTCAAAGTTTTTATATTCATTAATGGTAGCTTAATATTTTGAAGGGTTTGTTTTTATATTTTTTTGGTAGTGTTATCTCAAAAATATTAATTTTAATTTGTTATATTTAAATAATTTTCAATTTGAAGGGTCCTATTCATTTTTTTTTTTTGAGAAGACTTGTTATTTCATCTTGAAGAGTTTATTTTAATTGAAAGGGTTTTTTTAAATTTCGTATCGGAAGATGAAAGTATCGTAAAAAAGAGAAACTCATGCTTAGAACATATTTACTTTTGTAAATTTGTGGTTAAATATTTGTTTTATTGTTATTTAATTGGGTTGCTTAAAATTTTATTCTCATTAATTATGTTATTTCACTATTTTTTTTTCTTAATCAAGAGCGAGAATTGTAGATGACCAAAATTTATCCTTATTAATTCTTAAAAAAATAATTCATTGAGTGAAGGTTAAAGTTAATTTCATAAATATCAAATACATATTACACATAATTTATTTTCAAAACATAATTTATTTCACAAATCATACATTGTTAAAGACCAACAATTATACATACAGATCTTAAAATTATGCATATAAATTTTTAATAATGTTATAGTCACTTACATCTATTTGTATAGTTTCTTATAGCTTCTTTAGTTTTTTTACAATTTCTTCCATTTTTTTTACAGCTTCTTATAGTTTCTTATAACTCCTTACAACTTTTTATAGCTTTGTATATTTTCTTGCAATTTACAGCTGCATCTTATCACAAAAAGGAACATGACCTAAATGTAGGACTGTTTGTTCTTCGATAGTAATTAGGCACACACAAAAACAAGGTGAGAAAGGGGAAGAGAGAGCAAGAGAAGGGAAGAGCTGCAAAATAACAAAAAACGACCATTTTAAAAATCAAAATTTTCATTTTGATTTTTCGGGCAATGGCCAATGGCCCAGCCCCCTATAAAGAGCAGGTACTGTATGTGGTTATCAATTCCTTCGTATTTAATAATGTCGAATCAAACACTCGAAATAAAAAATATATATGAGTATAATGTGAATAATATTTTGCACGTAGAAGCTGATGATGATAATTGTATGCAGAAGATGTCATTGAATATTTATCTTCAATAATATTGTAGGCCTTGCCTTTCGTCAAAATAATGAGAGAAAATATAAATAGCATTAAAATCATATCTAACGATGATAAAGAAAAATATTGTGAGTCTAATAGATCCAATTTTTCATGTGCAATAATTCTATAAACACGGGGTATGTTTAATGATGTTAAGATTTTAAGTATCTAATTACCACATATTCAAGAGTGTCTGATAAAATTAAGTACTTGTAAGGATCATGGTGCGAGACTCGGTCACGATACCTAGTTCTTCACTATATGTGCTTGTTAAGATTTTTTAAAAATTTTATTTTGTATAGTTTAGCAAGTTGCTAGTGAGTTTTCTTTAAAAAACAAACAAAAAGTATTAATTCACTTCTTTTATTGAACCTTAAATGGAACAGATATAGGATCAATACAAAAAATTTCAAACGGTCCCTAAATGATCCATAGTGTGTGAATATCTGACTACATTAACTAAAATCAAAATATACAAATTGGGGGCAAAAAGTGTGACAATAAAATGCAATGCATTCTAATGGCCCCCGTCATTGTTGATGGTCTTTACTAGAGGTGAGATAGGGGTTAGGCCGGGGCAACCTGCCCCATTACCGCAGTTGACGTGTCGAAACTCGTTGAATCACACCACTCATTTTAGTACACAGGCTGGGGCAGGGTCGCGATAGGTCGGGTTGCAAGTTGAACATGTTAATCGTCATAATTACGTTGTAATATTATTGAAATTTGTTTAAAGTAAAACCCACCTCGCATTGCAAGACAAAATAGCTTGCCCCGTAACCCGTTCTATGCGCTCCTAGGCTGGGTTTGATGTCAGGCACGTATGAGTGGGCCTGGGTTGAACTAATCCAGATCCCAGCTCCAGTCTCTACTATTCAAATTGGAAAATAAAAGTTACACTATCAAAAAAAAGTAGGAAAAAGACTAGTAATTACTGGACACAAAATTTACAATGTCAGACTGAAAGGAGAAATAGAACAACTACTACAGCAGGATTAACGTTCATTAAATTTGATATGGGTTTTTTTTTT
>JACYFF010019584.1:72627146-72652004 GCA_017589665.1 Selenicereus undatus | reverse complement strand
AACAACAACAACAACAACAACAACAACAACAACAACAACAACAACAACAACAACAATAACAACGATAATAATAATATCAAAATGATCATGGGCAGATGAATCGTGTGTTTGCCTAAGGTTCCAGGCACAACTAAAGCAAAAGAAGCATGGACATTTAATTAAAAGTGGTTAGATTTTTTTTTTAATTTTCATTTTTGGAAATAGTGTGGATGGAAGAAAACCAACAAAAAAAGGGGGGAGCAATTAGGAATTAATGGGCTCTCCATGTTACCCCCATCGTCTTCCTTTAATTACTTTGCACTCCTTTATTATGAAAGGAGAAGATAAATAGAGCAAGAGGTTAGAAAAAATAGAGGCCATGAAAACTACTATGAGTAAGAAGATAAGGAACGAGAAGGACTAAAGAATTGAAAAGAGTTGATTCAAAGGCTTTCAATAGCCTTCTCCATAATTTCAAGCCGATAAAGTTCAAGGTAATACAACAATGGAGTATGGATGCTTTAATTCATCTAAACCACCAATCCATATTCCAAAGTCTATCACGGTTAATCAAAAGAGAGGCAGATCAAATGAAAGGATGAAGCCTCAAGTTGGATTCAAGCTTTAATCAAACTTTTGGATCATGATAGATCCTGGTTCTTACCAGAACTAAAAAAATTTAGATCCGGTTAGATCCCAATTCTTGTCGGAATCATGAAATTACTGATCCTGTCAGATCCTTATTCCCATCGGAACCATAAAGGTCATGTCTTAAAGAAAAGGTCAATTATGTGACTTGGCTGAGAAGATCTTGTTTTCCACTCTACTGAAATTTCTGAGAGAGAAATGTGAACTAATCAAGAAAACAGGCAGTCAAACGAAATTAGGGCCATCGCAAGAATTATTATTCGCTCTTCGTCGCAGTTAATTACAGTACTATGGCTACTATGGCTATTCTTTTTATAAAGTGAAAAAATTAAAGAGTACACTTGTTTGGGTAATGCAAAAAAAAAAAAATCCCTTTCACCAAGGCAAAATAAAAGTGCTGATTTGGTGATAAATTTCATCAACCAAAAAAAAAAAGAGCACTAGAGGATTTTCATTCAACCTCATGTGAATGTGCAAACCCTGGAAATGCCAAAATAAGGAGACGCATGGGGCAAATCTTTGGCTGCTAAAATTTTGAGGTATCAATATTTCTGTAGTCTATCCATTGTGGTATCACTTTACCTTTTGTGAAGACTCCAAAGGAAAGTAAATAGGGGGCTTTTTATGGAGGAAGACGGAAGCGAGATGACAAAGATAGAAATGGTATTTATAAATTATGAAATTGAAACCAAAACAATAAACAACCAACAGTTGGGAATAGGACTCTATTTTGGAGATATCATAATCTTATGAAGATATGATTTATCTATTACATTCAAAATTTTGGTTTGGATCGAAAGAAACAAATAAAATAGACAAGAGGAGAAGAGCTAAAAAAAGATTGGTATGAATCATGAATAATATTAATTCTAAGTCACTCACTAATAGTTTATTTAAACAAAACAAAATAGCTTTGGTATTAGTACTGTGGCTAAATTTAAAAAGGGAATGTGACCTACAGAATTATGAGGACAAAGGGGTATGTGACAAATTAATTTAAGTGTGTAAATTAACTTACAAGCAAGTACCTGTAAGATCTTGTTTCTAGATCTTAAGTGTCAACAAACCAAAAGGGTTAAAGGAACTGGCAAAGCAAAAATGGAGTATGACACAACCTGTGAACACTAATATAAAAAAATGAGTTCATGATTTTTGTCTTTTACCTATACTTGTTCCCTTCTATAATTAAATAGAATGTAAGGAGAATGACATAAGCCTGCTATGGTCATTTCTACCACAAAACAAAGGAAAAGGGTCTAAAAGAAAGGTGTGGAAAAAAGAAAAGAAAAGAAAAGTGCAAGGCCACAATTTTATTTGGTCCGAATAGTTGTCACCAATGAAATACAATAATGTTGAAAATGACCACGAAGTCATCCTATTATGGATTAAACGACTTTACAAATCAAAAAGGCTTGCATGCATAAATTATAAGTGGGTGTAAATAAATTTTGTTTATCTACTTAATCAAAGTCTATGAAGGAAAAGAATATACGTGGATAAACTGAATATCCACTATAACTACATTAACTTGATTCCGCTAAGGATACATAGGAATCTCGATATAAAATTTTCTAGTTCAATGTCTAAATCAAAGTTCTCAAATCGGTTCAAAGCGATACCTAATTCTTCACAAGAATTCAACTTTTTTAGGTCGATTGCACTCACCTGCTCAAATGACAAAAAAGCCAAATACAAATATACATGAACCAACTTCCTCAAATTTTTAACTCCACAAAATGCACCAAAAACCCTTACTTATCTTCCTGCTTTACACGAACGACCAAAACTATAATTCTATGACCATTGGTTACACATTACATAGTCAAAACAAATGAAAAGTCAAGCTTCTCAGAAAACCAAATTGTTTTAAGTCCACCAAAATGGCCTAAACCTGAGCCAAATATACAACCAATCACACCAATTTTCCTCCGCTCCATGATTCAGACCTAAAAAGATAAGTTTGGGTCAGGAACTATGTCAATTTGATCACATGAAAGGTACGTAGTAAATCCACAAATAAATTGAGTACAATCGCAAGCCAAAAAATAATAATGAACTGAACCCAACAAGGTTTAAGTTGGCAAATAAAAAATTACGAAGTGGCTAAAAAATATATATAATCATCAAAGTCAAAATTCAAATGATTAAAAACAATGAAAATTTTGGCTATTAATTTAGCCCAAGCCAATAAACTTCAAGGCCAAAAATCATACTAAATTGTGGCTATCAACTAAGTTCAAATATATTAAATTCAAATCAAATGGTTATTAAGTTAACCAATACAAATACAAATAAAGTAAAAGAACTATGGTTATTTTGATCCTTTATAAAAGAGTTACATAGGCAACTCACGACAAAATATGAGTGCAACAGAAATTCAAAATCAAACAAAATTACCTGTTCCCTAACCTGCGCATGAAGAATGTTTACGTATAGTACCATTCTTAGAAGGTGCCTATATGACCACTATCTAATGCAATTAAATGGGCAATTCGACATGAAAAACAGAATAACATGTCGATCCAAGTTATATAAAGCCCTATTAGTGCAAAAGAAAATAAAGGAAAAAGTAAAACAAAATGAGTCGAAATCAAAAGGTAGTCTCTCGAGAGGGCGGCGTAATTAAGGATGTACATTCTCTTGAATAGGCCTGTACATTTATTTATTAAATTTTTGCTCAACAAGGCCTGACAAGCAAACTAGACAAGATGAACTTTTAGCTCACCAAATGAATCGAATTGATAGAACCATTGTGCTAACCACATTCTTTTATTGGTTGCACATTTTGATGGCTTTAAGGACGAGAAGAATTTAGCAATTATATTCATCGTTATTACACTTAGTCATTGGACGACTCAAAATTGAAACTCAAGAATTGTCGGGGGTTCCCCAACCTCGCTTGAACCCTGACAAAAAATGAAAGGTAGAAATTATTGAATTGAAGTGCATGCATTTCCGATTTATTTATTTTATTAATCATCATTATAGTTATCATCAATCAAGTGTTTATCGCATTAATCATATAGTTTACGCTAAGGTTATCACAACCGACTGAAGACAATACTTCTTGGCACCCATTTAGCTTGATGACCTCTTTGAAATAAAGATGAACAATGTAAGAAGCATCAAACTCTCATATCATTAATCTAAGTCAGAGAAATATTACAAGGATCAAGCAAATAAATACGGTAGTAGCTCCTTCCCCAAGTCATGCACTAGCCAATAGGATTACATGGGAATTAACCAATGAAATCCTAACTAGTAGCGCAATTTAAAAGGGGTTATCTAAAATGTGGGTGAGCTGGAATTTGGTTGTATGAGTGCTAGATTGGATGGGCATCCACTACCTCAATGGGTTGAGTCATGGGGAAATTCTTTTGCAGGTGGCTCTTAGAGGAGTCTTCCAGCTGTCCAAGAAATATTAGTTCTTAACTCATCCATTTGCTTGCTAAATGAATTTCTTAATAAAAAATATGCAATTCCAATCCTTGCACTATCCCTGGCTTGGTTTTTACCCCATATCTCCCGCGATACTTGGAATTTGGAGACATTCTATGGCCTAATGGAAACTAAACATCTGGAGCTATTTGTAAATATATAATTTGACCAAATTGAAGCATGTTTGGCCTTCCAAAAGTGAGACAGAAGGGAGATGAAGTGTTCCACCTAGAAACTGAAAATATGCTAATAAGGTGGTTTTGGAGGACTAAGTAGTTAAGCTCCTTATTTATCACTACTAATTACTCAACCACCTTTCTTAAGCTTACTTGGACCTTCACAAGGCTCTCAAATTAAAATTGTCCTAGGAGGACCTAATCCTTAACCCAGGGTCAACATTGAGTCTACTTGATTTAAGACCCTTGCTTGTGAAAGTAAGTCCAATCTTGGAGTTTGCTCTGCATTAATCTCTCCTCTTTGAAGAGGATTTTCCTTCGAATTCTTGAGATTAAAATTCATCGTCATCAACCTTGCATGCCTTTTACCACTCTTGGATTTGAAAATACCCAAAGTACTAAGGACTCCCCATTTCTTAATTGTGTAGGAGTTATTGAAGATCTTTGGGAGAACATTAAAGCAATGAGTAGCTCTCTTAGGCCTCATGAGCTCATCGAACATCTCAACATAGTCATTAGAAGATAACACAAACTCATCATACTCATGAGAGGTGTCACTCGTGGCTTGATCACCCTCATAACGGTTTCTCCCAACACCATTTTGATGGGCAATAGGACCTTGGGGACAGGTTCTTTTAGGATTTCATTTGTAAGCTCTTAGCAGGCAATAAGGGGCAAAGGTTCCACAACCTCACTTGTGTTTAGCTTTACCATTACTAAGGCAATTCGAGGCTTGGTCTTACTAGTGGTACATTCTTCTCCTGTTTCACTCTTGTACGGGCTTTTCTTACTTTTCTTCCCCGATTTATCTTTGTAAGGTTCGGTGGAGGCAAAGGCCCCAGAGGCTTTTTCCAATGTGCTTGAGTGGGTAAGTATTAGCATACCCATCATAAATCACACGATTATCATACAACCATGGTCTACGTAGCAACAAATGACATGCATCCATATAGAGGACATTGTACAATACTTCACCATAATAAACACCAATTGAGAATGAAATAAGAGCTTGTCACCAAGCCATTACCTCATCTTTTGGTCCTAACCATTGAAGCGAGTATCGAGTAGGATGCTCCTTAGTAGGGATTTGTAGCTTGTTGATAAGTATCTTAGGGACCACATTAGTGCAACTACCACCGTATATAGTTAAACCACAAACCTTGCCTCCAGTGGTGCACCTTGAGTTGAAGATTTATTCCCTCTGGCTAGCGTAATAAGGAAGCCTTGTGACATGAAGTGATCTTTTGATCAACAATAATTCTCCAACATGAGGGGTCACCAAGGTAGAATCATCGTTTCATCATCTTCTTCACTTGATTCTTCCTCAAAGGCTTGAATCTCTTCTACCTGTTTGATGGCAAAGGGCTTTCTATTGGGACAATCCGCTCGAAAATGCCCAAAACCATGACATCTAAAATATTTCTTTCTTCTAACCTTTTAGGTGGTTCACTAGTCCTTACCCTTGTCAACGGCTTTGACTTATGGAGGTGGGATTTCAATTTCAACATGAATGGAGGGACTTTTAGTAAGGTAGGTGTGAAAGGACTTCATAACCCTAAGTTTCTTCTTAACTTATGATAATTGTGTGGCACACATCATCAAAGGGTAAGTAAGGTTGTAAATCCACCTTGTTAGCAATGGTTGGAGATAATCGTTTAATGAGCTAAGCAATCTTGAGTTCGTATTCTTCATCTAAGACAACTTTCATTTGGAGTTGTTTAAACTCTCTAATGTACTATTCTAACTTTAAATTCTCTTGGTTGATAGAGGTGATCTTGAGAAAGAGTTCTTATTTGTAAGAAGGGGGTAGGAATCTCTTATCCATATGCCTTTTGAGATTAGACCAAGTTTTGAATTTGAATTTGACTTCTCTAGCCTTACTCTTCTTCACGTGTTCACACCATAGTGAAGCATACCCCTTCAATTTAAGAATGGCCATGCTTGAAGGACTTTTCATCAGTAAAATCCTTGAGTTCAAAGATCCTTTCAATGGCTTGAACCGAATCAAGATAGCTCTTCGGGGTTAAGTTTGCTATTAAAATCCAGAGCCTCGACTGTGACATATCTAAGGTCATCCCTTGGATTCCTTCTTCTTCTAGGCCATCATTCCTCATCATCAAAGTCTTCACGAGAAGAAGAGTATGCGATGTAAATAGGATTGACACCATAGTCTCATCGATAAGGGTTTCGTTGTGTGGATCCCCTCACTTGTTCAAGCTCTTTAGTGAGCTTCGTTACTTGCTTTTGGAGCTCAACAATGGCCCTACCTCTCATCGTCTCATGGGCTTGCTCAGGAAGAATGCACTTAGAATGAAAAGCATTTCTCTCATTCACCATCGTTGGTAGTAGTTTGTAAGGTGAAACGAGGGAAAGGACGGAAATAGGAGCTGCACGAATGTGCTAAGGGAGGCATGGATAAGAAACTAGAGAAATAAAAGCAGCACAGTCATGCTTAGTGGCATAGGGTGATTATGCCAATTCTCTGAAGCAAGAATAGGAGTACAGAAAAGGTGGTGCCAAGCAGCACGGGTAGGTAGTGCCAAATTTCTACCAGGGTAGTTTTTAACGAACATTTTGGTGAACGCTTTTTGTGGAGTTTTAGGGATGCATTTGGGTTAGAGATTGTATTTGGGCTATAATTAGGGTTTTTTATGGACTCATGAGGGTTGATGAAGGTTGGTAAATAAAGAAAAATTTTGAAGAGCCAAAGTGTGGATTTTTGGGGTGAAAATGAAAAGGTAATGAGGTGTTTGAATCAATAAGCACCCAAAAGAAGCTATAGCTATGATACCAAAATGATCCATGGTGAAATATTTTGACCAGATAAAGGTATAAATCATTGACGATGAGCCCAAAATGTTGATGAAGTTCAATCTCCCCTAAGAAAACCCAAAAAAGAGAAAAACCCCAAATCTTCTAGTGATTGATTCAAAGTTGAGAACCTTAAACCAAATAGATAAATCAAAGAGGATATATCTAAGATAGAGACTAAACCAACCACCTGGATTAATCATCTCACCCTTTAATCCTCTAAAGCTAAGGAAACAAGGATTAAATTAAAAGGATGAACTTAATTTTTCCACCCTCCTTAGAGAGAGAAAGAAATGTGAGATTTTGAAAAAATACTAAGCATCAAGCTCTCATAGCATTAATCCAAGTCTGAGAAATATTACAAAGATCAAGCAAATAAATAGAAGAGTAGCTCCTTCCCCAAGTCATGCATTAACCAGTAGGATTATAAGGACATTAGCCAATAAAATCCCAACTAGTGGTGCAATTTAAAAGGGGTTATCTAGAATGTGGGTAAGTTGGAACTTGGTTGTATGAGGGCTAGATTAGATTAGTCATCCACTACCTCAATTGGATGAGTCATGGGGATATTTTCTGTAATGGCTCCTAGAGGAGTCCTCCAGTTATCCGAGAAATATTAGCCTGAACTCATCCATCTGCTTGTCCAATTAATTCATTAATAAAAAACGTACAATTCTAGTCCTTGCACTAACCATTGCTCAATCTTTACCTGATATATTTCTCGATACATAGAATTTAGATATGTTATATGGCTTGATGGAAACTAGACATCTGGGTTTATTCGTAGACATACAATTTGTCCAAATTGGAGCCCGTTTGCCCTTCCAAAACTTTGTTAGAAGGGAGAAAAAGCATTCTTCCCTATACTAAAATGTGCTAATAAGATGGTTTTAGAGGATAAAGTAGGTAAGCTCCTTATTAGAGCTACTAATTTCCCAACTACCTTTGCTAAGCTTACTTAAACTTCCTTAAGGGTCTTAAGTCAACATTGATCTAGGAGGACCTAGTCCTTGACCCGGGGTCAACACTAATCCTACTAGATTCAAGACCCTTACTCGTGAAAGTATGTCCAAGATTGGAGTTTGCTCTGCATCACTCTCCTAGTCCTTCCACTTGCTTGCTCCAATTATAGCCCAGAACTGTCACTTCACATTTGATTACTGCAATTAAAGTTAAATTAAACCCAAACCTATAACTATCAAATTGATGGAATGGAGTGAGATAATGAAGATCGGGAGTAACAGTTGCCTCAATAATGGTGATAATGGAGGTGAATGAAGGAAAGAGAAAAAGGAAAGAAATTAATTAAAGACAAGGGGGTCATGGCTAGGCTTAGTGAAATGAGGAAATCAAGGGGTCGGGGCCTGCTAGTGTGAGAATAAGGGGAGAGTTGAAAGAAAGAGGAGGGGGAAAGGAACTTAGTTGGACCACTGGGCTTTGGGCCATTTCGTCTAGGCCACGAGTGAAAAGAACGTGCCAGCTGACAGGATGGAAAAAAGAAGAAAAGGCGGAAGTTGTTAGGTCATGCGTGCTGGGCTATGATAGAGAAAGAAAGGGGAGCTAAGAGAAAAGAAACGAAGAGGAGAGGGAGCGACTGGGCTTGGGAGTGATGTCTGGGCCGCATAGCAAAGCAACATAACAAAGTCTTCTTTGTTTTCCTCTTTAGCTTGATCCAACCCTTAAACTCAATTGAGCACATTCCAATTCCTACAAAATAAACAAAAACATATTAAAATCCTAATTTAAAGATTTATTTTGAGCAAATATGGATAATAAAAGGGCATAAAATGACATAATTTCATGTTGAAAATGCATAAATAGGGTAATTTTTTGTTTTAGAATGATGTTAAGTTATAATTCATGCATTATTTTTATAATTATTTAGAGTATATTATATATATTATTTCATTTAATTTGTTTTGTTTTATATATATTTTTCAGGGTTAGTGCTAATTAATAAAGAGGAGAAGAGAGGACGTAGAAACTCAGTTTTTGTACACTTGGCTACAAGACGGTCCAAAAATAATAATTATGAAAATTATTATTTTTATAATTATTATATTGGACTAGGGTTTTAAGAGTTGGTAAAAAGTTACAAGTCTTGAGGAAGAAGAAACCTAAGCAAGAAAGGAGAAGAAAACCCTAAGAAACTAACCCTAGCCTCACCATACTCATTATATAATATCACCATTAATCCACACCTAACCCTCTATGATCCATCTCCATCCTCTTCCCCTCTCCTCTTACAACCCACGGTCATCACCACCATCACGCCCTCAACCTCACAACCCCACGCCTAGCCATCATCGTTTTCAATCTCTTCCATCAACCTCACGCATCATCTTCTTCCATCTTCAGCCCTTCATCACGACACTCCTCCTTCTTCCTCAACGTAAATCATCACCTTCACCATCATCAATCACACGCATCAGCATCAGCATCACCATCATCAGCATCCCCTCGTCTTCTCAGCTCCACGCCACCTTCATCACTCCTCATCATCTCATTAACATCACCAGCCCACCAAGCCTCCTCACCATCAACGCCAGCAACCATCTTCATCATCCACACCATCGTCTGGCCGTGATCATCAGCATTGTCACCAGCTTCATGCACCGTCACCACCTTCACGCAAAGTAGGATTATTATTATTATTATTATTTTATTTTATTTTTATTATTATTATTATTATTATTATTATTATTATTATTATTATTATTTTGTGTGGTAGGTTTATTATTAAACATGGAATATTTGAGTTATTACTATAATTTTATTTTTTTATATGAGTGAGTAATTTTTACGCTTAGTATAATCTTCTTGAAGCCATGCTAAATTGATTATTTTGAAACAAGTTTTGTGCTTTAGTGCCTAGTTGATTTCTATTCATGATTCTTGAGCGATTAGTGTTCATCGTTTATGAAATTTTTGTTAAATCGATTAGAATGCGTGCTAGTTGATTAAATACAATTTCGATTGATAGTTTATAAGATTATAATACGAAAAAGTTATGATCTTGTAGGCCTAAGTATCACCCTAATTAATCATGGATGGCTCAAACCCATCTCTTTTAATTAGGTAATCGCTTTAGATCTTTGTTAAATCGATTTGCTAGTAAATTGGTTACAAAGTGTTAAATGATGTTTTTCTAATTCTTAATGCTCTAATTTGGTTAAATTTTTGCGCTGGTGTAAAGATTATCAAATTAGTAGGGTTTATATTAGGGCTGGACCTAAGTAAACTAAGATCTAAGGGAAAACGGGAAAAAACCGCCCATGGACATCTTCTACAGTTTAACTCATGAATAAAATTAACTTGTGTGTTGATGATAAATATTAATTTGCATGGTGGATTGAGATTATACTAAGCATCCTTCATAAATTTGATAACTTTTGATTATTATTTGTTGCTTATAGTTAATTTGATTATTTTGTTGATTTTTGTTCTAGTTTTATTAGCTTCACTATAATTTCAATCAAACCCCCCCAGAAATATAAGTCTTTTAGGAGTATCTAGGTAATTTTGGATAGCTTAGATTTTGATTTTTAGAGTGGTTATAATTTTAGATTGATTTATATTCAGTTTTAGTATTTAATTACCGGTTTGTTCGAACTTAGACTAAAAATAGTTATTTTCATTATTTTTCGATTTTAATTAATTCCTAAGATTTATACAGTGTCCTGATCTGCCCATATTCAATTTCGTAATTTTTGGAAACTATTTGATAATGTTTTAGAATTATTTTGTGAAATTGGTATGTGCAGGTTTTTTAGGTTATTAATTCTAAAAATTTCGATTTTTAATTTTAATTTACGATTATTAGGTGTTGTTAATTCCAGAAAGGTGTGTCCTAGGATTATGGTAATTTTCTTGATTATTTTCGTATTTCTATTTATGCATATTATTTTATTTTTAATTTTAGATTTAATTTTCTGCTTGATTATTCTGCAGTAAGTTTCTGATTTAATTTTCCTGAAATTAATCAGACATTATTATGGAGTTATAAACTTGTCCAGTTTAAGATTATTAGTTTAGGTTACTGCTTGTGATTTTTAATTATTAATTTTCTGTTTAATAATTTCTGTTTTGATTTTTAGTTGAAGATTGAATTACTATTCTGATTTTATTTTTCTGGATTATTTAGGAAATCTTTTTACTGTTTAATTTCCAGAATATGATTCACAATATTTAGGAGCATCATTGGGTACTTTTATAGATTTTTATTCATTAGATCATAATTATTTTAGAATTATTAAGTTTTGATTTAATAAATTGGATTAATAAAATCATTTAGGATTAAGCTAGCAGTTTACAACAATCTTTCCTCGTGGATCGATCCCTACTTCCCTATGCTATAAAAAATTATTTAATAACTGAAGTAGTGGTTAAATTTGTAGCTCTTGACAAGCTTTACAAATGACAAACATGATATTGAACTGCAGCTAATTTATATATGCCTAATGTATATGCTAAGCTAAAAAAAAAAATGTTACCTTTGCTAACTAAAGGACCTTTCATTTCTATTCGAAACTCGCTACTAGGAAACTCATCAGCTGGTATAATCTCTATAAGGAAGATAACCAACTAAAATTACACATTAGCAATTGGTTTAGGAAAAACCCAAAGCTAACTCTCCTGATCCACGTCATACGGGGGATCCAGATTAGGTGTATAATCCATGAGTATAGAGACTCAAACACAGGTGCAAGTTCATGGGAACCAAACACCCAAGCTCTGGCCCAATCTTGCATTTCAGGAAATTACTATTTTACCTTTGCTACTGACAGGCCCGCACAAGCACGGTGGCATTATAATCAAGGTTGTCTCCCAGAAGGACTAAGTTGATCTACTAGGCGTTGTCCACTTAAGATAGGCTAAGCAAATCTAAATTTGATATTTGAAATTAAACTACTCAATGATCTAATATAATGAATAAATAATCATAGAATTAAGCAAATCAAGCAACCACCCGATCTGTGCATCAATCATGCACTTTTTCTCAATTGACTGTTTTAAAACCGACAATCGAAATATCACATCCCTCTTTGAAGGTGAAGTGAAATACCAAAAACTAACCAAGTAACATTTCTCAAGGGCTTCTGATCGATTTAGGTTTATTAAGCATGTGATTATCAAATTTGTAGTTTCTCAATTGGTGTGACTTTCTCTGGACTCTACACAATTAAGTCAAATCCTAGGGTTCTAACATCGAATTTCACCTTTCCGCTCTTCATCCAATGTCCAAAACATGCATCAAAATGATCAAATTTCTTACAAGATAATAAACATCTAAGATTTGCTAAAACAATCCAACAGTTCCAAAATACTCAGAGAGATGAACAGCAAATCGAAAAATTAACTGTTATTTGCATAAATCTAAAATCAAAACAACATAATTATACTCAAAATTACAAAACATAAATCTAAAATCTGAAAAGAGAAGAGAAGAGAAAAGAAAAGAACTGCTCAGCCAAGATCGCGCTTGAACCGTCTTTCCAAACTCGGGATAGAGTCCTTGCAAATCTTCACTTCAATGCACTCTCTTTTCCTCTAGTCTAATCTAAATCCTAATCTAGATGGTGGATGTTGAAGACTGGAATGGAACGGGGTTGAATGAAGCAATAAAAATGGCTTTTATGACTGAAATCAAGTATGCAAAACCGCCACACGCATCGAACACGAACAGACACGAAGAAAACTAGCGAGCTCGAGGGAACAGAGCTGACCACGATTAGACTGTGGGGACCACCACTGACTGACCGTGGGACCCACCATAGACCGTGGCCCCCACCACGATCAAACCGTGGTACCCTTTGGTCACTTTGCCGTGTAGATTCTGTAAAATCTGGTCAACCCGAGTTGACTATGTATGATATCCCGAGTTGGCCATAACGTACAACCAGGTAAACCATTTCCCTTATGGGTTTTTGGCCAGTTTGTTTGGGCTCTTTGGCTTCTTGCATCGTTCTTTATCGATTTTGTAGACACACTCAGGTTCTCTTAGCCAATTTCTGCAAAATATCATCAACACCAAACCTGAGCGTAAAACAAAAAAAAACACATAAACTCACACAATCAAGCACTCTAACATCCTAAAATGACACCAAAACACTCATGAAATCCAATGCAAATATGACATTCATTAGCTATAGTTCACTATAAATATCTACCTACGTCTTTTAAAGAGGTAAGATAAATTCACGCTATTCAAGACTCCAACATCACCAATTGTCAAGGTTATTTCTTTTGAGCTAAGGATCCTATGTTTATCCAAAAGACTAAATCTTTACTTTTCTCTTCCTAGAATGTCATTTTCCCTTTCAATTTTGGAACCTGACTTGAGCATCCTTAGACCCAACGTTTGGGGGTGGCGTTTTTTGTCGGGGAGCAGCAAGGAAGACAATGCGGCTTGGATCATCTACCAGCACATAAAACCACTCTTTTTCCATCTTATCATACTACAAATTTGTTTGGAAATAGCTTGGTGTCATCTGTGGGGAGAGCAGTGGTGAATAATGGTAGTTAGGGATGCGACCTGTGCTAAGACTGGAAGAAACAAAAATCCTATGATAGACCCAACTAAAGCTCGAAAGTAAGCCCCTCCTAGAGCCTTGGAGGCCAAGGTCACATCCCAAAGCTCATGGTAGTGCCCCTGCTCGGCACTATAGGGACCGCCCAAATAGAAGGCCTATGTGACAATCGATGCCTTGAAAAACTTCATGTCGACCATGACTGACATGCTCCTACAACAGGTCACAGATAAGGCCAAAAGGACCATGGAGGTAGCCATCTCCAGACAGCCTCTCCTAGCATTTCTATACAATCCTGTGGAAGGTAACGAGCCCTCAGGTGGGCAGGATCGCTTTAGGCCAACCAGAGGAACTATTATACCCCAAGACAATGCTCAGCCTCCGTCCAGTGAACAGCCGCGCAGGATACCTAAGGGCCACATGGGAGGGGTCACCGCCAAGCAGATCAACTAGGCAAAGTGAGCCTTGTAGAGTGCCAATGAAAATGTGGTACTGTGTCGGTCCCCGTCGACTCCTTGCACTACCCACTCACTACATTCGGCATAGTTCGAGGAGCAAGAATACACATTCTGTCCTTAAGGCCAGATGGAGGAGAGGCAGCCAATTGCCCGAGCTAGAGAGGAATTAAGCACCCAAAGGTAGTGATAAGGGAACGCACACAGAGCCATGTCCCGTGTGTGTAGTACCACTATCATACGGTGATAGAAAGGGTCGGTTGCTCGTGGTGAAGCCCACCAAAGGAAGAAGGGCTTTGTAGGAGCCCCTCCATTGCTGAAGTGTGATGAAGGTCGTCTTTTCTCATTAAGCTTTCTGGAACTGCCGTATCGTCCTTCTCTACGCCTTTCAGTTCGAAGATCATGGACGCCTCAAGATTGAAAAAGTGAACGTCCTCGACTTGGAGCTACACGACCATACTACAAACCTCGAGGAACATATCAGCGTATACAAGGCCCAAATATATGTGCATGATGTTGATGATGCCACATACTATCGGTACTTCCCGACAACTATAAATGGAGTGCCCAAAAATGGTTTAGCAGGCTTACACCAAGTAGCATCACTAGCTTCCAAGAGTTGTGTGAGCACTTTGTGAGCCAGTTCATTGTGAGCTGCAAGGAGAGAATGATAAGGATACACTTCTCTAAGATCAAGCAAGCAAAGAACGAGTTCCTAGCTAAGTTTGCAAGGAGATTCCATCAAGAAGCCATTCTCTTCCCTGACTTAAAGATGGCGTGGCTTATACCTACGTCCTCAATGGCTTAAGAAACAACAATTCAAGTTGTTGTTGGCCAAGCATAAGAAAACCACTCTCGCAAAAGCCCTTAAGAAAGCTACGGACTTCATAAGGGCCACTAAGATCTGCGTAGATGTTGGAGATGAGGAAAAAAGAGGTAGGATTGAGGAAAGAGGCCAAGCTAGAATAGAAAAAAGGCACAAGAAAAAGTGGATCGGTGGTTTAAAGTGAGTCTTTGGAGCATCCTTATGGAAATCAAGAGGGCATCCCCTGCTGAGGAAACTGTAGCCTATGGCTACAACACATAAGCCCCATAGCGCAACGAAATACTGTGAGTTTCACGAGCAGCGCAATGATACCACAACAGAGTGCATGCAGTTGAAAAGGCCCTTTTTAAACTCGCAGACAATGGGTATCTAGATTGCTTCCTTAAGAGAGGCTTGAGGGGCCTTAACAAAAGGAAAAGCCCAGATCCAAGAGAGGCCACTAGAAGAGGAGTGCTCACTAAGGAGGTACCTACCATAGCTGGGGATACGCTGAGAGCATCTCCCGTGCAATGTGGAAAGCCCAGATGCGCAACATGCAAATGGCCACTGAGATGGGACACATTTGACGGTCACGACCATGACCTTCAATAAGATCGACTACCATGGAGTCATGACCCCTCATGATGACCCCATTGCTGTGGAGTTAAAAATGGCGAGTGCCCTCATTCGAAAAATTCTGATAGATAATGGAAGCTCAGCTGACATCACCACCTAGGAATGCCTCAAGTAGCTCAACTATCCTGGATGGGATGTCTCACCCCTTGTAAACCCAATATTAGGATTCGACGAGTAGATAATGAACCTAATTGGGATGCTCTGTTTACCTATGCAATTTGGGGATAACGTCAAGTTAACAAACTTAGAGGTTGATTTTCTAATGATAGATGTACCTACAGCCTATAACATCATCGTTAGATAGCCGACCCTATACAAAGTCAAGGTGGTGGTAGCTCTCTAATTGATACGAGTCCAATATGACTCAGATGATGGTAGTGTGAGAAAAATTCATGGAGACCAGTGAGCGACTCGAGAGACCTACCTTGTAACAACTCAAAATTTAAAAAAATGAAATAAAATAAATAGTAATAATAGGAAAATCTTGATCATCATGATGGGATTTTGTTGATGGGTAAAGTGGGCTGGTAATGCCCAAACACAAAAAAGGGAGTTGGCCAAACCCATCCCCTCAAAAAATAGAAAAAAAAGAAAGAGGGTTTAGTATGAATGTGTGGTTGATTGCAATGCACCCATTTAATTGTTTTGTTACAATGCACCACCTTAGAACTATTAGTATTAAACACGATGCATTCACCTCTCATTCCTAAACCTTTGTGCCATGGAAGGGGAAGACTAACCTAGCAACTAAGACCCACTATAAATACCCCCTCTTCTTCACTCCAAAACCATCTCTTAAGTGACTTCTCTCTCTCTCTCTCTCTCAAAACAAAATATGAATCTCTCTTGCTAAACTAGTCTTGTCACCATTGCTAGTGTGATTGTGGTTATTTGCTTAAAGAGGGGTTGATAACTACTCCATACCTAGTGGAGAACCCTTGACGTCCATACTTGTAAGTATGAACTAGATTACCTTTTTGCATGAGCATGCATGTTTGGGAAGGGTCAAGGATAGTTGCTATGTGTTGCGTAATAACTTTTGATCATAGTAAGTATGAGTTAATTAGTTTTCTTGATAGGTATGGATGACAATGACCAATCGCTTATAATAAGGAACAAAATGCTTATATGATTATGATAATAAGAGGTTAGGGGCTCTTAAGGGCATCAGAATGGTACCAATGCTAGGAAGTTGTCAAATTGTATATATACGTGGTGTTTAGCTAATTTTATATTACCAATACCAAGACCTCGAGACGGTTCAGATTATCATTCCTTTTAAAAGTCGTTATCATCTTCAAGGTACAGTATGATGGTTATGCCCCTATACCCATGACATTTTACAGAATCGGTGTGGCCAACGAAGTGTAACATGAAATAATTGTTTTTATTGTTTTGTCATATTAGCGGTGGACCCTCTTACTATTCTACTGTACGTTGATCAATGAAGTTTGGGCTTCCGATCGGCCCAAGTATGCGCATATATTCAATGACCGTAATAGAGATTCAGTCTCTTATGGTTAAATGTTATATTGAGAGGACGTCAGTCCAATACATTGGGTGTCATCGTAAGATAATGAAAGGAGCAAATGTTTTACTTGGTTTACTAAATAAAACGAATTTAACTAAGCTCAACTTATTCTTTTACTGTATAACGTCATATTGTACGAGGCCCGTTTGGCTTACTGTTTCATGTTTTTGTTTCCCATTTTCAAGTCCTTCTGAAAGGGAACAAGGTTCGGAGAGAGATCACATATAGAGTATAATAGGCCCACCTATTTTTAGTATAGTATCTCTAAAATAAGTCCTAACAAGTGATGCTTTGAATTGAAGTATTTAAAGAATATTATTATTATTATTTTCAGTTATAAAGTTTAGAGTGCCTTGTGCCTCCTTTAGAGACACGGCATAACGCCTCATTTTAAATCAAGTTTCCACTAAATAATATCAATAATATATGCTTTGAGATTTTACAATTGTTGGGGTGTTGCATACCTGGTCAGTATCAAACCTTTTATAGAATGCTAAGGATGTCCCAAGGCAATGACCTCTTACCTCAAAATGAAGAAACCTTGGCTCAAATAGCCAGTAGCCACTAAAGCCTTAACCATATACGCTATGACAACAGAAGGGTAAGGTCAACCACGACTATAAGCCACGGGCAACCCCGAGGTCGTCCTGCTTGAGAGCGCCCATTCAGGAGGTGAAGGTTAGACAAGACATGCTGACACAAGAAAGGGAGCTACTTGTTAGCTTTCTTCAATAATACAAGGACATCTTAATATTCAGGCCTGATGAAATGTCAGGTCTGGTCTTGCGGTCATCGAACACTGCCTAAATGTGGATGGATTTCACAAGTCGGGGGTGCAAAAGAAAATGTATATAGGTCCTAAACGGTGTGTGGTTGCGGCCAAAGAGATCTAGAGACTTGTTAGAGGAAGGATTCACACGGGAGTGTTAGTACTCTGAATGGATTTCAAATGTGGCACTTGCGAAGTAGCAGAATAGAACCTAACGGATGTGCATTGATTTCACATACCTCAACAAGGCCTGCCCAAAGGATAGTTACCCCCTCCCTAAAATTGAGAAGCCAATGGATGGTACAGCTGGTCATGCAATGTTAAGCTCCATGAACACCTTCTCTAGTTGCCATTAAATTCACCATTATCTGGGGATCAAGAGAAGACTGCCTTCATTCATATGAAGGGTTGTATTGGTACAAGGTTATGCCATTTGGGTTGAAAAACACAGGGATAGCATACCAACGACCAATAAACAAGGTGTTCGAACACCTTATCAGGAAGAACTTAGAGGTCTACATGGATGACATGATTGTTAAAAGTGAGGAGAATGCTGAGTGTGCAGTGTATCTACGTGAGATATTTGCCATCCTTCACAACCATGACATGAAGCCCAATCCAAAGAAGTGTGTCTTTCGAGTAGGGCCCGACAAATTCTAGGGCTTCATGATTAGTAGTTGTGGTATAGAGGCTAACCTAGACCAAATTCAAGTTGTCCTCAACATGAAGCCTCCAAGAAACATTAGAGACGTTCAGAACTAGCCGGATGCATGGCCACACTTGGTTGCTTCATATCTAGATCAGTGGATAAGTGTTAGCCTTTCTTCTATACTTAGGAAACATGCAAATTTTGAATGGAATTAAGAGGCAGACGCGACATGTCAGTCATTCAAAAATATATGTCCCGTCTATCCAAGATCGCTAGCTTAGTACTTAGCCATATCTAAGCAAGCAATAAGTGCAATTCTTGTGATGGAAAGGGAAAGGAATAAATCCCTGTGTACTAGGTGACCCATGTGCTCATAAGAGTGAAGCTCAAATCCTATATAATTGAGAAGTTTCCTTATGCCCTCGTCTTAGCAAGCATGAAAGTCTACCTATACTTTGAGGCCCAAAAGAAATGGTCCTAATAGACCAACCTCTTAAGAGAAGCAGGCGGTTCCACTATCTCATTATGGGGATAAAGTTTGAGCCCCGGTGCACTATCAACGCCCAAGCCTTAGCTAATATTCTCATAAAAAATGCCAACAAAAATAGGTCGCATTCATCTCATGAGGACACATGGAATCTTTATGTCGATGGCTCCTCAACAAAGGGCGACAGTGGGGCCGACCTCATAATTGAAACCCCATAGGGCGAGAAGCATGACCACATACTCAAGTTCATGTTCAAGTCCTCCAACAACGAAGTGGAGTACTAGTGGAGTTGTGTTACATGTTGAGGGCTAATGCAGTCCAGGTATACTCAGACTTCCATCTGGTCGTTAGTTAATTCAACAGGGAATATGAAATTGATTATGAGACCATGGCTCCGTAAGTTCGCAGGGTGCATGAGGCGACTAGTCGCTTGTGGAATTTTGAGATCATTCACATTCTGCAGTCTGAAAATCGCTAGACGGATGCATTGTCTAAGCTAGCCAGCTCTTCCATGGACAGTAAGCCCAAAAGGATCATGTGGCAGATGTAATTGGAGAAAACTGGAACCTTAGGAGATCATGTGGCTAGCTTGATAGAAGCTCTATATTGATGGACCCTATCTCGTCATACTTGATGGAGATAACTCTACCAACTAGCCTAAAAGAAGCAAAACAGGTTAAGAAGAGGGTCGACGGGTTCCTCTTATATGATGGGATTTTATATAAACGGTCCTACGTCTGTCCTCTTTTACGTTGTATAATACTCAAGATGGGTGAAAAGATATTGTAAGAAATCCATGAGAGGGTTTGTAGCTCACAAATTGGTGGACGAGCACTTATCGTTGCGGCACTTAAGACTGGCTACTGCCCTTAGGGAAGATGTCATGGCCTTAGTGAGAGAGTATGACAAATGCCAAAGATTTTCACCCATTTAAAGAAAACCCTCCACCCCGTTGACACGGGTAATAACCCCCTATCCTTTGTTAAGTGGGGTATGAATATCCTTAGGTAATTCCCCAAAATAACTGGTTAGCATAAGCACCTATCTGTGGATGTAGACTACTTCACCAAATCAGTTGAAGCTGAGGCCGTCAGCTCGGTACAGAACTTCATTTGGACAAACATTAATGGATTCTCCAGGTCATGATATTTGACAATGAAAGGAAATTTGACACGAATGTGATCAGGGACTACCTCAAAAAGTACAATTATTACACCCAGTTCATTGAAGTTACTCATCCATAACCTAATGGTCAGGCCGAGTCATCCGATGGCGTCATTTGCATGACCTACAGAAAAAGTTGGACGATGTTAAATGGAAATGGGTCAATGAACTATCAGGTATTCTATGGTCCATACACACAACTGAGAAGCCCGCAGCAAGGGAGGCTCCTTTTATGTAGATTTATGGGTCGGAGGTCATCCTGCTCATGCTCCACACCCATCATTCAACTACATTCCAAGAAACCCTCAACAACTTGGCCCCAAGAGAGGCTCTTGATTCGCTGCCCTCCATCTGCAGTGATACCTATCTACGAGATATCCTATACAAGTGACGAACAATACAACTTCATGACAGGAGAGTAAAGGAGCAGCCCTCAGAGGTGAGTGACCTTATATTGAGAAAGACTGAGGTCGTTGTTAAAGTGAACGAGCACAACAAGCTAAGTGCCAACTGGGAAGGACCGTATGCCATTCGAGAGTAAGTCTATCTAGGGGCATACAAATTGCTCACTCTCCAAGGGAAAGAAATACTATGGACCCAGCACAGTGACTACTTGAAGAATTACTTCATTTAAAGACGACCTACACTTGTTTTCCTCTTTCTATTTTTCTATTATGTTGCGTTAGTAAACAAGTGATTGTAAAAGGGACCCTATAAGGACTTTTTTTATTATCAATGAAAGAAAACTTTTTCCACCATTTATTATAAATTCTCGTATCTTATAGTTGCTTGTTGTTAAGTTTAGGGGCAGGGGTACGTCCCTTAAAATCGGTCAGTGGTATAACATGAGCAATAGAATTGACAAATATTAACAATGAAAACTTCAAACAAGCATTCATTTAATTGAGAAGATAAGTTTTACAAAATGAAGGCTAAAGCAAAAAAAAAAATAACATTACAATAGTTCAAGCAAAAAAGGGGGGGGGGGAAAGGAGAGCAACGGCCTTAGCTAGCATGATCCTCATCCTCGTCGTCAAGGTCATAATCCTCGAAGTCGTCTCCTTGTAGAGGGATGGTCTGGTTCGAATCACCCAAGTCCTCGTCCTTAGGATCCTCGGCTAATCGTCTTATCCAGACTCTTCATACTAGAAAAGGACTTTGTTTGGATCCTTACAAGACAATCGAGCATAGAGACGGTCATCGATATGCTTGACCCACACCTCGAAGTGGCCTTTCTTTTTTTGCAAGTAGAGGGCAAGGTACTCGATGAACTCGCAGAAGAAGTTAGCCTCTCCTCTATGCCTCGGTCGTAACCTTGGCACTCAGATGCTACTACTTTTTCCTTCATGGCAATTTTCTCGGCTGCTACCTAAATGTTTAGGTTTTCAAAGGTGACGACGAAGGTTCTCTTTCTCTTTTTCCCACATGTCCCTCTCCTTCAGGTTTTTGTAGCATTCTCTGTACTTAGAGGAGGACTCCTCTTTCTTGTTTTTCTCCTTCTTAAAGATATAGATCTTTTCCTCAAGATAAGTAATAGTCAGAGTCGTTCTTATGGCCCTCGAGGGGTGAGCTAAAACCTTTGAAGAAACATCATGAAAAATTCTAGATAAAAGCGGTAAGGTAAAACAGTACAGGAAGATGTAGCCTAAGTTGGAAGGGTCAAGATTACCTTAACCACAGCTACTTGTCAGTCGAGTTTCGGGGTAGACCGATAGGGCGAGGTCCTAAGAGGGAGCAAGTCTTTCCAACAACTTAGACTTGACTTGTGGATCGACATCAAGAAACGGCATGGTCCCCGTGAACTTCCAAGTCAACCCTGTCATGACTTGCTGATGAGTCATTTAACGACTCCTCTAGGAGTCAGTCAAGGAGGCGATCCCAGAACCCCCTTAAAGTTGGCCTAGTGATGTACAGGTAAAGGAGCAACCCTCTTAGGAGGACCCTCTGCTTGTGCAGCTTTATCAGTAGAGCCTCCAGTACGTGCAGCCTTCTTGACCAGTCCAGGCCTCGAAACCTTACACCTCTAATATGTTAGTCTACAAAGAACAGGGTAAAGAAAAAGGGCAATGATCCACTAAATTCCCGTTCCTTAGAAGCTTAAGCCTCAACATGATGACGCCTCTCCTCTTCCACTAGCTGAGCCCAGTCTTTGTTAATCTCCTCTAGAGCCGCATTCTAGTTCTCAAATTAAGTCAACCTCACATGAGCCTCCTCCATAAGGGACAAAATAAAGTCAGGTTTGCTCAATGGTGAAAAAAGAAGTGTAGAAGAACGAACAGTTTAGAAAGCTTCTCCATAGTTAGAAGTTTAGGTGCTGCTAGGAAGAGGTCATTTTCGAAATATGCCAGCTTAGGGAGTGACCACTGCCTGCAAGCGCCCAGGTGTTATAGTATAGATAAAATATCGTCTTCAGGGATCAAAGCAATCTATCGAGTTCTTTTCATTAGAAAATGCAAAGTAATAATTAAATCGCTGATTTGATTTAACAACTTCTAATTAACTAATTCTAGATTCAATCAAGAAGAAAATGTCAAGGGATTTTTGTAGCTAAGTAAGGTGATTGGATCATAATGATGAACAAGCACTTTTCTCTAAACGGATAATTTCAAGGAATTGTAATCCATTGAAAAATTTAGTCTATTCTTTCAAAATCAACCAAATTTGCCTAAACTAAGTAAAATTCGTTCTTTCACTAATTTGCCTTAATCCAAGTTCAATATTTTCGATTACTCTCTAGACCTCCTAACACGCAAATCTCTCTTTCGAGTCATCGCTACGCTAGGTTTTATTAAGCAGTCTAACAATCAAATTTCACCTTTCAGTACTTCATTCAATTGTTTCAAATGTGCAAGCAAAATTTGGCCAAAAATCCACTCACAACAAGATATTCACTTGAAAGAACGAAATCAAACCAATCATGAAACAAAAGAACAATTCTATTGATTAAAACATGATCCAACTACATTTCCATAAACTAACAAATCCCTAGACAAAATAAACTACTCACTCATGATTAAAAATTAAACAACTAACCAACGATTCAGCGAAATCTGAGAGGAAAGAGGTTGACAAAGGCAACCTTCAACCAAGTCTTCAAGCTGCAAGCCAAACCGATCTCCACACTCTAGAATTTCTCTCTTACAAACACAAACTAAAAATCCTAACTAAAAAGAGTGAAATTTTAGAAAGAAAATAATCTAAAAACTATCTTATCCTTCCTGGTCTACTACTGAGGGACGGGCATATATAGAGACGTATGGTGATTCTCAGCCAAACAGCCAAGGGGAAAACAAAGAGGCCACAGTTACACAATTCACCATGGTCCGTGGCAGGCACCACGGTTGGACCGTGGTCTTGGCTGGAACCATATTTCTGCTCTTCTCTTGCTCCATGGGCATAACACCTCATGGTCATTCGTAGGAGGTCAAAATATATCAAATGAGGGTCAAATGTTGGGTAAAATGGTCCAAATTTCTGCAAACATCATCAAACAACCATACCCAAGCATAAATCGAGAATAGGAGTATAAATGATAACTTAAAGCACATATTTCTCCTTAAAATGCAGCAAAATGACCCTCAAATGATATATACAATAGGCACTTATCAAACTCCCCCATGCTTAAACTGTTGCTTGTCCCTAAGCAACGCTAAAACCAAAAATATACACAACCTCCTTAAGATAGACACATGTAACATTCCAATGGCAAAGCTGATCTAAAGATAGCCCAAAAAGTTACAAAAACCATTAGCAAACAGACTAGGGAATGAAATTTTCGAAAAGCACTCGATAGACTATAATGTTAAATTTGAATCAATCCCCCCAAATCATTAAATACAATCATTCAACACATGAAACAAATAGATATAGTAATACTGGAAGAACCTCACTATAATTATGTGGCACTCATCACTCATGTATTTGAATAAATACATAAAGGTTCCCTCAATTCTCATTCCATAGACTCAAATCTACCATAAGCTTGATAAGATTCTCAAATTCACTATCACTAGAAATACAAACACACTAGACAATCATGAGGACTTTTATAAGGTCGTAATGGGGCCATGGGTGAAGGTAAGAGGAGAACAAACTTTTTAGAAATGCGGAGCTAGAAGCCATAGACTAAGAGCTAAACAGTTCCAATGCGTCTTACAACATCATCCCTAAACCAATACAAATCAACAAAATACATCCCCAATTTGAAGAAACAAAGAGTTGAAAGTCATAAAAATCTTACAATCCCAACTAGGCTAACACTCTTTAATCCTTTTTTTCATTTTGATTTTTTCATTTTTTTTCTTTTTTCAAAAGAGTTAGCCAAGGAAAATTCATACAAAATTTTGAATCTCAACTCTTCTCTAAACATTCTACAAAAAGACAAGGGATTTCCTTTTATCAATCAAGATCACACATCCCTTCACCAAACAACCAAAATCCACTAAAAGATCTCAATACACCTCACTAGCGACCAATCAAAACTTGGCACAAAAGAATAAAATGCTCCTCTAGTCTTAACTTAAGGGTGAGATAATCATTTGGCCATAGGCTATAATAGGAGGTTCAAATCAAGAAAAGCAGATATAGGCTAAAAGGGGCTAACTAGGAATATAATATGTAACAAAGGTGGCTATTTAGCCGTTGGGTTTAACAAATCAAAGAAATGCCTCAATCATATTGTCTAAATGGAAATGCTAAATGTGATCTTGAAAGAGAATCCAAGCAAGTTCAAGAGAAATGAAGTGAAGGAAGAGTCACACATGAAAGAAACATGAGACTA
>JACYFF010019584.1:72572804-72623769 GCA_017589665.1 Selenicereus undatus | reverse complement strand
TATGTATGTATGTATGTATGTATGTATGTATGTATGTATGTATGTATGTATATATATTGCATGGACTCTATAGAAGTATTACTAGTGATTTTATGAGGTTCAAATGTCAAATTCAAAAAAAGCATTGCCGGGACACAATTTCAAGCACAACAATAGAGGATTGCGGGGTAATACTATTTGTGAGATGTTTGTATACAGATTGAAACCCATATGACTTTCTTTTGAGCATGTCAAATCTTTGGAACTTTAGCTGCATGATTCCCTGTATTGATTCAAAAGAGTTTACGTTGACCTTTGGCCAACTGATATTAGACCTCCCTTGCTAGATATCATTGCATAATTTAGTATCCTTTATTGGGGATTCTTGACTTTCTTGGTTACCACCTAGAGCTAGGCACCCCCTATTATGCAACAACATAATTTAATTTGTAATTCCTTTTCATTCACATTAAGTCTTGCCCAAAACTATTTAATCGCCCCAGCAATACTTCATTACATATCTTTTCCCTTAGTGAATTACCTCGTGACATTAATTTTTATAAGGAATCCCTATCCTAAAGATGGGATATGTCTCTCTTGCTTTCACTAATTACCTCTACTCAGCTTACTTTTTTTTTGCGACCATCATTTCAATAGTAACGTGATATTTCTTGCCCTAACATCCAATCACTACTTAGATTGCTATTTTACACCTAGTATGGCTTTTGGATTTATGTGCAATGTTTTGGTTCCTACATAATCAATGATTGGAACTAACTGACTCATATTGCCCTCCATTCCTAAATCATTTATGCTTATAGTTATTTTCATTCCATCAGCATCACGGCAACATTTTAATTACCCATCGTTTCGGAATCTGTCATTTGTTCTTTTCATTAACATCTTACATCAGTAACATTCTCAATACTTTTAGTCACTAACCAACTTCTCCCTTAGTCATCTCAACTTATGTATTGGCATTGTCTCCTTGCTATTTTACCTCTTCTCGACCCTGAGCAGTTGCTTAAAAGATCTTAATTGGCGCACGAAACCTTTCTAATTAATTTTCCTTTTGCATTAATGCTATTATTTCTACCATTACGTATAACTAGTTGATCTGCCTCATCTTTAAACTTTGCTTCCTTTCAACGTTATCTAATTCTTCCTTTAATTTCAAACTTTTGGAAGTTAGTGGTCCCTCAAGAGTGTTCATACCTATTTCCAGCGTCATCCACCATGTCTTCGAACCTATTGCTAAATATTGAATCCATTCATGTTCGATTTGAAGTGGTTGTCAACATTTTAATACTTTTGACTTTCATATTCCTCTTCTTCACTTCGCTAAAAGCTTATTTATGTGTAGATATCTTGCACCTCGTTTATTCATGGTAGTAAGCTTGTATAGCTTGTTTTGAGTTAGAGATGCAGTTAAGCTTTCACTAGTGCTAATGAATAACGACTATTGTAATCCCACCAATTTTCTTGCTTTTAAATTCCATTCCACAAAATATAAACTTAGCCTTTCTCTATGCAATCTTGTTACCTTACTTAAATTTGTTTTATATTGCCTATTTTATACTCTATTCATTCAAATCCAAATTCGTCTATCCGCTTCATCATGTTGATGGTGGGTAGATGGTCACCTTGTTGAAACTCCATTACTACTATCTTATTTGTAAATCAATGGTTGAACCCAAATGTAAATGAATCACCTTTCCAATCTAAAGTGTGTCAAATATTTTCCTCCAAAACTCTTTTGTCATTATCTATTATCCTATGTTAGACATCGTGATTATCCTATTTCTTATGATATTGGTACTATATTTATGACTTTGGCATTCAACCATACTTAGTGTCACAATTATAGTAACAGTCCACCCTCTTGTTCCAGTTAGAGCTCCAAAACCCCAAACTTATTTCCATTCATGTGAGGGGTGTGAGCACCTTAACCGAGTAATCAGAACTTTGATTAAAAGTATTCAAGTAAGCAAATAATCTTGTCTTCCTATTTTGAATCCTCTAATCCTTTGTTATTTCATTTAATATTTCATAAACAACGTAACTTGATCTGTAAGTCAACCTGCTAACTACTCAACCGGATTGAGATGTCATAGAATAATCATATTTGCCAATAATATGACTTAGCAATTGCTGACTATCTATTGGCTCTTTCATGGTTCTTACCTTCAAACCACAACGCTAGTGGCCTTCTATTCTTGGGTTCCTAAAAACTCATAGCCATCTTTACTTTAGCCATCCTATGACAATCCCTCCCTTATTAATCATGTCTAACTTCACTGTTTATTTCTTTCATGGGCAATGACTCACTTGACCACCATTCTCATCACTTCATTGGTGGATATGTACATCTTTAATGTCAAATTTAGATCTAGCAAACTTTTGACTAGTTCAATGATGAAAAGCCCAACAACACAATAATAACTATCCAATCTGGCATCGCCAGGGACCTTGAAAATACGAGCATTGAAGTTGTAGCACATGGGTCAAGAAATGAGTTGTCATCAGCTTTAAAAGTGCAACCCTTAATAATAGTGAAGATTAAGTTAAGTTGAAAGGGTGATGTCAAATTGGAGAGAGCCTTAGGTAAAATGTCATACAAGGGAAGTCACCTAACTTTGTAATACATGACCATGGAACCTTGAGGTTACGAAACCGGTTATCTGTCCCTAATAAAGAGGAATGGAAAGGATGATTTTAAGAGGGGCCCATAATCCTCGTCATTCAATAGATCAAGGAGGAACGAAAATGTATAGGGATCTGAGGTAATTCTTCTGGTAGGATAACATAAAGAGAGAGATTGCAGAGTATGTAGATAAGTGTTGATGTGTCAAAAGGTGAAGGCTGAACATCAGCACCTTATGGGCGAGTTGAGGCCTTTAGAGATTCCTACCTGGAAGTGGGATTGAATTTCAATGGATTTTATTATGATATTGCCCCCTCTCTGCTTTAAAGAAGAATGCTATTTGGGTCATTGTAGACAGACTAATCAAAGTTATCCATTTTATACCAATTCGTGACACCTGGGGTGCACAGAGACTAGTACAATTATATGTCAAGGAAATAGTTTGATTGCATGGCATACCAAAGGATATAGTGTCAGATCGAGACCAAAGGTTTCAAGCTCGGTTCTGGCAAGCTCTGCAAAAAGCTTTTGGCACCAAGTTAAATTTTAGCAGTTTATACCAAACTGAGAGGGTAAATCAAATCCTAGAGGATATGCTTAGGGCATATGCGTTGGACTTCTAGGGAAAGTGGGAAGATTATTTACCATTGGTGGAATTATTCTATAATCACAATTGTCAATCCACCATTAAGATGGCCCCTTTTGAAGCACTGTATGGGAGGAAGTGCATAACTCTGTTGTGTTGGAGTAAGCTTAACGAAGCATTAACCTTAGGGCCTGATTTGATTTAAGAGACCACTAAAATGATAAGGAAGATTCAAGAACATATCCAAGCAGCCCAGAGCATACAGAAAAGCTATGTAGACAAAAGGAGAAGACCATTAGAGTTTCAAGTGGGAGATAAGGTATTTTTTTTAAGGTGTCCCCAGTTAAAGAAGTGAGAAGATTCAACCTCAGGGGCAAACTAAGCCCTAGATATATGGAGCCTTATGAAATTATTGAGAAACTAAAAATTGTGGCTTGCATATTGGATTTGTCAACAGAACTTGAGCATGTGCACAACGTTTTTCACATTTCACAGTTCAGAAAATATGTCCCAGATCCAAAACATATTATCATAACGGAGCTAGTGGAAGTCGTTGAGAACCTAATGTACGAGAAGCGTCCTGTACAGATATTAGATTACAGAGTTAAGCAACTTCGAAACAAAAGCATTCTTCTGGTTAAGGTCCTGTGGACCAACCATAATACCTCTGAGGCTACATGGGAAACCAAGGAGGACATGAGAAGCAAGTACCCATACCTATTTGAGGTACAGACAATGTTTCTTTCCAAATACCAATTTCGAGGATGAAACTTATTTTAAGGGGGGAAGGATGTAATCACCTGAACCTAAGATTCGTATTAATTACTTCAAATTATGGTAATCACATTTAATCAAGTTGCGCGTCGCATTTCAATTTAGCATTTTGTGTATATGTATATACATATATACATATATATTTGTGCATCGCAGGTTGAAACGACAATGTGGCCTCAAAATAGATCTCGTAATGCTCCTAAATAATTTATTCAAGTGCTAATAAATATTTGAACGATCGCATAATAAAAATTAGCCTAATTGTCAAAGGGCTAATTTGTAAAGTATTAATAATAATCATAAACGAGCAAATATAGTAACAATGTAATAATAATAATAATAATAATAATAATAATAATAATAATAATAATAAAATGAGTTATGTATATAAAAAAGAGTTAGGTAATAATAAAAAATGAAAATGTTTCACCCAAATTTTTCTACCCTTCAAATGTACAATTTTATTTATTAATTTTAGCCAAACCTATTACTTCACTTATCTATATATATACATAATGAATAAAAATGAAAGGAGGTTGGATATATATAAGAAAAATCTAGAAAAGGGGTTATATGTCCACAAATAAAGGTAGGAAAAAAAAGGGAAAAAAAGGGTTAATTAAAATTTATAATAAACCACCTAAACTAAATACCCAAAAACAAAACAAGTAAATAAACCCAACCCCCCCTCCCGCTAAAATTTCCCCCTGCTTCCCACGACCAGACCCCCCTCCCCTTCGCTGCCTTGTTTTCACCCTCCTCTCTCTGCTCAGTTCCGCCAACGACTGCCGGTTGTCCAACGCTCACATCGCCGCCGTCCCTCCTCCGACCGCCGCCCATCCCAGTGCTGGCAGTTCCAACCGGTTTTCTCTCCTCTTTGAGTGCATTCAAGTGATTGAGAGGTGAAACCCTAATTAGCCTTTAATTCAATTGTTGATCTTTTATGCTTGAATTTTGGTAGTAAATGGTGTAATTAATATTGATGAGTATTTATTTATAAATTTCTTGAATTAGTTTGATGGTTTGGATTGATTTGCTTGTTGAGAGGAATTAGGAGGAAGTGCGATAAGTGGGGGTTTGAATATTATGGTTGAATTTTAGTTCGATTATGATGAATTGATGATATTTAGATTAGTTTCTTGAATAATTGGAGGAAATTTGTGGATTATATAAATATGGGATATGTGTGTTATGCTTTAACCAAGGGTTGGTGATTAGGATGAAAAATTAAGCTTGCTATGTTGCTTTAAATGTGTTTAGATCAACTTCGACTAATATTTGAAGGAAGTTAATGTGTTATAAATGTGTTGGAGACATGTGTGTTGCCATAAATATGGTGATTTGGGGTTTGGAATGCTTGTGTAAGGATTTAGTTAATTATGTTGCTTTAGGAGCATTTGGATGAAGGGTCATGTTAATTAAGTGGGTGTATATGCATATATATAGAGAGAGGTTGTGGTGTGGAAGATTGTGATGAGTTAGTGATTTGGGGCTAGATTTTTGGGTGAAGCTTGAGCTTAGTTGAATTGCTTTAATTATGTTTAAGTAAGTTTTTGGTATTAATTGAATAAAAAGAGAAATATATATGTATGTATATGAGGTTGTTGTATAAGTATATGGCATCGATAGTAGACAAGTAAGAAAACGAGGGGGATAAGGGAATAAGTAGCCTTGGAAAGTGGAGTTATTAGTGTAACATACCTACGTTGTTTACCTTACTAATGAATAATTATATGATTGGGACTCAACTTGAATCAAGAACCGAGTTCAAGATGTCGCTCTAAGTTGTATCGCAATCCAAAGTTTAATGACTAACCGCGAATTATTAAAGAGAAGGGAAATGGTCATAATAATATCATTAATAATAATTATGGTAAAGATGGCCATGACAATAATAATAATAATAATAATAATAATAATAATAATAATAATAACAGTATTAACAATAATAATGATTGATAATTTTGCTAATTTTAGTAAGTGTGAAGAAATAACGATGTTATCGAGCTTTCCATAACAATTCAAATAGTACTAGCGATAACGCCATTAATAATAAACTCAAGATGAGCCACACCATTATATTACTATAACATATATTAAAAGATTGTTAGCCGTGTGAAGGAAAGAAACAAAAGAAAACAAATAAGATAGAACCAAATTAAATTGAAAATAATTGTTATGCTAATAATAAAAAGATAAGTTGATGGACTTTAAATCATTCATTAAATAAATAAATGTAACAAAACTTTTTAATTTTTCCCTAATCGAGAAAAATTACATATTTGGAGCAAAACTAAGGCCACCTCTGTCGCTTCATGCTGCCAGCAAGCGATTTTCAATAAAACGGAGAGAGATTCTCAAACACCAGGTACGTACATTGCCTGTGCTCTTTGAAAACTCACATGTTTCTCAAGCTATATAAAGTCAACATGGTATTCATATAATGAATCATTTTATGCAATGTTTTGTCACCTAAGCAGGTGGCCACATCAATTATCCATCATCAAGGCTTATGCCCCTCAATTTACCCGAGCGGCTACAACTCAGGCTTTTCGATGGGCCTGGGAGGTGTGCACCTATCTCAAGATCGTTACAAACGTCAACAGGGGTCCACTTCTAGATAATAACCGGCAAATCAACTACACTCATACATTCTTTTTCTCCTGTTTGAAAAATAAAATGTTTTGAAATACAGGCGTCCAACTAAATAAACTAAAAGTCTATTTTACTGCATAGGAGTGTACGTGCTAAGCTTCGGCTCATATTTCGAATGTTTTTGTATTTTTTGTTTTAGGTAAAGGATCAATGAACAATTTCCTTCCTGGCAAGCTAGAAGGTAGCAAGAAATGAGCGAAAGTTGTAGTCTTGTAAAACGTTAGCTAGCCAAGCACTCACAATGAATATATGCTTTCGGACATTAGGACAGTTGGTGCTTGGTATTGGCATGCTAAGTTATCAAGTGCACTATGGGTTAAATAGGTTGTTGAATGTATATTTTTCCAATGTTTGGTGAATCAGGTGATGACATGGATAACACAGTATTGCAAGTAGTTTCAGGTAGCCTTGCTCCATTATGGAACGACGGTAATGCCTCCAATCAAAAGACTTTCGCTGTAAATCATTAGAAAATAAGTGATTAAATTAGGGTAACCAGGCATTAAAATTGGGGGCGTTACATCCTAGAAGCTTCTAGGTTATACTAGAATATTCTAGACTACCATCTAGAATGTCCCACGCTATTCTACTTGTATGTAGTATCTAGGATATTTATATGGAATATTCTAGGACAGTAATAATAGCCGTAAGATCGAATATATCTCCACCGTCCATTGAGGAGGTTGATGTGTATATAAACCCACAAGAGGGCTCATTTGTAATCAAGCCATTGAAAGCATTCAAGTGCAATACAAGAGCATTTCCCCAAACTCTCTTTTTACTTTCTCTCTCTAAGAGTGTGTGTGTTTACTTAGCTTTTTAAGTCTAAGTTAAGCATCCTTCAAGGCTTACTAGCAAACAAAGCAAGAGTACTAAGCAAAGTTTACTAGGCTACACGGGTCGAAGTTCAAGTAAATTATCAACCCGCGGTAGCTGGTATCAGAGCAAGGTTCAAGTTGGGAGATCGTGGCTTCAAGTGCGACCGATGCTAACCCTCAACAAGGTGGCAAGAAGGGCATGAACAAGAAAAAGGACGTGATGGGCCTTATCAAAGAACGGCTTACGGAGATCAACAACACCATGTCAGCCCTATCAGGTAGGGTGGATGACATGGACCAATGCATTGAGGTGCTCGAGTCTGAGGTGGACGTAGAAGAGCTTCGTGGAGAGATGCAAACGGCTATGACCTCCATGGTGGCCAACTTCAAGGGGGAGGTCCAAGCCCTTCGAGCATTGGAGGCAGCCAAGGATGGTGAACTCCAAGCTTACAAGGCCGAGGTCGAGGCTTTTAAGGCCGAGGTCAAGGCGTATAAGGCAAGGGTCGAGGATTTGGAGGCACAAATCAAAGTGTGCATGGCTGCAGTGGCCAATAGTGGAGTCGTCCAAGTATCCACCGCTCCAAAAAGGAGTGCACCGAGACCTCCTGCCTTCCACGAGGTTAGGAGTGTAAGGAAGATTAACAAGTTCCTACGGGGACTCGAAGCCTACTTCGAGGCAGTGGGCATCGAGGGTGATGCTCAAAAGGTGAGTAACGTTGTCCCCTCACTTAAATACATTGCTCTTGTTCGATGGCATTGTAGGTGTGACGACGTCCGTAGAGGATCTGATCCCATCAACACATGGGATGGGTTTAAGAGTGAACTCAAGAAACAATTCTATCCCAACAATGCGGAATGGGAGGCACAGGCCAAGTTAAGGCGCCTCTAACACAATAAGGGTCACAACCGGGAATATGTGAAGGATTTCCAAGAGCTTCTCTTGGAAATCCCAAGCATGGGGGAGCAAGATGCTTTGTTTTGCTTTCTCGATGCCCTAAGTAATTGGGGTCGGACGGAACTTAAGAGACGTGGGGTGCGAGACCTCGCCTCCGCTATCGCCACCGTCGAGTGATTAGTCGAGTTCAAAAGAGACTCCTCAAAGCTACAAGGCAAGAAGAACCACGATGATAGCGACAATGATGGAAACCGTGATAAGTCTTCCAGCTGGGACAAGCCAACAATCTTCAAGGACAAGGGAAGAGACAAGAAGTATGTGAAACCGGGAAAATACTCACGCTTCTTGTGCAACCGGCCTCATCAGGTTTTCGAGTGCCCAAAGCGTGGGAAACTTGTTGCGCTTGTGATGGAAGAGAAGAGGTATGTAGAGGAAACAATTGTAGCCTCGATATCGCTCCTAAGTGCCATCCAACCCAAGGTGGGGGAGTAAGCCGGTAGCCGCTTTATGTAGACACTGAAGTTGGAGGTAAGAAACTCCAAGCAGTGGTGGACACGGGAGCGGGCAAAGTGTACATGGCGAAAGAACTCGCCGATGAGATTAGCTTACCTTACAAAAAGGAGAAGGGCTATGTAAAGGGAGTCAATGTAAAGAGCCCTCCAAACCATGGAGTTGCTTGAGGTAAGAACATCCAAGTTGGACCATGGAAAGGTAAGGTCGACATAACCGTCGCTCCCCTTAATGATAGGAAGTTCTATCTAGGAATGGACTTCCTCAATAAGGCAAAAGTCGTTATAGTTCCTCATGCTAGCGCCTTGTTCATCATAGACAATGGGCAAACTCATGCAATAGCCATGAGATGGGAAGCCGAGAAGGAAAAGGTGCTAACTGCCCTTCGATTCACGGAGAGGAAGGAGGTAGACCACCTATCCTTCCTCAAAAGGGATAAGGGACCTACGAGTGCCATACCCCTGATATCACCCGGGAAGCTGGCATAAAGGAGGAAACGTGCCAGAACGAGGATGGAACGCAAGCGAGCAAAGAATTGATGTGCCGAGCAAATAGCCACGACACATCAACCTAACCAAGTGGAAGGGACACCTCTCAGAGACGAGGCAACTAAAGGGCCAAGCGTACGAAGACCCAAAGGCAATGAGGACGTTGCCTAATTGGGTGGGGGAGAATGTCATGGGCCGTGTCTCCAGAGAGTTCTAGAATGTTCCAGGTTCGTCCAGAATGGTGTGGAACCTTCTGGAACACGCTAGAATGTTCTAAAGTATTCTAGAACCTTCTGGACACTCTAAAGTCTTCTAGAATCTTCTGGAGAACTCTAGATACTTCTATACTGTTCTAGAAGCTTCTAGACTATCTAGGACCTTGTTGAGAGCCCTAGAACTTTCTAGGTTATACCAGAATATTCTAGACTACCATCTAGAATGTTCCACACTATTCTACTTGTGTATAGTATCTAGGATATTTATATGGAATACTCTAGAAGAGTAGTAATAGATCTACACTATCCATTGAGGAGGTGGATGTATATATAAAACCCTAAGGGGGCTCATTTGCAATCAAGCCATTAAAAGCAGTCAAGTGCAATACAAGAGCATTCTCCCAAACTCTCTCTCTACTTTCTCTCTCTAAGGGTGTGTGTGGTTACATAACTTCTCGAGTCTAAGTTAAGCATCCTTCAAGGCTTACTAGTAAACAAAGGAAGAGTTCCAAGCAAAATTTGCTATGCCGCACAGGTCTAAGTTTGAGTGGGTTATCAACCAGCGACACAAAACCCATGTAAAGAGTCATAGGGTGATCAACTCACACTCAACATATGATCAAAACATGAAGCTCATTTTGCAAATTCATTCTCAAATATTTTTATGCACAATTTGGGCGAATCAAAGGTTCAAACTAAACCAAAGAAGTCTACTTAGTCCCCAAAGATCATCATCGGAGGACCTTTTTTCTTATTAATTTTTTTTTGGTGGTTTTTTTTTTTGGTTTTTCAATGCAATCTAAAATCCTAAAAATGCAAAATCAATGAAAAGAAACTAGACTAAAAATGCAACCTAAAATGAAAAGAAACAGAAAAACTAAATATACTTCTAAAATGCTTCTAACCAAATAAAATTGAAAACCTAAAATAAAGCCCCAAAAACAACTATCACAAATAATATATACAACACAAAAGCACACCAAATCAGAGAAGGCATCAAACGCCAAATATAGTGACTAACTCCTCCATGCTTAAATCACACATTGCCCTCAAAGTGGGCACATAGAGAAAAGGGGAAGGGGAATAGCACAAAGCAATCAAGGAGGTGGGGGAGGAGGATGAGGTGGTTGGCCATAAGAGATATGTCAATCCAGCCAGGTCTCTAAACAAGCCCTATAGTCCTGGAAATATTATGTCTGGGTAGCAAGCATCCCACGGAACTCGTCGTGGCACTCTTGGACAAAATCACGAAGAGCGGCGTTCTGAGAAGCAACATAAGCTCGGATATACACTTGCTCCTCTTGAATGGACCTAAGGGTGGCTCGTAGGTCGGCATAGTCAGTAGGTGGTGGTCAGGAGGAAGAGCTAGGTCCTACTTGACTAGAATGAGGGGGTCGCTGGTGGGTATGGGTTGAACAACCTCGGCATCACCAATTACCCAATAAAGATTAGCCCGATGAAGTAAGGTCGTGCAATCGACATTGGGAAGCGGCAAAAGTCGATCCCCAGGGTAAATCCAACACAAACGCCTAGCCTTTACTCTACAAAAGTTCATAATCTCAAAGGCGGTTTGATCAAGCTGCTTGGACCCGAAGACTCTATCCTCAGGGTTGGGCTCAATACCCAAAAATTGAGCAATAGTAGTCACAACACCACCTATGACTATCCTACCCTTAGTGCTAACAGCAGCACTATACAATTGCCTGGCTAAAATGAACCAGGGTCAAGCTGGACACCGTCAAGCATACAAGATAAGAAATACAACTCAGATAATTTTGGGACATTCAGACTATCATCCCGAGCAAAGAAACAACATGCTAAGATATGCTGGGCTACCCGAATGCAAGGGTTCATAATATGTGTGCACTTCGATGAACTAAGGTTGTACCTAACACTCCCCGAAAGCTCGCCCCAAAATGCATTTGGGTTGAATTTGCGGGGGACTTGTCGGTTTGGTAAATCCATACCAAGTGGAAAACCGAATATACTGTTAAAGGTACCTAGGTTCTATTCGTATAATTATCCTTACAAAAAGAAAGAAATATACCCGGCTTGACGTTGAGGCCCTCTAGTGACCTCAACGTGAAGTGTACTTGGGAACTCTAGGGTCAAGTCCCGGTATGTATGCTCTTTAATTTCTATGAAGTCGCCCATACCACCCCATGCAAACAACCACCAAATGTCATCTAACATTCCTAATCGAGCTAACAATTCCTCATCATAATATCGGGTTGCCATAACCATACGTTCATTCAAACAATTATATCTAGAAACATGATCGAGATTCGTTAAACTGAGAGGGTAAGGAATGCTACCTTGGACTCGCACATTGGTGGAAGTTTAGGAGGTCCGTTGAGGCTGCGATGGTGCTTGACTTGATGATCCAACCTCCTTGACACTCATTTATCTTTTGGTTGGTGCCATTGTTACAAAATGAAACAAAAATTAAAAACTAAAACCTAAATAAGAAAATTTTAGGAAGAAAAATGTAGGAATTAAGTAAAAAGAAGAAGAGCTAGATGAAATTTGTGGAAGCAAGCAAAGAATTAAGTGAAAGGGAAGGATTTTGGGTGAAAATAGAGTAAAAATGGGAAAAAATGAGGAGGATTGAGGGTGTAGTAATGGTGGGTTTAGAGAGAGAAAAAGAAAGGTAGAGAAAGGCAGTCAAGGAAGAAGATGAAGTTTAGGAAAAATGGGAAGTCACCACGATCAAAACCCTTGACCGCGACCCGTAGCAGTATACCACGGTCCGTGGCACTGGCCACAGGTTGACCATAGTGTCTGCTGGCTCCAAAAAAATTTTAAATGTTTGGTTTGGCATCCCACCCCACGGTCTCTCTTTTAATTATATATTTTTTTTAAAAAAATTCTACAAAATATAATGAAAATTAAGGCTAATAAAAGAAAAGGCTTGGGTTGCCTCCCAAGAAGCGCACATTTAAGGTCAAGAGCTTGACCCTACTTCTAAGCTTGGCTCGGATTAGTAAGTGTGTGGGCATTAGCTTTATCGCGAGTCACAAAGTCAAACTTCTTCAATCGAAGGTACCACCGTAAAATCTATGGCTGAAGGTCCTTCGTCTTCATCAATTTATGCCATAACGTACTATTGGCATATAGGACAAAGCGCTACCATAGCCCATCAGACTAGCTACTTTCACCTTGTTCAACCCCCAAATTAAAATCTGCATCAAATCCTTCCATAAGGGGCAAAGAGAGAAAAACTTGAGCAAACCTGCAGTAATCCCTCATAGCAGACTCTTTAGAAGCATGGGCCACAACCTTAGGCATGTTATGCGGTATAGGAGCAGCAAACTCCACCTTAACATACCCTTGGTTAGGGTTCTCAATAGAGATCCAGTCAAAGTTTGGAGGATCTTCGTAATCCAAGACATCCTCCATGTTAATCTCAGTGGAAGGGGGAAATTCATCTAAAAGAGAAGAATTAGGAGAAACCTCTTTCTCCTTTGTATGACAAAATACGGCATAGTGCCCTTCTACTTTAAAAGTTATACGCCCCTTTCTTACATCAATTTGGCAACCTACGGTAGCCAATAAGGGCCAACCTAGAATAATTTGGGTATCATCAGTCTCAGGCCTATTAACTATGATAAAGTCTTCTAATACCCAAATATTTCCTATATTGACTAGCACATCTTCCAATTTGCCTGTGGGTTGAGTTTCAGAACCATTGGCTAGCTGTAGTGAAAACAACGCGAGTTGTAATGGGCCTAAGTGAAGTTTATGAAACAAAGAGTAGGGCCTTAGACTGATACTTGCACCTAGACACACAAGGCTCTCTCACTTTCCACCTTTCCCGCAATACAGGGGATAGAGAAGCTACCTGGGTCAGAAAGCTTAGGTGGAAAAACGGTAGGGATCTATACATTCTCATTTTATATGAATATGGCGGCTTTTCCACCATCATTTCTGTCCTTACTCTCAACCATAGTTATTTCTCTACCCTCTTCAATTGGTATGTCCTCAGGGTCAGTAAAGTCTTCTATGTCTTCCTCCAAGTTGACATAATTACAATGCTCACGAGGGTTAGGTTCGAGCTTGCTAGGAAATCTATCCGAAAGTGTAGATGGAAAGCTAGCTTGTTGGGTAATTTAGGCTTCCAACATCTTGTTGTGAGTAGTAAGCACATCAACCCTAGAGGTCAATTGCTTAATATACTCATTCTGCTTTTGTTGTGCCATAAGCATACTTTCCATCATAGCTTCTAAATTGGACTTTTGGGGTACTTGAGAAGGGAAATGAGGTCTTTGAAAACCGAGGGGTGGTCTAGCATTCATCAGGGGCATATTCAGAGGGTTTGGATTAGACCTATATGAGAAATACGGATAATTCCTTCAACCCATATTGTAGGTACTAGAGTAAGGGTCATTGGCCGGTCTCGGGTTGTAATTTTGGACATACTTGACTTCACTAATGTCTTGGGAAAGAGGACTCCCAACTTGACAATTCAAAGTCACATGTTCAACGGAACCACAAATTTCAAATGGGGGAGGGGCACTAGAATTCACAGCATTAATATTAATACGGTCCAACCTTTGAGTCATAGCATCTACTTTAGCAGAAAGTAAAGTAAGTGCATCAACTTCAAGCTTACCTCCAACCTGTTTGGGTTGGCCTCGTTCGGTGGACCATTGGAAATTATTAAGTGTCATCTCCTCAATCAAATTATAGGCCTCATCTTTAGTCTTATTCATCAAAGTTCCTCATGCCGCCGCATCGATAGTGGACCTTACAGATTGGGTCACACCATTATAAAAAGCTTGAATAATCATCCATCGTTGAAGACCATGATGGGGGCATAAACGCAGCAAATCTTTAAACCACTCCCAACCTTCATAAAGCGTCTCGTCATCCCTTTGAGTGAAGTTGGTGATCTGATTCCTTAAGCTTGCCATTTTGCTCGGAGGGAAGAACTTGGCGAGGAAGGCTTTAGTAAACTCATCCCACATGGTGATACATCCCAAAGGCAAAGAATGAAGCCAAGCTTTTGCCTTATCCGTTAGTGAGAAGGGAAATAAACGCAGTCGAATGGCATAGTTGGAGACCCCGCTTAGTTTCAACGTGTTGCACACCACTAAAAAGACCGAGAGGTGTAGATTCGGGGTCTTCCGAAGAAGTTCCTCCAAACTGGGATTGTTGCACCATGGAAATGAGAGTTGGCTTGAGCTCAAAATTATTTGCATCGACGTTAGGGCGAGCAATGCTTGGGGCGATTCCTTGAACTCCAAGGGTAACAAAATCTCTAAGGGTCCTTCTTTGGTCACCTCCTTCTCCCGCCATGTTTGTCAAAGTTCTTCTTGCCTCGTGTCTTTGTTCTTCAATCTTTTGCTTCCTCCTCCTCAAGCGGAAAGTCCTCTAGATCTCGGGGTCAGGTTCGTATAGAAACGGACTTCACATAAACAGGGAAGATTCCTGCAAGGACTATCACCAACATTGCCAGCGCAATCAAACAATAAAATAAAAAAGGGACAAAAAATAAAATACTTAGTTACTTTCGTAAGACTAATTCGATAGTTAACAAATTGGTCCCCGGCAACGGCGCCAAAAACTTTACCACTGCCCGCAAGCGCACGGTGTCGTAGTATAGATAAAATATCGTCCTCAGGGACCAAAGCAATCTATCGAGTTCTTTCTATTAGAAAATGCTAAGCAACAATTAAATCGAGGATTTGATTTAACAACTTCTAATTAACTAATTCTAAATTCAATCAAGAAGGAAACGTCCAGGGATTTTTGTAGCTAATTAAGGTGATTGGATCATAATGATTAACATGCACTTTTCTCTAATCGGATAATTTCGAGGAATTGTAATATATCAAACAATTTAGTCTATTCTTTCAAAATCAACCAAATTTGCCTAAACTAAGCAAAAGTGGGTTTTTCAAACTTATTTGCCTTAATCCAAGTTCAATATTTTCGATCACTCTTTAGTCCTCCTAACACGCAAATCTCTCTTTCGAGTCATCGCTACGCTAGGTTTTATCAAGCAGTCTAACAATCAAATTTCACCTTGCAGTACTTTATTCAATTGTTTCAAATGTGCAAGTGAAATTTGGCCAAAAATCCACTCATAACAAGATATTCACTTGATAGAATGAAATTAAACAAATCATGAAACAAAAGCACAATTCTATTGATTAAAATATGATCCAACTACACTTTCATAAACCAACAAATTCCTAGACAAAATAAACTACTCACTCATGATTAAAAATTAAACAACTAACTAATGATTCAGTGAAATCTGAGAGGGAAGAGGTTGACAAAGGCAGCCTTCAACCAAGTCTTCAAACCGCAAGCCAAACCGATCTCCACACTCCAGAATTTCTCACTTACAAACATAAACTAAAAATCCTAACTAAAAAGAGTGAAATTTTAGAAAGAAAATGAACTAAAGACTATCCTATTCTTCCTGGTCTGCTGCTGAGGGATGGCCTTATATAGAGAAGTGTGGTGATTCTCACCCACACAACTGAGGGGAAAACGAAGAGGACACAGTTACATAGTTCACCACGGTCCGTGGCAGGCACCATGGTTGGACCGTAGCCTTGGCTGGAACCATATTTCTGCTCTTCTCTTGCTCAACGGGCATAACACCTCATGGTAATCCGTGGGGGGTCAAAATATGCTTAAATGAGGGTCAAATATTGGGTCAAAATGGTCCAAATTCCTGCAAACATTATCAAACAACCATACCCCAGCATAAATTGAGAATACGAGTATAAATGATAACTTAAAGCACATAATTCTCCTAAAAATGCAACAAAATGACCCTAAAATGATATATACAATAGGCATTTATCAGGGAGACAGTTAAATGTCTCCTTATCTCTAGACTTGACTCGTTTTTACTCAGTCTCCTTCCCCTTTTGCTTCTTTATCACCGCGGACATGAATATAGGGAGAGAAGGAGGCTAATCGCTCTCATGCGTAGTGTACAAGAAGTAGCCTGCAGCTTTCTGTTTGTCCGTAGTTGGCACTGCAAAGTGCCCTCTTGGGCTTGTTGTGCTTCCAGACAGGGAGGTCACCCCACCCAACCTCGTACTTCAAGAGGAGAAAGTCATACTTCCACTTCTTTAGTTCAAATTAGTAGCCGGCATATAACTCTTCTTATTGTTGGAGTACCAACCATGCTTCCCTGCTCCGCCCGAAGCCTCCTGCATAATATGCGCATGGGCAAAGATGTGGGCAGTATAAGTAAGACCCCTTAGCTCATAGGTGGTGATGAGAAGCAGATGTTGTGCCATGACGTTGGCACAATTTGGGCAATAGCTAGATCGTACTCCTTACAGATGTCGCGAATCACCTTATGTAAGGGGAAGCAAAGTCCATAGTCTAAAGTTGTGTGGGACACAAGAATGCACTTGGGGCAGCCTCTTGATGGTGGCATCCACCTGAGAAAGGACAGGGTAATAGTTAAGGGGAAGGGGGTACTTCTTTCTCTTCATATATGGGAAATGAGAACCCGGGTCGTCGTTAGGATCAGACTGAAGGGGTGCCCTGAGAAAGGACACGCCGGTCAATACGAATTTCTCCTCCCGACTCTCTCTTGAACTCCATTCAAAAGCGTGTGAAAGAAAGGATGAGTCCTCTTCCAAAAGGCGCTCAGCCATTGGTTTTGGGATGGTCTTTGGGGGCGTGGTGTGGTTGGTCTTTGCCAGCCTGTGTTTCAGAAAATCATACATACAATTAACAACTACATCTATGTCCTATAGATAGGTCATATCCTCCTCAATACTATGTATACTACAGGTAGAGGACGACTCTGAGCTAACCATAAGTTGTTTGACATTTCATAGATAGGCAAGGCATAAGGGATTTTCTTAGATTCTCTGAACTTGTTCTTTTGGGGAAATGATATAATCTATTGGCCATAAATCTTGGTCAGAAGGTTACGAAATACAGGGTGATGTATCTTCTTGTTAAGGCTGGTGGATTTTGGGAAGGTCTGCTCAATGAAAATACTAAGAATGACATGTTTTATTCTAGCGTAAAAGGATTACACGTGAGGAAAGAACGTGCATACCTGCTGCAAATGAAAGTCTGGTGAATTGAGAGTTAAACTCTTAAAGAATTTGAAGATTTAAGGGAGCGGTTGAGGATTGCTTTGAATACAACAACAACAACTACTACTATACTTTAATTCCCAAGGGGCTCGACCCAATGAGCACGAACCTTAAGCTGCCTGCCCTTCCTTTGGCCCCCAAGGGGCTAAAGGTTCGATGAGCACAGACCTCAAGTCAGTTGTTATGCCATTAGCCCCCAAGGGGCTCTAGGTCCACTGAGCACGACCCTCAGGCCATCCATTGCACCGTTAGCTCCAAGTGGCTCAAGGTCTGCTAAGTATAACTGTCAGACCGATCACTATACCTTTAACCCCCAAGGAGCTAAAGGTCCACCAAGCATGACCTGCAAGCCGTTTGCTACACCTTTAGCTTCAAAGGGCTCAAGGTTCGCTAGCCATGACCCTCAAGCCATCTGCTATACCTTTAGGCCCCAAGGGCTCAAGGTTCGCAACTACGACACTCAGGTTGTCCGCTATACCTAGTACTCTTGGAGGGCCTCAAGATCTGCTAAGGACAACGCTCGGGCCATTCGTTACGTTTTTAGTCCCTCAGGGGCTTAAGGTCCATTGAGCACGGCCCTCGGGTCATTTGATACATCTTTAGTCCCAAGGGGCTCAAGGTCTACCATGCGCAACCCTCAGGTCGTTCGTTACACCATTAGCCTCCAAGGGGCTTAAGATCCACCAAGAATGACCCTCAGGCTATTTGCTATACCTCTATCCCCAGAGGGGCTTAAGATCCGCTAAAGATAGTCCTCTGACCATTCGTTATAGCTCTTACCCTCTAGCTCAGGTAAGCTGAACTCGTCCGCTATGCCTTTAGCCCCCGATAGGCATAAGGTTCGCTAAGCACAGTCTTTAGGCCATTTGCTACACTTCTAGTCCATTAAGGGTTAGGGTTCACGAAACATGACCCTCAGGTTGTACACTGGGGTTACTAAGGTGCAACCTTTAGGATATTATCTGCACATGTAACTCGCACAGGGTTATGACTTCAAGGAAAAAGCCATTGAAACCACAACATAACGATTTCAAAATGAAACACGAGGGACAAGACAACATCATCTCTTTAATAAAACTTCATTTCATTGTAACTACTTGAAATACAAAATAAAGAAAGAAGTGGCTATCCGTAAAAGGAGTCAGTTTCCTCCATCACTAGATGCAGCTAGGGTGTTGTTTGACTCGATGCTCTCACCAAGAATGGCATCAAGAGCAGAAGCAGTGGCAGGGTCAGTTGCAGCGGGTGTCACAATTATAGGTTACCGAGCGGATAACAACTACGCCTTGTGAATAGCGAGTCAATCCTCGAACAAATACCAACTGAGGTTCTCCAAAGCACCTTTCATCGCTCTGGCCACAATCCATGAGAGGATGCCCAACTCAATCAGATCGCTCACCACCATAGTGTAGAATGTGCTTGCACAATTTTCAAAATGTGGAACTCTTTGGCAACCTCCTCTATGTACTCTTTGATGAAATTCGAGTAGATTAGCTGATAATCTTTAGACAAGGGATTTGGAGAAGGAGGGGGCACCATGCCATCCATCTTCCACCATTTGAAACTTTCCCCGACATGCACATCCATCTCTTCCATGTTAAGGTAGTAAGGGAAAACCGTGGTCTTTGATTGTTAAACTTTACTTGAAAGGAAGAATAGAAGTTAAAAATGAGGACTCACCTCCTCCCCTAAAAATTTATACCATAGTTCAAACCCTTGGAAGGAACAACAACAATAAAGATGACGACTCCAATGTGGATTCTGCTTTCGTGGGGTTTGAGGAATACAGATGTAGACAATCTTACTTCTACATACATGACTGCCCTTCGGGAAGGAACAACATCAAATGAGGGCAGTAGTCAAATCAACAAAAAAAGGGGAAGTAAATGACTTCGTCGTGTGAGCCATTGGTTTTTGAAAAGCATATAAATTACTGAGTAGAACATGATGGATTAAGGTTAGGAGGAATGCCTTTTCTACATTCTACATGCACTACCTCTTTGAAATCCGCACAGGTACAATGTGAGGGGCTAAATAATCTCTTAGTGGTTATGGCTAAGAGCCATTATGGTATTTATGCTTTCTCTTTTCCATTTCAAAAGCATAAAGTCATTGTGCTTAATAGCAACGATCCAATCTACGATGTTGTCATATTTCAGGAAGATAGAATACCCCATCTTCTAGAAAATAACAATCATAAAAGACTTCTAATTTTTTGTGATGATTTGGTGCCTGTTCAAAATTTACATAAAAAAAGATCATGGTTCCTCATAGATGGAGATAGTATGCTGAATTTTGGTTTTTTGAAATGGTAAGTAGGCCCACCGTTGGACCCCCTTTATAGGGTGTAAGCCCAACAGGCTTAGATAGTATGTTGAATGTGTTACAAAAATATAGGTGTGTTAAATATAATTACAACTACTCTATATATGTTACCAAAAATTGGATTCAACCACTTAGGTTGAAATGAATCAATCAACTTAACTTTCACAAATGAAAATATCAAGTAACCATGTTAGTAGCTTCTAAAATTATTCATTTACACAAAAAAAAAATCAAAACAGGGGGAAAGAAAGCCCAATCGCAAGAAAAATTATTGAGCCAGTTAATTTGACTAAAAAAGAATCATAGAGCAAGTTAATTGGGTTGCCCTTTTTTCCCAAGTTAGATAATACTTTGTGATTGAACTTCTTGCTTGGGCTCACTCTGTACTTACTATTGATAAAATCATTTTTTGTTAAAGAAAATCAAAGATAAGAGAATAACTAACATCCTTCTCCTCGATGCCTATTGTTAACTTCTCTTCATTGAAGTACAGTATACAATTAGCTCAATGATTAGCATTGACAACATTTATTTATGTCGTCTTAACACATACTAATTTGTCCTATGACAACATTTATCATAGGCAGTTAAATATAGTAAAAAAAAGTTGACTATGTTTTACAAAATCATTACATTTTTATTGAAAACATGAATTGATTTGATTTCATTGAGAAGATGAATTCATTTGGTTTGTTCTTGAACAATGATATGATTAATTAACTTGATCATATTTTTATCAAATTGCTATGACCTCGGCCTACAATCTTAATGACCATTCATCATCAAATGGTCTATTTGAGACATTTTTGATGACTGGAAAACACTTATAAGATTTTTCCATTCATAAACTTGTATCACAATTGACCACTTCAATCCATGAGCTTTAGTAATCAAGTATAAATATGATATTACCAAAGAAGTTTATGTAAAACCATTGATATTGTATATTTTTGTTACGTGCATTTCCTTTCAAATTAACCAATTAAATCCATACATCTATTTACCCTTTTCTAAATGCATCATAATTGTCCTAATTGCAAAAAATAATATGGTATGATCAACCCTTTCATTTCTTCCATATTATGTAAATTTACCATCATCGCGGACACTTTAATTCTAGTATTTATACTTTAAGAAAGAAAGAAGAATGTTGTGGAATTGCTCTCCATAGTAGGGATGACAATGCCGCCTGTCCCTGCTCAGATCCCTACCTTCGTCAATCCCCGCTTCCCTATTGTGGGGAAAAAAAATTCTCATCGTCTCTATCCTTAGCATGGATCCAATCCACAACAGTGGGAATTTTTACTTGCCATTTTCCCACCTTCTTTGTGATAGCTACATTACAAGTTAATCAATCAATTGAATCCCACTAGTGCTGGATGCTAATTAATCAATTGAATACAAAAAATGTTAACAAACTGAAGCATATACCAACAATTTCAAATACAGACTAAGAAACAAACACAAACAATAAAAAAATTTAATAGTTTACAAATGAATACCAAGGTACAAGAGCCAGATGCCCATATCTGATTGAGGGAGTTTTAGCCTTTTGGGTTTCAGCAATCAGCACTCAACTCAAGGACGATAGGATGGGAGACTAAGAGAGAGAGAGAGAGAGAGAGAGAGAGAGAGAGAGAGAGAGAGACAGGGCACGGAGTAGGGGGCCAGTAGGCCCAGACTGAGAGGGAGCATTAAAGCAGGCCGAGAAGATTAGAGGATGTTGTGAGAAAAAGAGAGGAAGAGAATTGAGTGACTGATTGGTAGAATGAAATGAGGAATTTTTTGTATTTATAGCTAGTGTTTTTTAACTAAATTTACCTATGTAATATTAATCTTTTGTTCACAGATGAAGGGTTCATATGTAATTTTAATTATAAACGATGATGGGGACAAGGAAGAGAACGAGGATGGAGTTTTTTTCCTAATCGATGATGGGGAAACGAGAATGGGGATGAGGATCTTTCCCCAAGCGAGGATGCAGGCACGGGGATAGGGATGAAATAAAACTCCCCCGTCCTTGCTCGGGGATTGAGTCTCTACCCCCGTCCTCGTCCCCCTCCCCCTCCCCATTCCTATTGAGGACGGAGATTTTTCCACAATGCGAGATTGGGCTTCGGCGGGGTTGGGAATTTCTCACCGCGTTACCACCCCGACTCCACGGTAAAGAGGGACAAAATGCCAAATTAAATTTTTAGTGGGACAAGGGGAACCAAGTTTTTTAAAAAAGAAGTATATCATACCTTATTTTTAGAAATAAAATAATGAATCTGGATGCATGTAGTACGCTTTTTGAAAAGTGAAAAATGTATGAAATACAAGAGAATACATCTAAAATATATCAATCTTGAATTTTCTCAAGCAAATGATATGAATTATGCTTAAATTTGACTTGATTACACTACTCACTAATTTTGTTAAAACAATGAATGCTTTGATATACCTATTCCTCCATCAAGGCTATGTAGGCCCCCCGGGGGGGGGGGGAAGAGGGGGAAAAAAGGGGTTAAAAAAGAACAGAAATGACGGCTACCTATTCACCTCGTAAAATTGGCAGTTGTGTGCGGCATTAGGCTAAGCAAAGTACAAACAAAATGACGAAAGCAACATCAAAAGATGGATTACATTTACGACGTAGCATCTGCAAACCTCTCAAACCGGCATATACGCTTCCAAGAACCCGGTTCCAACCGTCTTCTGCCACCACCGCCGCTGCTCAAGTAATCAATACCGCCACGCAAAATCGTCACCTCCGAACCTCCTTGCCACCCAACCGAACCCTCCCTCTCTCTGTCTCTCGCGTTCTCTGCAAAGGTTTGCTTGGTCTCCATTGTTGATCGCTGAAGGAGGAGGAATAAAAGGTAGGAGACAGAAAATCATGACGAAGAAGAAGCAAAAGAAGGGGTTTGCTCCTGATGATACCGCAGGCGTCAGCGAAGCCACTCGCATTCGAATTTCTAATTTGCTTGAGCAGTTCCGTGCTTCTGATGATGAAGGTCCTTTCTCTTTCTCCATTAAAATCGATTTATTATGCACGAAATGTCATTCTGGGAGAGACACTTTGATTGTTTGAAGCTTTTTTTTTGGTGTTAGCCGGGGGAAGTGCAGCCTTTTGCTGGTTTTGTTTTGTGAATGCAAGAATGAGGTTCTATAGTATTGGTTATTAGTTGTGGTGAAGAAAATCAATGTGCTGATGTTGGTGTTTTGCTAAATATCAATTTGCTCTTAATTCATTCCTTAGAGGTGATTCTTTAGCAGAAGTTAGAATTCATTTTCTTTGATATAAACTGTACATGCTGTGGTGCTTATGTTCTGTTTCAAGTGTCAACAAAAGAATGTTACTCCAACTTAGGGGGTCAAATACAAGGAACGGGAGGTTCTTTTGTGCATTGCTGTTGAGATAAAATAGATGCTGGAGAATATTTGAGAAAAGGTTGGGTGAAATAGAGCAGAAGGCAGTTGGCAAATGGCAAATTGTGAAGACGTTCAAAGCTTCCTCGTGTGAGGAGGAATATGGATTTTTGGGCAAGGCAGGAAAAGAAGGGTTGGGCAAGGGTAATATGAATTTGCCAAGCCCAGTTTATATCATTCCTTTTCTTATTTGGAAATGAGATAAAATAAAGTGACCAATGGACCGAGTATGGAATGGGTACTGTCAATAAATTGACTTTCATAATAGCGCTGGAAGGCAAATTCCTTATTTCATCGGAAGGATTAGTGTGTAGTTGTCAGCGAACTTCACAGAGTGAATATGATGTGTTGGCTGTTTGCTACACCTTTGTTCATTGGTATTAGGGGCATGCTGGTAATGTTGGGGTAGGGGGGGAGGGGGGTGGAGGTTCTGTTATCCATAGCCCATCATATCAAAGCGGTTGTTTAGTTTCTCCTGCTCATTTTTTTTTCCTGTAACCTGAGTTTCTAAGTATTTTTCTAGCAGTATTCTTCATTTATCATCGAGAATGAGGCAACTTTTGTTTTAGTTGCTGCAAGTAGTGCTCTGCAAAATGCTAACTCTATTCTGACAATTATTTTTTTGATAAGGAAAAAGAGTAAAATATATTAAACTGAAAATTATACAAAGGGATGGATGCAATCAGGCATCCTACAAAAGGATTATGTACACCCAAGATGCAACCTATCCACAAAATAAATTACATCAAAAGAAGATTCACAAAAGTTCCCACTATCCTAGAAAAAAAAGAGTCTTGATAATAATATCTTTGATTCATTGAAGGGGCATCTCCTCTCCTTCGAAGACTCTTTTGTTTCTCTTTCGCCAAATAGCCCAAAAAATCGCATGTGGGATCAATAAGACGCTTTTCTCTTTAACTTTTCTACCAAAGGCACCCTTCCAAGCCAAAAGATGATTCCTCACAGAATCCGAGACAAGCCAGGAGACTCCCAAGCAACTAAAGAATAACTTCCGTAGAGCCCTTGCAAATTGACAATGTAGCAGTAGGTGATAAGGAGACTCCAAATCGTCTTTGCACATAGCACATCTCTTTACCAAAATAATTTTCTTCTTTTGTAAATTATCACATGTCAGAATACTCTCATATGAAGCTTCCCACGCAAAAACAGACACCTTCAAGGGAGCCAAACTCTTCCAAATGATTTTCCAAGAGAACCGCCCCAAAAATCTAGATTCTATGGCGAAGGTAGAATCAGAGAGGAGTTTTAGATAATAAGATCTAACAGTGAAAAAACCTTTAGAATTGAGATCCCAAGTAACCACATCAGGTGAGTCCTGGGGTGAAATCTCACTCAACTTACAGCGAAAGGTGGCAAGGATAGTGTCATCCACTAAAGCGTCACGGATGAAAATAGGAGACCACACAATAGTGTTAGGCCCACGTTGGCAATAATCTGCAATAGTAGCATCTCTATTCACCGCAAGCACATAAATAGAGGGGAAGGTATCTCGTAGAGGGCCCTCCGTACACCAACGGTCGTGCCAAAACAAAATACAAGAACCGATACCAAGGAAAAATGATGAAAAAATCTTCCCCATCCTTTGTGAATGAATCTCTATAAACTTTGCCCATAAGCACCACTTGGTTTAGAGGGATACCATCCAAGACCATTATCCCCATATTTGCTCCTAATCACCCTTCTCCATAGGCTATCATTCTCATTCATGTATCTCTACAACCACTTGCCTAGCAATGCTTCATTGAAGAGTCGAAGATCTTTAACACCTAATCCCCCTTCCGGTATGAGATTCTTGATAATATTCCATCTAACAAGATAAAATTTGAAGTCACTACCAAAAGACCCGCAAAGGAATTTTCTGTGAATAGCTTCTAACTAATTAGCCACTGAGACCGGTAAAGGAAAGAGTGAGAAAAAGTAAGTTGGAATGCTCGACAAAACACTTTTAATAAGTGTCAGCCTCCCCATCTGGAAAGATATTTTGATTTCCATCCAGATAGTCTTCTCTCAAAATGCTTGACCACAGGTGCCCAATTGGATTTATCCTTAAATTTTGCACCAAGAGAGAGACCAAGATAGGATGTTCGAAAAGAATCAATAGAGCATCTGAGAATCCCTGTAAGCAATTGAATATTGTCCACTTGCCCAACTGGTAAGATAGAGCTCTTTGACAAATGGACTGTTAGTCCAGACACCACCTCAAACCAAATAAGAATGCCATGCAAGTTTACTATTTGCTCGCGATTATTATCACAGAAGATAATCGTATCATCAGCAAAGAGTAGGTGGGAGACATCAGTGGCAGATTCATTCAACTGGCCTACAGAGAAACCAGAAATAAGCCCTGTTGTAGTAGCCGAATTAACCATCCTTGTGAACACTTCCATCACCAATAAGAACAGAAGAGGGGAGATAGGGTCACCCTGGCACAACCCTCTATAAGCAGAAAAGAATTGAGAAGGGGAGCCATTAACTAACATTGTAAAAGAAGCAGAAGAAATACAATGGCGAATCCAAGCAATCCATCTTTCCCCAAACCCCATTCTTCTCATCACGTAGATAAGAAGATCCTAATTGACATGGTCATAAGCCTTTTCGATGTCAAGCTTACAAATAACCCTCAGCCTGACTTGGTCTTGGAGTCAATAAGCTCGTTTGCAATGAGTACTGCATCCAAAATCTACCTGGCCCCAACAAAGGCCTTCTAATTCTCAGAAATGAGACCCCCAATTACACATCTCAACCTACGAGCTAACACCTTTGAGAGCAACTTATAAATACACCCAATCGAACTAATTGGGCGATAATCCTTGATATTCTGTGCATCAGCTCTCTTTGGAATAAGCCCTATGAAAGTAGCATTAAGGCTAGCCACAAATTTCCCATTAGTGTAAAACTCCGAGAACATAGTCAACACATCCCCTCGCACCGTACTCCAATTTGCTTGAAGGAAAGTCATAGTTATTCCATCTGGGCCAGGCGCCTTATCCCCACAAGGCCACAACAATCATGTAGAGCTCTAATGACTTCTTCTTCATCAAATGGCATCTCAAGAACCTCCCTAGCAGAGGTAGATAAAGAGGGCAACGATAAGCCTTCCACTTTCGGCCTCTAGGGTTCAGTTTCAGAAAATAGCTTCTTGTAGAAGCCATGTATAGAGCTTTTCATGCTTTCAATTGTTTCATAACGATTCCCCTCAATCTCCACCCCTGACATGAAGTTGAACTTTTTGCACAGACTGGCCGTTCTATAGAAAAACTTTGTGTTGCGATCCCCCTCTCTAAGCCACAGAGCCCTTGACTTCTGCCTCCAAGAAACTTCGTCCATGTGCAAAACCCTTGCTAACTCCTCTCTTGCCTCCCTCCTTTGGTCTATTTCATCACTCCTGAGACCATCAGATTCTTCTTTCACAATTCACATCAAGCGCATTAATAGAATCCAGTAGTTTGTATTTCCTTAACTTAATATCCCTGACGACTTCTTTGTTCCATTTCTTCAACTCCTCTTTGACAAACTTGGGCTTCCTCGCAAGCACAAAACTAGCAAAGCCTTCAACTTCCACCTCTTCCCACCATTTTTTAACAAGGTTAGAGAATCCCTCAACTTTGAGTCTCATGTTCTCGAATTTGAAAGGAACATTCCCCCTCTCCAGCTTGGCCCTCTCTAGAGTTATTGGGAAATGATATGAGAGAGGCCATGACAATCTAGTTTGAAGTGAGTCTGGGAAATGTTCCTCCCAGTCCAAAGAAACCAAGAAGCGGTCCAACCTCGAGCAAACAGCTTCCCCACCACTCCTAGACCACATATAATCACCCCCACGCAAAGGAAGATCCTCTAAAGCAGCATAATTGATGAAGTCATGAAACTCCAACATAGTATTCATTGTACATAATCCCAAACTCCTTTCTTGTGGATATAAAATTTCATTGAAATCTCCCCCGATACACCATGGCCCAGGCCATCCATCTCTAGTTCGTCGAAGCTCCTCCCAAAAACTCTATTCTGACAATTATAGTGTTTGATGTTTGGATGTTGCTTGATTCACTCTACTCCCTTTGTGTTTCTAAGGAGTGATATTGCTGATATTAGATATGTCTTCCAGTTGATGCATGATGCCTTTATATTTGAAGTTCCCAGTGCATGATTTACATGTTGATCCCTTTTGGGCAATGTGATGACATATACAAGTTGCCTTTTCTGGTGCAGTTTATACTTTTGAAGCTAACTTGAATAATTACGAACGTGCTGTTGTTCACCAACTATCCAGAAAAATGGGTATGACTTCAAAAAGTTTTGGGTAAGTTCATATGTCATTGTTTGAAGCTTGAACATTGGTTTCATAACAATTTCTAGTTTTAAGTGTCGCAACTGTTGGGATGCAATGTCAATTGGGGCTGCTCTATCTGTTTTTATTTTGCTTTGGCAACTTCTGAATTTGCTTTCATGTGAATATCACTTTCGACAGGAAAGGGAATCAACGACATGTCTCAGTGTACAAAGTAAAGAAGAGTTCGAAATCTTTGGAAGAAAGGGACAATATCAGCTCACTATCTTTCTCAGAAGAATCTAAAAGAGTCCTCTTGGACCTATTTATGCATTATCCGCCTGGGGAAGATGAAGAGCAAAACCTCAATAAGGATTCTGGAAATGGTCATAAGTCACGGGGCAAAAGAGAAGATATTTTTCGTAAGCCTGTAATGAACAAGGCTGAAATATTGAAGAAGCAGGAGTTGCTTGCCGGCAAGGTGGAGAAGACACCAAAACTGCAAGAGGTCGTTCCTTCATAAATCCTAACGTTGGCTTTCGTACAGACATTATGTGTTCTTTCCTAGTTGGAATAAATTATATTTTGGAATGCTGAAGGAATTTTTTTGGGGGGGGGGGTGTTGATATGTGCAGATTTTTGAGAAGAGGGCCAAGCTTCCTATTGCATCTTTCCAAGATGTTATTACATCAACAATTGCAACTCAGCAGGTTGTAACAGTATAAATGGCTCCATTCATGATATACATTGGGCCCAAAAAGTACCTCCTGTTCTCTATTTCCATGTATAGTGACAGTATATATGAGCTGTAGATCCCATGATAGAGTTTTATGATAATCAGTGTTTAGGTAGATTAAATCCATTTGTTTTCAGCCAATTTGTGTTTGTTTATCAGCTGTGATGAATGACTATGGAGAGAGATTTCCATTTGAGCTGTGTACTCTGAAAGTGCTACTTCTTATAGTTCATTGCTTGAGCGACGGATTTTTGAAGCAAATGGATAATGGCTTTCCCACATATGCTGTTGAGTCTTCAAAGTGTGTTAGTGGCCTAATGGTATTCTTTGGCATTTCTAGCTGATTATCTAAGGATACCTGTCTTGACCCTTTACCTATGCATGGAATGTTCTAGTTGATTTGCATTATAGGACTTAGCAGAAGAGTCAGCAGAAACAAATTAAGCAACCAGTAGCAAACTTCCGACACCCAATTTTTCTAAATCGATATTCAACTGGTAGTCTCCTTATCAAAAAAACAGCTGACTGGTAGTGGATAATATGTGTTTTCTTTCCAAGAGAAAACACACAGGGACAAATAGCTTCGTTTCCCCTTCCCTCTCTACTATAGAAAGTGTGCTTATTTTAATTTTTTTTGGGGGGGAGGGGGGGGGGAGTGGATGGTCGATTTTGTACTAACAAATGACAAAATAAATGATAAAATCAGGAAGCCAAAAGGCCGGAGAAAGAACCAGGTTTCAAGCCCAAGCCTCATCATACAACCTTATTACATGGTTGGAAGATCAAAGAATGAACCCAGAATTCACAGAATACTGCCCAATTATTTAGAGTGCTGCTGCCTCTTAAGGTTTACAAGCTGAACATTTTCCAGTAATCTTTTTGGACCTTTCCACATGATCCACCAAGCCCTCATTCCTTTCTTGCTATATCTCATATTACCATAGCAAAAGATCTACCAAGCACCTTTACTTTTCATAGGTGGTGCTCCATTCCTCCACTTGTCCTAGATATTTCTTAGTTACTTGGTGCACCATGTCCTGATTTAATCCTTTAGAAAAAGAGAAATTAAACTTCTGATGCTTTTTTTTTGGTTTTTTGGGGGGGGGGGTTTCAAAGAAATTCTCACAAATCTTCAACAAGTGCACCGCTTAGATATTAGTTCCCCTACTAAGTGGCCTTACTATGTAGACAATGCATTTTGAAGGGCTGATCAGAGGTTAGATTATGCCTTGGCATCAAGGATTCAAAATGCGGTTTCGGTCGCGATTTCGATTTCGGTAGCGGTACGGCAAAATCGCTCTAATACGGCAATCGCATTCCATATTGCGGCTATCGCGGCATGAAAACGCGGTTCGCCAAACTCCAAAACCTTTCCAATGCGGCTGTTTCGTCGCGGTTCGGCCACATTTTGAATCCATGCTTGGCATTATGAAAAAAAGATGAATTAATGCCTTCTTGACCGTTGGGGCCTGGGAAAAGTTTCAATGAGTGGTACTATTGAAAAAGTTTGCAGTCCCACTTCACTTTGTATTCCCTTAAGACTTCTTGGACTCAGAAACCATTTTAAAGTACACAACTGGATTCTTGATGTTTGTGTTTGCTACACATCCAAGTTCTTGATTTATTATGAATCCACCACATTCGAAGCTTGCAGAACCAGTGTATCCCCCCCCCCCCAAAAAAAGAAACTGTAGTATCCAGATAGGAATTCAAGTTAAAAGATTGAGTGAGGATTGGTGGCTGGAACGTGGAGCTGTTAGCTGAAGGTCATAGCCCAACCGGTTGCCTTGGTTGTCATAGCCCAACCGGTTGCCTTGGTTGACGCAGTGGTTGTCAGGCAACGCTGCTGGCTGGCGAGTCGCTGCCGTTTGCCGTGCCGTCGACGTCAGCTATAGTGCCCAGAGAGAGAGAGAGAGAAAGGGAGCCGTTCGCATACCGGTCATAGTGACTTGGGATTCGAACGTGGTCATCGGAGGTTAACCTAAGACCTGCTAGGCCTTAGGTCTTCGGGAGCCGCCGATCTCCCTTCGCCGGCCGCCGGGTGCTCAATTTGTCGGGTTTTCGTGTTCATCAGGTGAATTTTCTCAGATCTTGTCTTCGGGGGGTGGGTTTCTCCTCTGCTGAAGTGAGGGCTGGGCTGGTCAGCGGTTTCTGTCCCCACCGGCTCCCTCTACGCCGAAACATCAGTCGCCAGCGACTTTTCCGGTGACCGGAAACTTGCCGGAATTTCGCCGTCGCACTGTGTCTGACTGCCTGTTTAGAGGACAGCTCAGAGGTGGGGTTGGTCTTGACGGTGTGAACTTCGGTGAGCCATTTCCCAGTCGGTTGGTGTCTTGCTCTCTCTTTTTCATCTGGTTCTAGTTTGCTCTTCGCTGTAGAGCTAGTTTTAGCCGGTATTTATGAGGGGGGGATGCAAGAAATTTGTGGCTATTGAAAGTAAGTCATTTGATCTCAGTGTGGTTGGAAATAAAGAGGACATATTGAAAATCTCAGAAATGGGAGGGGGAGGAGATTTTCCATTTTCTTACCCGAACCAGTTGTTTTGTGGCTAGTAAGAGCTTGGGGTAGGTTTAGGAAGTCTAAATTAGCTTCTTGCTGTAAGCAAATGAGGCTTCATTCCAGAATTTATATGTTGGAATTCAAAAGCAATCATGCGGGGGGAAATTCTTGCAGCTTTCGGGAATCAAAGAAGCCATTAGAACTTTCGTTATTTTCCCAGCCGGTTGGAATAATGAACAGGGCTGGGTTAAAATCTTTGATTCAATAGCTGAGATTGTGGGTCAGTCTCCCCTCGAGCCAGTTTTGCAACTAAAAGGGTGCAACTTGCAAGCACTGAAGTCTAAGAGCTTTGGGGTGGACCCACCTCCCCCGCCGCCACCCCCAGGATCCTCAGTGTGGTTTTGTTGGTGAACCAGCAAGCTTTCTTTGCTCCTATGTTGGTGTTTTGTCATCTCCTCCTTTAACTACTTACTTGGGGTTAAGTTCCTCAGTGGAACCATCCTCGTCTCTAGAGGCTCAAAGGAATGGTGAGACTCCTAAGTTAACCAGGAGAAATGGCAAGCATCTTGGGCATGTTTATAGATGTCAACTAAATCAGGTCTATGTTCGTAGGAGCTCCCTGGGTTTAACCTTGAATGGAACTAACAGAGGCACAACTACCAATGTGGAGGTAGCAGTAGCAAAAGGTATCCCTGATGCCTCTCTTGCCTTGCTAGCTCCTACTTCAAGTTTTCCTTCAGTTGATGAGGTTGCGGGGGTTGATCCAGCAAGGCTGGAAGCTGATATCTCTTGCCAGCTTTATATGGGCACACCCATGTTTCCAGTGAGGGATGATTATGCTCCTCCATTAGTAAGGAATGAGCTGGTGATGAGTGTTTATTGTTCTTCTTCGATCTATGCGCCATCTTATCCCCCTTTGGCGTCAACTCATACGCCTTCCACTTCTTATTCTTGGCTCAATGATATGATTGACCAACCTACTGCCCTGGTGGTTAATCCTCTTTTTTCTGTGGGAAATCACTCTTCTCATCCTGCTGATTTGGGTCTTGGTGTTTTGGGTGGTGGACCTTACGACTTACCTAGAGAAGTGGTTCGGGATGCACTTGCTATGAGTTTAGGAGCTCGAAGTAGTGCATCTTTTTCAGGGGTGGTTGACAACAGGTGTGAGCATCCTGTGCACCATGATTGGCCATTAGTGTCCATTGTGCAAACTAATGTTGAAGATGTGGAAACTCCTTTAGCCTTTGATTTCTCCTTTTTGCAGAGTTCAAATGATTCGTTCTCAGTAGAAGATATTTGGGATGGAGAAAATGTTAATTCTGGGAATGTGTCAAAATGGGTGGCTTCCAAGCTTAAAAGTATTGCTGCCACTATTGGTATGGCATTTTTAGGCTATGAAAGTGAAGTCACTCATTTACTTTCTAGAATTGAAAAAAATAGTGTTGTGCCTAAACACAGTGTGCAAAGGACACCATCGGCAATCAGAAGGCAAAGAGAATTAAGGAGACTCGAGTTTGGTGTGAACTATGATCGGGCAAGCACCTCTTCCAGTGGGATGTTAGTTCCGTATGTTTAGGATGTTGTCTTGGAATGTGAGGGGCATCAATGATCTTCGCAAGAGATGTCTTAGAAAGTTTTCTGAGGGATTGGAAATGTGATCTGGTTTGTCTGCAGGAGACAAAGTTAGAAGAAGTTTCATGTTCTGTTGTTCGTAGTTTGTGGGTGAACTATTCTGTTGATTTTGCTTTTCTTAAAGCTAAAGGTGCCTCTGGGGGCATAATAGTGATGTGGGACAAGAACACCTTCAACTTTGTCTCCCCTTCTTAGGGGGAATTTTCCATTACCTGCATATTTCAAATGGTAGACGGTGGATTCACATGGGCTTTTTCTGGGGTTTATGGTCCTCAAGACAGATCTGATAAATTGAGGTTTTGGGAAGAGCTTCGGTGAACTCGAGATGGATGGCCTGGACCATTGTGTATCGGGGGAGATTTCAATGAAATTTTGTATCCTCAGGAAAGGAGTTCGGGATTATGTCCAATGAATACTATGTTGGAGTTTCACGACCTCATCAATTATGTTGCTTTAGTGGATCTTCCTTTGCGTGGGGGTGATTATACGTGGTCTAGGAGTGGTAGGGATGGACCGCTTCTTGGTTTCTTTGGACCGGGAGGAACATTTCCCAGACTCACTTCAAACTAGATTGCCAAGGCCTCTCTCAGATCATTTCCCAATAACTCTAGAGAAGGCCAAGCTGGAGAGGGGGAATGTTCCTTTCAAATTCGAGAACATGTGGCTCAAAGTTAAGGGGTTCTCTAACCTTGTTAAAAAATGGTAGGAAGAGGTGGAAGTTGAAGGCTTCGCTAGTTTTGTGATTGCGAGAAAACTTAAGTTTGTTAAAGAGGATTTGAAGAAATGGAACAAAGAAGTCTTCGGGGATATTAAGTTAAGGAAATACAAACTGCTGGATTCTGTTAATGCGCTTGATGCGAAAGAAGAATCTGATGGTCTCAGCAGTGATGAAATTGACCAAAGGAGGGAGGCATGAGAGGAGTTGGCAAGGGCATTGCACATGGAAGAAGTTTCTTGGAGGCAAAAGTCAAGGGCTTTGTGGCTTAGAGAGGGGGATCGCAACATAAAGTTTTTCCATAGAACGACCAATCTGCGTAGGAAGTTCAACTTCATGTCAGGGGTGGAGATTGAGGGGAATTGTTATGAAACAATTGAAAGTATGAAAAGCTCTATACATGGCTTCTACAAGAAGCTGTTCTCTGAAACTGAACCCTGGTGGCTGAAAGTGGAAGGTTTATCGTTGCCCTCTTTATCTACCTCTGCCAGGGAGGTTCCTGAGATGTCGTTTGATGAAGAAGTCATTAGAGCTCTACATGATTGTTGTGGGGATAAGGCGCCTGGCCCAGATGGAATGACTATGACTTTCCTTCAAGCAAATTGGGATACGGTGCGAGGGGATGTGTTGACTATGTTCTCGGAGTTTTACACTAATGGGAAATTTGTGGTTAGCCTTAATGCTACTTTCATAGGGCTTATTCCAAAGAGAGCTGATGCATAGAATATCAAAGATTATCGCCCAATTAGCTTGATTGGATGTATTTATAAGTTGCTCTTAAAGGTGTTAGCTCGCAGGTTGAGAAGTGTTATTGGGGGCCTCATTTCTGAGAATCAGAACGCCTTTGTTGGGGCTAGATAGATTTTGGATGCAATACTCATTGCAAATGAGCTTATTGACTCCAGGACTAAGTCAGGTAAGCCGGGGGTTATTTGTAGGCTTGACATCGAGGAGGCTTATGACCATGTCAATTGGGATCTTCTTATTTACGTGATGAGAAGAATGGGGTTTGGGGAGAGATGGATTGCTTGGACTCGCCATTGTATTTCTTCTGCTTCTTTTGCGGTGTTAGTTAATGGCTCCCCTTCTCAATTCTTTTATGCTTCTAGAGGGTTGCGCCAGGGCCCTATCTCCCCTCTTTTGTTCTTATTGGTGATGGAAGTGTTCACAAGGATGGTTAATTCGGCCGCTACAATAGGGCTTATTTCTGGTTTCTCTGTAGGTCGGTTGAATGAATCTGCCACTGATGTCTCCCACCTACTCTTTGCTGATGATACGATTATCTTCTATGATAATGATTGCGAGCAAATAGTGAACTTGCGTGGCATTCTTATTTGGTTTGTGGCGGTGTCTGGGCTAAGAGTCAATCTGTTAAAGAGCTCTATCTTACCAGATGGGCAAGTGGATAATATTCAATTGTTTGCAGGGATTCTAGGATGCTCTATTGGTTCTTTTTCATCATCTTATCTTGGTCTCCCTCTTGGTGCAAAATTTAAGGATAAATCCATTTGGGCACCTATGATTGAGCATTTTGAGATAAGACTATCTGGGTGGAAATCAAAATATCTCACCAAAGGGGGGAGACTGACACTTATTAAAAGTGTTTTGGCGAGCATTCCAGCTTGCTTTCTCTCACTCTTCCCTTTACCAGTCTCAATGGCTAATAAGTTAGAAGCTATTCAGAGAAAATTCCTTTGGGGGTCTTTTGGTAGTGACTTCAAATTTCATCTTGGTAGATGGAATATTATCAAGAATCCCATACCGGAAGGGGGATTAGGTGTTAGAGATCTTAGACTCTTCAATGAAGCATTGCAAGGCAAGTGGCTGTGGAGATACGTGAATGAGAAGGATAGCCTGTGGAGAAGGGTGATTAGGAGCAAATATGGGGATAATGGTCTTGGATGGTATCCATCCAAACCAAGTGGTGCTTATGGGCAAAGTTTATGGAGGTTCATTCACAAAGGATGGGGAAGATTTTTTCATCATTTTTCTTTCAAGGCTGGTGTCGGTTCTTCTATCTTGTTTTGGCACGACCGTTGGTGTACGGAGGGGCCTCTGTGAGATAGCTTCCCCTCTCTTTATGTGCTTATGGTGAATGGAGATGTATTGCAGATTTTTGCCAACATGAGCCTAGCACTATTGTGTGGTTGCCTGTTTTCATCCATGATGCTTTGGTGGATGACACTATCCTTGCCTCCTTTCTCAGTAAGTTGAGTGAGATTTCACTTCATGACTCACCTGATGCGGATACTTGGGATTTCAACCCTAAAGGTTTTTTCACTGTTAGATCTTATTATCTAAAGCTCCTCTCTAATACTACCTTCGCTATGGAGTCTAGATTTTTGGGGCGGTTCCCTTGGAAACTTAGTTTTAAAAAGCCCGCCTCGGCGTGAGGCTACCAGGTCAGTGCCTCGGAGGGGATGAGGTGCGCCTCAAGGATGCGAGGCTATATTTTCCCCCTTTTTCTTTTTTTTCTTAGCCTTGCCTTTACCTTTTTTCTTCTTTTCCTTCCTTAGGAGCTAAAAAGTGAGCTAAACTTGTACTGTAAGTACGTGCATTGGGGAACTACGATGATAAGATAACATATCTTGAGGTTATTTGCGGTATTAGTAGTCATATTGATGTCTAATCACTTTTTTAATGCATTTATTTAACTTGTTTCTTCAAAATATGCTTTGTGAAATATGAAATACTTTTAAAAAAATTTGTATAGAAGTGCTCATCGCATCTATGATGTGTGCGCCTTCGTCTCATGCCTCGCACTTTGGGACCCTATGCGCCTCAGTGCGCCTCGCGCTTTTTTAAACTAAGCTTGGAAAATCATTTGGAAGAGTGACATAGGACGCTCTAAGAGCAATTTCCACACCTAGAAAATAACACAAGAACTTCTGAAAACTTAATAATTCAATTCATTCAAGTGTGTCATTCCCCAAAGCACGAGGGGGGTTTATATAGGAATCAACACAGCTGAAAAAGAATATAAAATAAATCTAAAGATTACGATAAGATATGATAACTAAGAATAATCCAGGAAAATAAAAGAATAAAAGATTTTATCCTAAAAGAGGATTCTTAGATTACGAAATCTCCTATTCTTCCTAGAATACACATTGCCATAGAATTCCTTAGGAGATACGACACCATTCTCCCCCACCGGAAAAGAACTCGACGCTGACGAGTTGTCTTGGAGGTACCACTCTAAAAGAGTCGGACTCATGTCACGAAACTCATCTTCAGTAATCCAAGTAGCATCTGACTGGGGCCGTCCTGACCATTGCACCAGGAAGCGTTGGAACCCACCACGAGAGGAGGACACAAACTCATCATCTAACACCACCTCGATGTCAGTCTGCGACTATGGTAAAGGTGGAAGTCTAGGGACCTGAGTACATGCAGAAACCTCAAAAGGAAAACAAGGAGGCTCGAAAGTACCTCGATGAAGAGTAAGATCCTCCACATTGAAAATAGGACTCATACCTAAATTGTCAGGGAGATCAAGTACATATGCATTAGATCCCAACTTTCGAAGGATTTGGTAAGGTCCCATGGCACGAGTGTGAAGCTTTTTGAGGGAGTTTTTGGGTAATCGTTCAGGTCGAATCCGAGCCATAACAAAATCACCCACCTCAAAATTCGCAGCTCTACGATGTATGTCAGCGGAGTGCTTATAACTGTCATTGCTTAAAGCAATCTTACGTCGAATCTCAGCATGCAAGTCATGAATATGGTGTGCAAATGTGGATGCAGGATGTGACACACGGGCATCAGGTGGCAGGGGAATGAGGTTAGCAGGGGTACGAGGAGAGTAACCATGGACAATCTCAAAGGGGCTCTTACTTGTGGTTCTATTGATTGCATTGTTATATGCAAACTCAACAAGGGGTAAAGTCAAATCCCAAGTGCCTTGTTTCTCGCCCACAACGCATCTAAGTAACTTTTTTTTTTTTTTTTTTTGGTAAGTCACAACGCATCTAAGTAACTCCCCCAGACTGCGGTTAACAACCTTAGTTTGCCCATCCGTTTGAGGGTGAAAGGCCGCAGAAAATTTCAGAGTAGTACCACATAGTCTCCATAAGGTCTTCCAGAAATAGCTCATGAATTTGACATCCCTATCAGACACTATGGAAGTGGGAAACCATGCAACCTAACAATCTCTCGAAAGACTAACTTAGCAACATGTGAAGCGTCAGTTGTCTTGCTACAGGCAATAAAGTGGGCCATCTTAGAAAACCTGTCAACCACAACTAAGACTGAATCAAGACCACGGGATGTTATAGGAAGACCTAATACAAAGTCCATGCTAATGTCCTTCCACGGAGCATGCGGGATAGGAAGAGGAGTGTAAAGTCCTATAATGTGCTTCCTAGTCTTAGCTAACTGACAGGTGCGGCACTGAGACACAATGCGAAGTACATCTCTTTTGAGAGACGGCCAATAGAAGCGATCTACAACCAAAGCAATGGTCCTATCTTTACCCAGGTGGCCAGCTAATACCCCAACATGCAACTCCCAAACTAAGAAGTCCCGGAACGACGTCTTAGGAATGAATAACTTGGACCCTCGAAACAGGAAACCGTCATGAATGACAAAGTCAACGTGATGGTTGCAATTTCCAGCCGAAAGGTCCCAGTAAATGAGTGAAAAGTCAGGACAAGAGGTGTAAGTACCTTTGAGCTTGTCAAAACCGAGAACCTCAACCTGCATTGTCTGCAAGATGCAACCAATGCGACTGAGGGCATTAGCTACCTTGTTCTCAACACCAGATTTGTGCTTAAGGACAAAGGAGTACTCACTAATATACTCAATCTACCTAGCATGCTTAGGGTTGATATTAGACTGAGAATTCCAATGCTTAAGGGCCCCATGATCCGAATATACAACAAATTCATGCGGGAGGAGGTAATAGCGCCAATGGCGAAGGGACTGAAGCAGAGCATACAATTCCTTCTCATAGGTGGTATATTTAATTCGCCTAGATTCATTAAGCTTTTCGCTAAAGAAAGCTATGGGGTGTCCCTCCTGACTTAACACTCCACCAATGCCATATCCAGAGGCATCGCAAGCAACCTCAAAAACCCTACTAAAGTTAGGATGCCTAAGGACTGGAGCAGTTGACATCATCTCCTTAATCTCCTTAAAGGTAGATGCCGCTTTAGAAGTCCAATGAAATGGGCCTTTCTTCAAGCAGTTTGTAATAGGTGACATGATAGAGCTGAAGTGTCTGATAAACCTTCTGTAGAAGGAAGCAAGACCATGAAAACTCATAGCCTCAGTAAGGGTCTTAGGTTCAGGCCATTCTCTAATGGCTCTAACTTTGTCGGGGTCAGCGGAGATACCTTGAGCGGACACAATGAATCCTAAAAAGAGGACTTGGGTTTGAAGGAAGATGCATTTTTTCAGATTAGCAAAGAGCTTGGCCTCTCTAAGTGCGTACAGGAGTTGCTTGAGATGGTCAACATGGTCTGTCCTAGACTTGCTATATACCAAGATGTCATCGAAATAGACAACCAGAAATTTTCCCATAAATGGCTGAAGAACGTGAGTCATAAGTCTCATAAAGGTACTGGGAGCGTTGGATAGCCCGAAAGGCATAACCATCCACTCAAATAAGCCATCTTGGGTCTTAAAGGCAGTTTTCCATTCATCTCCTGGTCTAATACGGACTTGGTGGTAACCACTACGCAAGTCTATCTTAGAGAACCAGCTGACCCCAGCAAGATAGTCAAGCATATCCTCTAACCTTGGAATGGGAAACCTGTACTTGACTGTAATCTTATTGATGGCTCTACTATCGACACACATCCTCCACGATCCGTCCTTATTAGGTGTAACTTGTAAGGAGGGCAGGGATCGCAGAGGGACTCATGCTATGACGAACGAAGCCCTTAGACAATAGGTCTTGAACCTGCCTATTCAATTCTGCTCGCTCAGTTGGATTCATCCTATAATGGGGAAGGTTAGGGAGTTGGGAATCAGGGATCAAGTCAATAGCATGCTGTATGTCACGAAGGGGAGGGAGCTCACTAGGAAGTTCCTCAGGGACAACATCGACAAATTCTTTAAGCAGGTCATCAATCTCAACTAGGAGCTCTTGGAGAGACAGGTCACCCGAAGGGACGTTAGGGAAGGCAATGGAGTCTGAAGCTAGTTCCCTAGCTAAGATTGTCAGGAAGAACTTGTTAGAGTTTCCCAGTCTTTCAAAAGAACTTGTCAGGAAGAACTTGTCAGGAAGAACTAGAGATGGACTGTTTAAGGTCTAGCATCTGGTCGACAAGGTGTGCCTTACGGAAAGAAGGGAGGTATTTTTCTTTCAACCTATCCTTCATGACTTCCTATTTAATGATAGGAGGTTGATGCATTCGCTCAAGGTGACCCGTGACAGTTTGCCAAAACTTCCTAGCAGGACCTATGAGTTTCATCTTAGCAAATCGAACCCGCTCAATATCAGACATTTCATACCAGTCAAAATAGTCCTCCATAGCAATTATCCAGTCAGAAAAAGTAGTAGCATTTATCTTTCCATCAAAAGAGGGTACATCAACTTTCACTTTTCGAGTAATATCGGAGTAACCCTCGTGAATACTCCTACGGTCAGTTTCAAGGTCTGCATGCCTAAGCTCTCTAGGGTTACCCATCCTCCTGTCATCTCTAGGGGTGTTGAACCGACGGTTCCTATGATCCCTTTGGTCAGGCCTCAAGTTACTCCCCTCCCCTTGCATTCGAGGGTTAGATGGGGTCACTGATTCTGGTTCCCTCTCCTCAAGCTCATTAGCTTGACTTGACTTATAAACGACCCACTGACGACGATAATTTCCCCCCACAAGTTGGTCAGGGGAAAATTGGGGTGGGGTTTGAGGTTGGTCCAGCATGGGTAACTTCTCAAATGCTCGAGTAAGTTTGTTAATTTTGGCCTTGAGCTGGTCAAACCTAACATCTTGACGGTCAAGCCTTTCAGATAGGGTGTTAATTTGAGATTGGTAAGGCTGTTTGGGTGAGGATGACATGGTGGATGCAACTATGAATGCAAGATGTAAGTGCTGAGATTAAACCTAGTTGCAATAGTAACGACAGCGATAAACAACCACTACACACACCACAAATCACAAAAGTTTGATATGGATTATTGAGATGACTTGAACCAAGAAGGGAATAAGCAGTAAGGAAAAATCAGGATCTAAGCAACACTCAAAAACCCAAACAATTAGGATTTAGGCTAATTTCGATTATAGAGAATCAAAATCTTATTAAGGTAAATCGAGATCCCCGTACCTCTTGGCGACTCACAAGTAATGGCCTAGGTTCCGTACCTCAGCAGCAACAAAACTGAATCAAGTGTTGTTGGAGATAAGTGGTCGATCAAGTGGGTGCGAAGACTTATAGGTGCGGACGTTTTGGAACGACAAAGGCTTCTTAGGCTCTTAGCAGTAGCCACGAACAGGGTCTTCTCATCAGTAGGAACGAATGGGCAGCGATTTGAGAATGCTTTCTAGCGGCAAGAGGGCCCTGTCAATTGCGCGAGGGCGTCGCTGAAGGTGCAAAGCCCTGTGAATTGCAAGCAGAGTTCCCCGCGCAACTAGGGTTTCTCTGAGTTGGTGAACAAGCAATTGAATCACGATCTGTAACAATTTTCCTCAATTGTTTTAGCGCTTTGGGTCGAAATTTAGGGGGTAATACCAGAATGAAATCAATTTGGGATGAATGTGAGGGATTGGGTGTGAATTTGGGGTCTAGGGTTTCGGGGAGTTAGGGTTTTCGCAAATCATGGCTCGAATTTGGGGCTTCTAGGTTTCCGGCTAGCGGCAGCCAGGGTGGTGGTGCAGTGGTGGTCGGCCGGAGGTTCTGAGCGAAGGGTGGTGGTCGATGATGGTGGTCGACGAGTCTGGTGGCGCAAAAATCGCGATTGGTGAGCGCGGCTAGGGCTTGCAATTGGGGATTTTAGGGTTCCGTTGAGTGGCCGGTGATGATGGAGGTTCGGTGGTGGTCGACCTATGGTGGCGACCTGGGTGTGGTGGTCAACGGTGGTGGCCAGCCACTATTGGGGTGGCGAGGTGGGTGGCTAGGGTAGAGGTTAGGGTTTCTTCTTTTTTTTTTCCTGTTTTTCTCTCTCTCTTTTTTTTTTTATTGTGAACGTAGAAAAAAAGGAAAAGGGAAATCAAAGGGAAGCTAAGACAGAAAACTCTAGTGAGGAAGGGTTTCGCAGCGGTTAGGATCAAAGGCTCTAATACCAATTTGATGTAGGACGCTCTAAGAGCAATTCCCACACCTAGAAAATAACACAAGAACTTCTGAAAACTTAATAATTCAATTCATTCAAGTGTGTCCTTCCCCAAAGCACGAAGGGGGTTTCTATAGGAATCAATACAGCTGAAAAAGAATATAAAATAAATCTAAAGATTATGATAAGATATGATAACTAAGAATAATCTAGGAAATAAAAGAATAAAAGATTTTATCCTAAAAGAGGATTCCTAGATTACGAAATCTCCTATTCTTCCTAGAATACACATTGCCATAGAATTCCTTAGGAGATACGACATCAAAGAGTTTGGCTCCTTTGAAGGTGTCAGTTTTTGTGTGGGAAGCTACGCATGGGCATATTCTGACATGTGATAATTTATAAAAGAAGGGAATTATTTTGGTGAATAGATGTTCTATGTGCAAAGACGATTTGGAGTCTCCTGATCACCTACTACTACATTGTCAATTTGCAAGGGCTTTGTGGGAGTTATCCTTTAGTTGCTTGGGAGTCTCCTAGGTTGTCTCGGATTCTGTGAGGAATCATTTTTTGGCTTGGGAGGGTGCATTTGGTAGGAAAGTTAAAGAGAGAAGCGTCTTTTTGATCCCACATGCGATTTTCTGGGCTATTTAGCGAGAGAGAAACAAAATAGTCTTTGAAGGAGAGGAGACGCCCCTTCAACGAATCAAATATATTCTTATCAAGACTCTTTTTTTCTGGGATAGTGGGAACTTTTGTGATTCTTCTTTTGATGTAATTGATTTTGTGGATAGGTTCCATCTAGGGTGTACATAATCCTTTTGTAGGATGCCTGCTTGCATCCATCCCTTTGTACATTTTTCAGCTTAATATATTTTACTCTTTTTCCCTATAAAAAAAAAATGAATCCACCGCATTCGAAATTTACCTTCTCTTTACTAAGAGGCTAGAAACATTTGCAAATATGATCTTTATCATCTAATTGAAGTTGAAACATTCAGTATCTTTAAACCTTAGGCTATTTGATATAAAGAATATGTCCCCAGCCAAACTCCATTCCTTGCACCAACTTGCCATTCCATCAATGATGCCCGGGGAGTCTATTTACTGTGATGTGTTCTTGCTCTAAAAGTTGGCAAACTACAAATTTGCTGCAACAAACCCTATATAGTGTTATCCTTTTGCTGAAAGATCCTATGATTCCTCTCACTCCAGCTTATGCATATGATGATAATGATGATGAAACTTGCCTCTGCCCAGTCTTGCATCTGCCGTGCAGAATCCCAGTTTGCCATTCTTCCCACTTGAAACTCCAATTTCCTTGAATATTGAGCTTCCTGAATATCTGATGGCACAACTGATTGGTAAAATCACATCAGAACACCATGCCTGGTCAGGTATCCTATGTCATTAATTTCCTGATGCAGCATTAACGAGGAAATTAAACCACATTTTGGAATGCATTCTTTGTGTGACATGATTTCATAACAATCAACTGTCTGGCATCTTTTTCTGAGCCAGTTATATGCACTGCTTGTACTATGCTGACCAACTGTTATAAGCATAATAACCTTTTCCATGAGATGAAGCGTTGAGCCTTCTAAGGCTGAATTCTCCACGGAATGCTCTTTGTTGGTGTGAATCTTGTCTTGTAAGAAGTAAGAACTAGGACATCCATTGCTTGGTACTACACATGGACACGTTTTTGTCTACTATTGATCTTTCTGTTTGCAAAAAAGCACCAAAATCTTTTGTCCAGTCATTTGTATAGAAAATATTTCATTAAGAAGTTTTGAACTGTAATTGCTGTTTGAAAAAATCTCCTCTGCCTGCGATGGGTCGGGCAGAGTGTATCTTGACCTCATGTTGTTACACAGGTGTGTGTATTCTTCTTTCTTCTTTCATTTCTGATTCATGTCACTTCTAGTTCCTAGTGTGAGTGCCTAGTTTCCAAGGATCTCAAATAATTGGAGCACTTACTGTTGTTATTGTCCTCAAGCAGGTGGTGCTGATATCTGGTGAGACAGGCTGTGGAAAGACTACACAGGTAGCATTCTTTTCTTATTTTTTATTGAAGTTGTCCCACTTGATCGCTATCTTTAATTTTCTTGTGTAATATCTCCAAAGAACTTGTGGTGACTACTGTCGACGTGAAAACTCACTATTCTGAATTCTATGACTTTGTGGCCTTCTTTCACCTGTAGAGCATATTTTCTTTCATTATATATGTTTCACAGTTGTATTTGTTACCAATTTTTTCGAATGATTCATCCCTATGCCTTATTTTCTATTCACATAATCTTTTTGACCTCATCCTTCCCTTTGCATCATCTTCTTCTAGCAAGTTTTTGTTTGTCCAAAAATCCTTTTCACCTATGACAATCGTCCTGTTGGAGAAAAATGTATCACATGGAGTAAATAATACCAAAATGTCTGAATAGAATGAATAAAATGAATGATGATTATGTTATTGAAATGATGATTGTATGTAGAGCTGACAAATAGATTGATTTTAGGTTGCCTTATTTAATAATCGTGTCAATTTCTGGTCTATCTTGAAATCAGTTTGAATTTACCCCAAAACACCAAATACCATGCTTTCACAGTAAACAATCAAACCCATTTCGAGTCAAAATCTCATCATGCTGTCTTCGGTTCATGTTTTTCTCGATAACTTTCTGTTGAGTCCATGTTTTTTGTTGTTCTGCTCCTATCAGCTCTAATCGTGTGGGATATAAGTTTTTCCCCCTTTCCCTCCCGACTTCCGTACAAGTCAATTAAAGGGCTTGGTGGTATTTATCGGGAAGGTTTAGAGGAAATTACTTTTAGTCCATTGCTTAAGCTTCATGGGCTTGTAGAGCAGCTGGATTGATCTTGGGTTTATTTTTTGAAGAGCATTATTTGGACAGAGAGTTGGAAAATTCAAAAAGGGGTGTCATGAGATTGAAAACATTTCTTTCTTGGGGAAGATTGCTATTGTTTTTCAGTTTCTGCAGGATTTCTCTTTATCCAATTATTTGTATTTTCCTGTGTAGAAGGATGGAAAACATTTCTAGTGTGCCTCTTCATTGCTTAGTACTGTATTTAGCTACACTTCCCTCCTGCTTATTTCTTGTAGTTAACCTGTAATGAAGCAGCAGCAACGACAGTAATTGCAACGCCACTGGGTGGATCCCACCTATGTAAATAATGCAGGGTTTAGAACTAACATTGCCCTCGATATGCAGGGTCTCCATTCTGAAAGTCCCTTACGTTTTCAAAAATACTTTTCATGGAGTTGGAAATATGCAAAGTAAATTGGAAAGTGTTAGAGAAGAATGGTGAAAAATAAAGGGATAACTAATATGAGGTCCCTTTAACTTTTGTTTAGACTTTAGGCCCTTGTCAAGCTTGCATTACAAGCACCACATCCTAAACTTGATTGATATGAAAACTTTATAATCTTCATTAGCCCTCCACAATGTCAACAAATTGTTTCCCGCTTCTCCAGTTTCATCAACTAGAACTATATCATCAGACAAATAACATATACCAAGGGATCTCGTCTTCAATCGATCTAGTCATCCCAAGCTCTTCAAAGAGGAATAACCTTATGGCAGACCTTGGTGCAACTCAATATTGATTGAAGAGCTCTTTGTATCCTGCTTACTAGTATTTGCTTCCAAGCTCTTGAGAAAATCTTCTCCAATTTTTGTCTAATCCCTTTTTTAAGTCAACAAAAACCATATGTAGATCCTTCTCTTTGGCACTTGGAACCTCTGTTCATTTCCTTATGAGATGTATAGCCTTTGTAGTCGATATATCGTGCATGAAAACTAGTTCAATGAGATTTTCAAGTCCTTCCTCAATGTGTATTCTATTCTGGTACGTGCTGGCATTGCTGCCAAATTAATTTGGCATAATTGCAGCCTTTTCCTTCTTTTCATGTTGTTGATCTTGCGGATTTCATATGGGATGCGCAGAGTCCTTTCGTAGGATGCAAGCTTTGCATTCATCCTCTTGTTATGATATATATTATTATTCTATTTTCCTTGTCAAACAGAAAAAAAAGGGGGGGATCAAAGTGCTACGACCTTATTCATGAACTTCGTGGTTTCCCTGACACTCCTATGAGCTTCACTTGGTGGTAGGTAGGGGTGGTTTCGAGCATAAGCCCAAGTCTAAGCCCAAGCTCGGCTCGTGAGCTTGTATTTGAGCTTGAGCTCGACTCGTGGCTTGTCGAGCTCGGCAAAATCAAGCTCGAGCCCGAGCTCGACTCATCATAGGCTCGCCGACTCGATATGTTTGTTGAGGCTTTTTTAGGCTTCCATTCAAAAAAAAGGGGGCTAGTAATGTCACAATTTACGTACTTACTATAACAATTAACAACATAAACTTGAGCTTATTTGAGGCTCCTTTTGTACTCCTCAAAAATCACAACATGAATACTTTAAACAACAGTATAAAACTTTAATAAAGCCTTTGACGATTAAACACAAACCATTAGTCGTCCTACTGTTGAAACAATTATCAAATACAAATCATGTGTTTTAAAAGTTAACAATAACAACTAATCACAAGTTTATAAATTTCTAGATTATAACATCATCCAATGACTATAAAAATTAGGCTCTTTATTCCAAGCTTCCAATGTAGCAAATCGTGGTCAAAATGGGCTTGTTGATCCTTCATTGGACATTGGTAATGTGAACTCCTTAGGTTGGTCATCCTCTGTGGATGTCTGCGAAATAAAAGGGGGTAGAGGACAAAGAAGAGTTACAACAAAATCATTCGAGTAAGAAATTTAATATTAACTTTAATTTAAATTTGCAAAAAACCTACCTTCTTCTTCTTCTTTGTGACACCATGTTGGTGGCGGACCCAGTCACCTGCACATATGAATCACTCGTGCCTCCTGCGCTAAATGTTGCTTTTGAAGCCATTGTATTAATGGGTACAAGAATGTAAGCGGCCATTTGACATAAAACAGCATACTTCTCTTGACGTTGTTTCCACCAACTTAGAATATCAAATGAAAGGGCATCTGTGGGTGTCATTGTATAACTACCTTCATCAAACTACAACTCCAAATCCAACTTTCTAGGTTGTACTACCTTTTGAGTTGATGCCTGTTTCAGAAGGGAGCTCATTGGATCAATCGTATCATTTTCAACACAAGATCTTGACTCACTTTCTCCAATATCTTCTGTACTAGAACCTATTTCACTAGCATAGTTAGCATGGAGCTGATATAAATCATCCCTCACCTTTTTAATATTCTATTGAACTTCATGTGGAGGATACAAACTTGGGAAGGTAAACTTAATAGCCCCCATCTCTAGTCTAGGATCCAAAACTATTGCCATAGATATAAGTAAGTTGCATTCGCACCAATATTTATCAAATTTATCTTTCATGTTCCTTACCAAGGAACAAATGAACTCATCTGATGAATAGTGGTGCTTATCTAACATCTCTTTTATCGCACTCACATATGAAAGAAATAGATTAGATGTTGGATATTTTGATCTTCAAATAATATTAGTGGCAGAGTTAAAAATGTTCAAAATTGGGATCAATTTGTGCACATTCTCCTAGCCTTCGTTGTGAGGAAGGTATTCATAAGTCATAACTAGGATCTCTCTCAGCGTATCGGGGGAATACATCCTTGAACTTGATTGGAGTTGTCAACATCTCATAGGTAGAATTCCATCGTGTCTTACATTTATGAACTAACTTCCTATGAGATATTTGCAATTCTTGGACAATTTCAGCAAACAGTTTCATTCTTGCCTCACTTCCAGTTATATAGTCTACACTATCATGAATATTTTCAATGACATTTTTTATTTCTTGAAGACCAATGCTGAACCATAATGTGTAAAATGTGAGCCACACATCTGGCATGAAACAATTTACCTCCACATGGTAACTCCCTACTTTTGACAATGGTGTCTTTCATGATATGTATACAACTATCATTTGCTGTAGCTTTATCAATCAAGATGGTGAAGACCTATAAAAAAAAATTACAGATCAAATTCAAAAGCAATATAAAAAATTTGAAATAAAAATCAAAGCTAAAAGTTTAAGGGAAGGATGGGTGGAAAATTACTTAAGACACACTTATGTAACTTCCAGTTAGTATCAACCCAATGGCTAGTGACAACCATCTACTCAATTTTTTGACATTCAGATCTCCACAAATCAATATTTAAGGAAACCTTTTCAACATTTTTCAAGGTCCCTTTCAATTTCTTCTTTTCAATGTCATGAACTTGCATGCAATCCATTTTTCCATTTTGACAGGATATCTTTCTCCATTCAAGATGAGCTTCTTACATCATCAAATTAACGCCTTCTTCTTCCAAAATAGAAAATGGATGTTCATGCATAAGAATCCAATGTTTTGCACGTTCCCTCATTTTGGCCATATCAAATTTGCCATCGTGTAAAGGAGAAATCAATTGACCTCCAACGGCATTAGACTCTTCAACATCCGCAAAGTTAATCCTTTTGTGATTTTTCAAGTTCTTTCTTTGCATGCATTTATCTTCAAATGAGCTGTGGTTCCTCCTTTGGAATATGTAAAATGTTTGTTGCAATGTTCACAATCGGCCCCTTGAGGCAAACCATTAATCATATTAATTGTCATGTCAGCCCAATTGGTCGATGTTCTCTCTCGCTTTTTCACTTGAAAATTATTCAAATCAGGATCTTCTCCTTGTTCCTCTATTAGCTCATCAAGGAGACGTACACTATCTTTTGAATTTTGTTCTTTCATATTCTTTGGTATTGTGGTGCTTTCTTTTGAGTTTGATAAGTCCTCGTGATGTCCTCACATTTTTGCACTCCCTTCCACAAAATATATATGTATTCATGTCTATAAATAATTCTAATTAATTGATCGCAACTTCACACATCACAACAAAATCAACAGCAACAATGACCACAATATGCTATGTCCTTCATTTTTATCTAATAAGTAAAGATTAAAGACCAGTGACCACAGTAAACAACATATTGGGTATATATTTTGATAGTAAGCATCCATCCAAACATTTAGCATACAAAAAGATATCAAATATGATAACCAATTCTCCATTGTCCTACCCATTAAACATGGCCAAAAATAAAATAATCTTAACTCAATTTGCATTGGAATTTGACTATATGGTTTGTTAGAAAACATAATTTTACTATAAACATAATTTTTTGGCGTCATATTTTGTACTTAACATCATGTTGTTTCCTTTTTGATTATTAACCAAATGGAATTTCAAATAGTTGCAAATTATTGTTGATTTTTAATATATATATATATATATATAAACACACACACACACACATATGTATATACACATATATACATGTATGTGTGTGTATATATATATATATATATATGTGTGTGTGTGTGTGTGTGTGTGTGTGTGTGTGTGTGTGTATATATATATATATATATATATATATTAATGTATGTATGTATCTATATATATATATGTATGTATGTATGTATGTATGTATGTATATGGAATCAGCCTCTCTACGGGCAGAGATGTCGGTTGAGGTAAGGCTGCCTACATCTGGATCTCCCCAGACCCTACGAAAGCAGGAAAGCAGGACCCGCACTGGGAGTTGTTGTTGTATGTGTGTGTGTGTGTATATATATATATATATATATATATATATATATATATATATATATATATATATATATATATATTATGGATATCAGCCCATGCAATCCTCAATTAGCCCTAATCAATTTTTGAACCTGTTTCAGTTTTAGGTTGATTCATCAACTTAAATGTAATTTAACTTTGATTTCTTTGCTAAGAGAGTTTATTAGCATTTGCAATTAAATCAGGTTTAAATTAAGTATTTTTGTCTAAACTATCAAAGGACTTGAAACAGAAGGTTCCGGGTTTAAAAGTAGTGCAACAGTTCGGTTTTGGGAACCCAATACTTTCAACTTCCATGGGATTTAAGTCCAATATTTTGCCATGAGCTTGAAGTCCAAGAACTCGTCTTTTCAACAAAACAAGTTTCAGCTCATTTGGACTTCATTTACCCATCCAAATCAGTCTTTTAATCCAAACTGTCAAAACTGTCAGTTGAGACAGAAATGAGTTCGGTTTTGTGTATTGTATTGCTTTGGCTTATTTTGGGTTTAAGTATGAAATTTTTACATATTTTGGTTCCTTGATGTCTTAGCTACGTAAGCATCTAAATAAATCTGGTTTACATTAAGTAGACTAGGAGAACCAAGGCATTTTGTTAAACAGTGCAGGCTGGACCTGGTTTTGGACTAGTATAAGTATTCTGTGATATTGATGGGCAAATGATCTCCAAACGTGTGATTCCACCTGGAGGAGTTAGAAGACATCCTAAGCTTTCCAACCATGTGTGGCAATCCAAATCATGCCTACGTTTTGCATGTGAAAGATGGCGTCGAAACAAAGCTTGCAAACTGCAGTATTCTCCGCAGTTAAGCACCTAGGTGTTTTTTCCTTCTCAAGTGGGTTTGCTCAGCTTCTACCTTGCTTGCTTGCTTCAATCACGTTCAAGACTGCTAGAAACACCATCATATGCTGCAAATAAGCCTTGGAAAGAGCCTAGCCAATGAGAAAACAAAGGAAGATTCAGCACCTTGCAATCTGATTGGCTAGCCGAAAACGCGAAAGCACTTTACGGCTACTATTTCTTTATTTTCTCTAGTATCCTGATGTATTAAGTTAAATTAAGTGTTTTAATGTTAAGCTTAGTCATTTGTTTTGTATTTCTAAGCTTACAGGTTGTAATTAGCTTAAATTAATCAAGCTGGTGTAGTAAGCTTAGTTCTAAGCAAAGCTTAACCACACTTAGACGTTTCCTCCCTTAGAAGGAAACCTCCTAAGCACACAAGCTGCCTTTGGCCGTGTATATAAGGCCTTAGAATGCTCATTTTGTAACAAAGCTTTGATATTGAAATTGAAATCAGATTTGAGAGCATTGCTCTTTTTTCTCTTAGAACACTAAACTTGCTTATCTCTAACTAGGCCGGTTAGGGTGGCGTTCAAGTGTAGTCTTAAACTGGATTAAGTGGTGTTTTTGTATCTTAATCTTAGTTTAAGGGCCCTAATCTTGTTATTGGTGGTTTTTCTATATCCTTGAACAAGCTTAGGTCTACCTAGATTAGTCTTTGGTTGTGATTTCTGTATCCAAAGATTAGTTTAGTGTCTATCCTTTCTTTTCCTTTTTCCCATATAGAATCCCTTGATTCTAAATCCATTTCCCTCCTTACGTTTTAGCTGATTCACAACTAGCTTATAATGTGCCATTCTCTTGAGTTTTCCTTGATTGTACTCTCCCCTAGTTTTAAGCTTTTGCTCTTCAATTGAGTTTCAGCATAGACCCTCGTGAGATACATCAATATATATATATATATTTATATCTATATATATATATATATCTATATATATATCTATATATTTATATATAGATATATATATCTATATATAGATATATATATCTATATATA